>CM061561.1:23740764-24340764 GCA_030864225.1 Capsicum baccatum var. pendulum
GAACCAAATAGAAGTTCTATGAGATATCTCAATTGTCTTTGTTTACTCTGTTTTCACGTTATTTTGTTCCTGTTTCTGAACTAGAAATTTGTTGTTTATTACTCCCTCCGTTCCACAATAAGTTAATTGTTGGATTTTGACACACATATTAAAAAAAAAAAGGAAAGACATAAATTTATCATGTTTTTCCATTTTTACCCTCTTCAAAAAGTAAAGACACATGCTACATTACTCCCAATGCACATTTAATGGAGGGTAAATTTGAAAAAAAAATTCAACATTTACCTTAAATTGTGAACCATTCACTTATTTTGAAACACTAAAATTGCTCCAACAATTCACTTATTGTGAAACGGAGGGAGTATTAGTTTGATGTTTAAATATTAATTTTCTATTTACTATTAGCTTGTTCTCATGATGAAAAATATGGATAATACGATTGTGGTGAATAAAGCATATATATTCCTGCATTTTTTACGTTTATTTTTAGTCAAGAGTCTATTGAAAACGCTCTTCCTAGCCTCACAATGAAAGAGGTAAGGTCTGCGTACATCGAATTTATTTTGGACTCGTAAAATTATGCTAAGAATATCATTGTTGTTGCAATATATCATGATATCATAACATATGAATTCTAATCTTGAATTATTTTTTTACACAGGTTGTGGAAGGTAGAAATCAAGACTAGTTGCTACAAAAAACTTTTACAATAATATTTTGAGAAGAAACCTCCATTTTATTATCTTCATTTTGTTAATATTTAGTATATCTTAGTTAGACTTTCAATTGGTCAATGCTGATTTATTTAAGCGTATCTAGTGAGATATTATCTCATGAATGTCATTTTGGTTGTTGTTAATTAATATATAATAGTGTTTTTAATTTTTTTTTAGCTATTATCTTACTTCTTTTAGTAAGTTGTTTTTTTTTTTAAATTTGTATAACGCTCTTTATAATAAAATTTAAGATATTAATATATGATTTCAGTTTCAAATTATGAAAACCTAGCTAGCTAAATACAAATGGTTGTGATTAATGACCAAATATTTTGTTCGTAAAAACTTTACTTTTATACTTTTTAAAACCATCACATTTTCGTCACATATTCGTCATCAAATTACAACATTTGGTGACAAGAGTTAATTTTGTCCCTAAATAGCCCACTTATTACCTACAAATTAATTTTATATTTTGTGACAATTGCTATCGTCACTAATTATGACATATTCTAGTGATAAAATTATTTCGTAGGTAAAAAGTATTTTTAGTGACGACGTGATCTCTTTCAGCTACAAAATGATAAGAAAGTAATGTTGTCACTAATTTATACATTTAGAGACAAATAGAGAATGCGTATGTAAAAGATCGTAGTATTTAGTGACGAAATAATTTTTGTTCTTCAACGAAATACATAGAAGATTAGAGACAAATTAATTCATCACTAATTCAAATAAACAATTAGCGACGCATCGATGCATCATTCTTATCGGCATTATAACTTCTTTAGTGACAAAAAAAATACTATTACCTACAAAAAATATAATTTCTATGACGAACAAGATCGTCATAAATGCTACACATTTAGGGACAACAAATATTTTCGTAGTTAATACAAGGTTATTTAGTGACGAAGCACTATCTCGTCTTAATATACATTTAACGACCCCATGATTTAGAGACGGACGAGTGACGATTATATTTTTGTCACGAAAGATATTTTGTGACGAAATATAATTTTTTTTATGATAAAATATTTCGTCACTGATAATTAAATTTGTTGTGGTGAAAATATTCAATTTTCTTTCACCAATTCAATTTTTTGAAAAAGAAAATTGAAGTTTATATAGTTGGGGTTGTTGAAAAACGATGTTTGTGATTAATTATGTACGAATTAGGTTTTGTTGGTGCGGGGGTGGGGGGGGGGGGGGGGTGTTGCCTTTGTTTCATGGGCATATGAGGGGTAATTATTGTTGTTGGTAGTGGCAATTCTTGAAAAAATTAATGTTAGAAGAAATTATGATAGTGTTCTAAAGAGTAGTATTTGATTCGTCTCGAGGCGAGGCCATGACAAAATGCCTCTATACATACACGTAGGGTTAATTCTATAAGATTTATGTTTTAAGCATTCGACTATTCGTCTTAAACACACTTAACATCCAAAATCAAAATAAAATAATAATTCAGGAACTAAAAATTTTATTTTTCCAAAATTTAGAATAAGATCCTAAAAGTAACATTTATATATATATATATATATATATATATATATATTAAATGGAAGCACATAATATGCCACATCATCATCATCCAAAAATTTTCAAACCATTTGGGGCTCTACAGCCTCTTGTTCTTCTCCAATTGATACCTTCTGGGGCGGAGTTACCTTTGCTTCGGGAGTTCATTCGAATTGTCGTCGATGAAAATTATATTATTTTTATATGGTTAAAAATATTTTTTATGCATATATAATAGATGTTGAATCCCCTTTGAATAATTTGTATATTTACTTCTAAACTTCCTCAATGAAAATCTTCACTCCACTACGAGATACCTTCACAAATTTTGAGGCGCTAGTATGTCTAGAAAGCAATTTAAGAGTATATGTTGTTAACTTAAGCATGTGATATGAGATTTTGAAATTCAAGAATTACTAAATATGATAAGAACATTCTCCTAATTATATTGAAATTAGAGGATAAAGAATCTTTTTCTACAAGTAATAAAATCTTATAGTCAAGGATTACACATATCGAACAATGATTGAAAATCAGTTCAGTTCAATGAACATCTATCAAGTTTTTGTTCACTTCACTTAACCTTAAATCATTGATTAGGTATGACTTATCAGTAATGAGTACTACAACAATGCATGCATTATTTTCATAATTTTCATAATGCAAATATTATTTATTTGTATTTTTCTAATAGGAAAACCATGTGAGAACCTGCTTAATTACGATTACAAAACCACCGATCGAGTTTATAAATATAAATATGTACCAAGTTTATATGTGGATTTTGTTCTTATCCTATGTCTAATCCTTGTTTTGGATTATATTAGCAAGATAATTAGTTTGGAGATTTAGACATGTGGATTTGCATAAGCCAAAATTGTATGTTATGGAAATTGCAAACACGCATCTCAGAGGAATAAGTATGCGTTTTTTTTCCTCTGAACATTTTAGTTGTTTTCAGTTGATAAATTTAAGATGGTAATTAGAATAGGTGTAATTACTAGAGTAGTAATTATCAGCCTAGTTATTCGGGATGACTCAGTTAGTTTGGAGGGTGTTTATCCACACGGATAATCCCGGTTTGATCCCCTCAATGCCTTCTGAGTCGAGCCTGTCGCATAGGGCTTGCCTAGTGCGGTTTACATCTTCTATGTGATTTGTAATGGGGGGCTTACCCAGTGAGCACAAAGTGCTCACTACAGAGAGCTCACTATCTAATATTTACGATGACCTATTTGTCTATCACGATGTAATTACGAGAATTTTATATCAAGACGAACCCTAAATTTATGATTAAAAAGAAAAATTACTTATCACTCGATCGTAACTTTGATAAGTGCTCTATGCTATTTTATCAAGGTTAAGAAAAATATGAAAGAAATTAAAAGCATCTTCGCACATGGGTGGTGGTCAGTTGTGGAGTACCCCTAATTCTTTTAAACATTCCTTGAACAAATGATATACATTTTTCGTTGTGTTGCTCTTATATGAAATTTAAAAATGTACCAATATTAAAGGTGTATAGAAGCATCTTTGTACAGACCCAACTAGCCGCAGAATAAATAAAAGAGCAATTTATGTTGATCAAACTTTTTGTTCTTCAATGTTGTCCTTTAAGGGATGAAAAGGCCGATTTGGTGTACTAAAACTTCTGTTATGTGTGGAGTGCGAAAAATAATCAAATCATAATAGTCTATTATATGCAGTCTTATCCTACATTTCTGTAAGAGACAATTTTCACAGCTTGAATATGTGACCTCCTGATCATAGCTTGAAATTGTCAATTATCTATATCTACTCTATATCTATATCTATAATCTATATCTATGTATAATCTATATCTATAGTATATTAAAAATGTGAAGGGCCTTAGAAATATTGATTGAACTTTTTATCCTTCATTAAAAGTCTTCGTTTTAGATAAAATAGTCTTTTCACATACTAAATATTAAATATAATAAATATGTTAAAATTTAAATAAAGAGGATTTTATCATTATGGTTAATTTCCTACACATAAATTCTTTTTCAATTAAAATAGCTTTGGTCCCTAAAAGTAAAAGACAAAAGACGTTAAAAAAAAAGGGCAAAAAATGTCAAAAAAAAATAGGAAACAAATTTTCTATTTTGATTAAATTTCTATAACAAAGATCCTTTTCCAATTAAATAGGTTTGATTCAAAAAAACTATAAAAGAGATCCAGAGAATAGGCAAAAGAAAATCTCATGAGTTTTTTTACCCTTTATTAAAAGTCTTTGTTTTAAATAAAATTATCTTTTTATTTTTTTTATCATTATATTTATAATATTAACATTATAAAATTATGTAGGATTTTTTTGGGTAGTTTTATGGAAAAAAACTTCAACATACAAAACTAAGTTTGCCTACGTTCTTTTTCCCAAGAAAAAAAGAAGTTTTATGCAAAAAAAAAATTACTAAAATATGTAAAACTCTAACACATTAATTAATCTCCTTTTTGGTTTATGAATCTACTATTTCTATAAAAACTTTTATAATTTTAATTTTCTTCAACGACAAACACTTTTGTTGCAAATTTTCGTTTAAGACTTTGTTGGCATCGAGTAGGATTTTACTTTTCGAATAGGACGCTTTGATGTAATGGGTAACTCTCACTTTAATTTTTTATTAAATATTAGGGTCAAAATCTAAGTAAAGATGTAAACGTATTGTACTTGTACCGATCTCATGAAATAATAGTGGTATCGAATCGAATTTTAAATATAGTTATTTTTGTCATTTTTAAAGTGATGCCCTTTATTTGGTTAATTATGTCACAAGTTGCTTTTGAAACTTTAATTCCTTCTCTTATTTGAGGGGTTATAGTAATTACAGTAGAAGTTATGATTTTCTAATTATTTATATTTCAGATTCTACATCAAGTATTAGTTATATTTGTTATCGTATAGTTTAATATATACTATCTTACGCCTTTTGATTATCAATTGTTTCTCCTCTTGTGTTTTAAGTGTCGTTCTATAGCCTTGATAATTTTTCTTAATTAGTTTAAAGTTGTTTTAATGCTTTGATATAGTGTTTAATGAATATCTTAATTTTTGTTTAAATGTTTTGCATATTTTGTAAAATCGACTAAGTTTTCTTTGAATATTGAACCCTCTTAGTTGAAATTCTGGCTCCGCTTCTGTTTGAACCATCCAATGTTCAACTAAAGCTGTCAAAGGGGCCGGGCCGGGTAAACCTGGATCTGGCCCATTTTTTTACCGGTTCATGGGCCGGTTCGGTTCCGATTCTGGGCCCAACAGTAATTTTTCAAAAAATAAACCGGGACCGGCCCATTAAGGGTTTACCGGTCCAACCCGGTCAAACCCGGTCAAAAATTAAAAAAAAAAGAAATTAAAAGTTTTTTTTTCAATATACACTATATATACCCTCCTATATACATTTTAAATACGTTAAACAATATACACACAACATATATACACTATATATATACTACATTAGAAAACAAATACACATGTATACGACTACACGTTCAATATATATACTACTTTAGAGTGTATACAAAATATGTACACATATATACGTATGGTATAATATATGTACTACTTTAAATAATATACATACAATATATATATACTACTTTAGAGTCTATTGAAAATATATACACATATATACGTATCATACAATATATGTACTACTTTAAATAATATACATACAACGTATATACACTATATACATACTACTTTAGAAACATATACACATGTATACGTTAAATATATACTACTTTAGAGTCTATTGAAAATATATACACATATATACGTACCATACAAAATATGTACTACTTTAAATATATACATACAACATATATATACTATATAGTATATACAAATTACTTTAGAAAATATATACACATATAACATATAGTCATATGTACACTACATATTATACTACTTTAAAAATATATACACATTAAATATATACTATTTTAATATATAAAAAATATATACACATTAATATATACTATTTTAATATATAAAAAATATGTACACATATATGTAGAATATATACTACTTAAAATATCACTTGAAAGTTGAAATGATATACATACAAACTATATACACTATACGTACATGTTAAAGTATTAAATATATATAATTTAGAGACTATAGAAAATATGCTACTTAATATAATAATACTTAGGTTTTAAACTTAAAAGAAATTTATTTTTCATTATGTGTATATATGTTTGTTATGTTTAATTGTCTATTACTTAGTGTAAAATTTGATAATAAATTAGTAATATATTAAAACTAAGTATTTAATTCAAACTAGAAATTCAAATTAAATGAAAAAAATTATAAGGTAAGAAGTGAGTGAATGTTGTATTTTGTTGATTGCAAAATGATCCAAAATTTATAATTTACATGAATGAAAAATCTACAAATTTTACATCATTTTTTTCAACTCATTCATGTTAATATTAACGGGAACTGGCATAGGATAGTCAAAATCAATAGGCGCAAAACCATGCATTGGACTTGATTGTGCTGAGTTCTCCCTTAAAGTCATAATTTCTTCAAGATTCTGTTCGTCTTTCGGCTCCACCACTATTCCTTGATTTTTTTGTTCCGCTCTAATTCAATCTCTGAGGCAAACTAGAACATTCATAGCATTGCTCCCCAATGAGTGTCGGTTGTCCCCAAGCTGTTGTCGTCCCTGAATAAAAGCTCTTCCCAATGCAACGGTTGACATTGGAATATTCAATATATCTCTAGCTAATCTTGAAAGCACAAGATATTGTCTTTCATTATTCTTTTACCAATTCAACACGTTGATCCGTCGTCTACGATCCTCTACCGACATTCGAAGATAATACTTAAACTCTTCCCGAGAAGTTGCTGTGTAAGTTCCCACCTCAACGTTGTTCCAAACATTTAATCATAAAAGTAATCAGGAAAATCACTATGTGCTGCTTTTTTAGAAGATGATGGCTCCTCGAGAGCATGAGGAGCGACAATTGGAGTGATATTTGTCGGTACAGCTACATCAAGTAAATCGGCATAATGGTTATATAATTGTTTTAAGTAAATGTTCGCATCACTCATAGCCGCAAACAAATACGGTTGTTCTTGTTCTTCATCTTCAGAATTATTGTTAGCATTTATCTCAAAGTTAGAATAAATAAGAGTACTAAAGTGGCACATAGTAGTAAATTTCATACATGGATTTAGTATAGCACCAACCAAGTAAATAGGGGGAATCGAAAAAAATTATTTTTAAATTTAACAAACATAGCACTAACAACTTCTTCATAACCTTCTTTATTCTTAAATTCTTTGAGTAAACCAGAAATATTGGCTAAATATACTAAAATATTACAATCAGTACGATAATAAGCACCGAAAAATTCAACCGTACCTATATAATTTTTTTTTTCAAAAACTTAACAAGATCATCAATTGCAGCCCAATCAGAATCATTTAGCATACATTCGACCAAATTAGCAAATGAACCTCAAAATTAGTTAAAAGTCAATGTAATAGGAACTTTATAAGCAAGAAAAGTTTTAAAATAATCATACGTAGCATTCCGTCTAGTATCACGTTCTTCAGGCATAAATATCGGCGTAAGTCCATTTTGTTCACATTTAACTTTAAATTCTCTAGTTTTTTTTTTATTATTTCCTTGAATAAAGCCAACAACAAGACGAATTTTTTTAATATAAAACTCAAAAAATTCAAGACCATCTCTTACAATTAAATTATATATATGACAAGCACACCTAATATGAAATATTTCATGTAACGGCGGAGAGAGACTAGCTTTTAACTTTTCAACAATAGTGTTGTTGTTAGAAACATTATAAAAAACAATATATATAACTTTTCTTTCAATACCATAAAATTCTGCAACTTTACTAATCGAATCAACATTAAATTCTCTAGTATGTCTACGATCTTCATCATACAAAAAAACTAGAATATGCTTTTGCATAACAAAATTATTATCTATCCAGTGAGAAGTAATTGTTAAATAATCATTTCTATTAACAGCACGACCAAGATCATAAGTTAGAGTCATTCTATATTGAATATTTTTTAACAATGTAGATAAATAATAAACATATTGTGAATGAAGTCTAAAAATACCAGTCCGACAAGTACTTCTAGGAATACCATTAAACATAGGATTATAAATTTCTTGAATATAATGACTAAAAGCATCCGAAGAAGGAAAACTAAAAGGCAAACAACCCACAACTACTATTTTTGCTAGTTCTTCCCGGTCCCTCAATTTTTTATAAGTCTTAATTACTTGACCGGTTGTTGGGTCCTTTCTAGTTTGTGTTGACCCACCAATAGCCTCACCAACTTGTGCAATAAATAACTCTCTTTGGTGATTATCTCTTATATGTCTTATTAACATACCTGTACTCCCTTGATTGCCTTCTCTTTTATGCTCATATACTTGTTAACAAATATTGCATTACACCTTAGTTTCTCCTTCTATACGTGTAAAAAATTTCCTTGCAAACTAGTTGGTCTACGAGCTCTTGGGGCACAGGGAGGACGAAAAGGGCGATTAACAGATTCAGATCTAACATTAGCATTTTCTACTGCGAGTGTCACGTTCTTCAGGCATAAATATTGGTGTAAGTCCATTTTGTTCACATTTAACTTTAAATTCTCTAGTTCTTTTTTTTTTTTTTTTTTTTATTATTATTATTATTATTATTATTTCCTTGAATAAAGCCAACAACAAGCTGGATTTTTTTAATATAAAACTCAAAAACTTCAAGACTATCTCTTACAATTAAATTATATATATGACAAGTACACCTAACATGAAATATTTCAGGTAACGACGGAGAGAGACTAGATTTTAACTTTTCAATAGTAGTGTTGTTGTTAGAAACATTATCAAAAGAAATATATATGTAATTTTTCTTTGAATACCATAAAATTCTATAACTTTACTAATCGAATCAACAATAAATTCTCCAGTATGTCTACGATCTTCATCACACAAAAAAACTAGAATACGTTTTTGCATAACAAAATTATTATCTATCCAGTGACAAATAATTGTTAAATAATCATTTCTATTAACAACACTACCAAGATCAAGAGCCATTCTACATTGAATATTTTTTAACAATGTAGATAAATAATAAACATATTGTGAATGAATTCTAAAAATACCAGTTCGACAAGTACTTCTAGGAATACCATTAAACATAGGGTTATAAATTTCTTGAATATAATGACTAAAAACATCCGAAGAAGGAAAACTAAAAGGCAAACAGCCCACAACTACTATTTTTGCTAGTTCTTCCCGGTCCCTCAATTTTTTATAAGTCTTAATTACTTGACCGGTTGTTGGGTCCTTTCTAGTTTGTGTTGACCCACCAACAGCCTCACCACCTTGTGCAATAAATAACTCTCTTTGGTGATTATCTCTTATATGTCTCATTAACCTACGTGTACTCCCTTGATTGCCTCCTCTTTTATGCTCATATACTTGTTAACAAATATTGCATTACACCTTAGTTTCTCCTTCTATACGTGTAAAAAATTTCCTTTCAATACTAGTTGGTCTATGAGCTCTTGGGGCACAGGGAGGACGAAAAGGGCGATTAACCGATTCAGATCTAACATTAGCATTTTCTACTGCGAGTGTCACGTTCTTCAGGCATAAATATTGGTGTAAGTCCATTTTGTTCACATGTAACTTTAAATTCTCTAGTTCTTTTTATTATTATTATTATTATTATTATTATTATTATTATTATTTCCTTGAATAAAGCCAACAACAAGCTAGATTTTTTTAATATAAAACTCAAAAAATTCAAGACCATCTCTTACAATTAAATTATATATATGACAAGCACACCTAACATGAAATATTTCAGGTAACGGAGGAGAGAGACTAGCTTTTAACTTTTCAATAGTAGTGGTGTTGTTAGAAACATTATCAAAAGAAATATATATATAATTTTTCTTCCAATTCCATAAAATTCTGTAACTTTACTAATCGAATCAACAATAAATTCTCCAGTATGTCTACGATCTTCATCATACAAAAAAAACTAGAATACGTTTTTGCATAACAAAATTATTATCTATCCAGTGACAAATAATTGTTAAATAATCATTTCTATTAACAGCACTACCAAGATCAAGAGTCATTCTACATTGAATATTTTTTTAACAATGTAGATAAATAATAAACATATTGTGAATGAAGTCTAAAAATACCAGTCCGACAAGTACTTCTAGGAATACCATTAAACATAGGATTATAAATTTTTTGAATATAATGACTAAAAGCATCCGAAGAAGGAAAACTAAAGGCAAACAACCCACAACTACTATTTTTGCTAGTTCTTCCCGGTTCCTCAATTTTTTATAAGTTTTAATTACCTGACCGGTTGTTGGGTCCTTTCTAGTTTGTGTTGTCCCACCAATAGCCTCACCAACTTGTGCAATAAATAACTCTCTTTGGTAATTATCTCTTATATGTCTCATTAACGTACCCGTACCCCCTTGATTGTCTCCTCTTTTATGCTCATATATTTGTTGACAAATATTACATTGCACCTTAGTTTCTCCTTCTATACGTGTAAAAAATTTCCTTGCAATACTAATTGGTCTACGAGCTCTTGGGTCACGGTGAGAACGGGGAGTGCGATTAACCGATTCAGATCTAACATTAGCATTTTCTATTGCGGGTGTCTCACCAATATCTTCATCATCTTCATCTAAATTAACCGCATCTACTTTATTTTCTTGTTCTATACTGTAATTTTTTTGAACTTCTGCATAATCCATATTGTGAGCACCTACATCTACTTCTGCCTCGAAAGGTTGACTAAGCGGTACCTGAGGCACACGAGTATATCTACTACTTGAACTACCTTTACCGCTAGTAATTCGCTTATTACTACCATTACCACTTCCAAAATAAAAATTTTGACACTTTTACCGAGGTTTCTTAATTTATCCATAATATAAATCAAACAAAAAAAAATTCAAAATAAACATAAATAATAAAATTAAATATTCAATAATTAATACACTAATTAAAAATTAAAAGTAAGATATGGAAAGACAATATCAAATTTTAGAAGTATCCGAAAGTTGTGACTTTAGAAACTTCCACTCGTACTTTGTAATCATAAAATTAAAAAATAAAATTGAGCACTTTAGGAGATATATAGAATATTTGAGAGAGAATGAAAATTGTGTGGAAAATGATTTGAAAGTGTAGGGTATTTAGATGATTTTTTTTGGATTTTTTTAAAAAAATTGGGCCTACTAGCCGTTTGAGGCTTCAAACGACTATATAGCCGTTGGGCCCAATGGCTAGTTTGCCCAATTTTTGCTTTTTCTAGATTTTAAAAAAAATGAGCCAGGCCGATTAACCGGCAGTCCACGACCGATTTGGGTCTGGGCCGGGTTAATCGGGACCAAAATACAATGGCCCATCCTGGGACCGACAGCCTTACAGCCTGGGAGCTAATCGGGCCGAGCCTCCTTGTGGGTCGGGTTGGGCCTGGCCGTCTCGGGTCAAACCGGCCCATTTGACAGCCTTATGTTCAACAAATTGTTGTCACAAGTTGAGGAAGAGTATGGTTTTACTAACTCTAGTCCATTAGCTATTCCTTGTGACGAGTCCTTTTCCGAAGAGTTAGTTAGCCACTTAGACAACAATAAGTCATTGTTGGTGAGCTTTGAAGAGTTTCAAAGATATTGTCACATGGATGCTCGAAGTAATCTTGATTTTTGGGGTGATTCTAGACCTTTTTTACATAATAAGTCCGTCTGGTAATCCACGAGAGATGGACCAATATTTTAAGTCGATGAATACAGATTTTTAATACAAAGATACAATTCTTTTTTCTCAAGATTTTCTCAATTATATATATTAAGTTCCAGTGAAACACAAGTGAATTTATACCGAAGATGGTAAGAAAGTGGACGAGTTGATTAGCCACAAAGTCATCCCAGATATTGAATTAGGAGTGAAATCCAAGAACATAGCCTATAGAAGTTGCAATGTGAATAAAAGCAACAGATGAAAAAGATAAGCAATGATTAATGTTGTACTCCGCAAGTGGACTCTTCAATGGCGATTATCCAGATTGTGAAACCTGTTAATCATGGTGGTTGATTGAGTATTTCTGTAGTGTTGAGACTACTGTACATAGGCATATACAAAGAACTGGACCAAGTGTAATCAATAGTGGAGTGCGTTAAGTAGTTTTACAGTGGCCCAATTATATTTTGGCCCACGTTATATTTAATTCTTTCTATTTTTCGGATCTTGTATATAAAGAACTGGGCCCATACTGAATAGACAATTGAGCTCACTTTTATTTTCATCTCCTAAGACTGAATAGGATTTTTTCTCCAAAGATGTTCTAGAAACTTCATCTTTACTGAGCTCTTTCTTTATTTCATAGCTGATTCATGATTTTAACATGGTATCAAAGCCGAGATCTTTGTAGATCTGCTCTCTAGATAGCTTCCGATGTTACCCTCGTTGGTTTTTGTTGAAATTTTTTCATGTTGTGAAGTTTGTATTAGTGAAACTGGTCGGCAATCGGTGAGATTAATCCTTGTTGTGTTTTTTCTTTGGCGTTATTTCGGTGATTAAGCCTTGTTGTGGTGCTTCTTTGGCACCGTTTTGGTGAAATTTTGTAGTGTTGTTTTGGTGAAATTTCATCCTTTTTCGGCTGTTCCTTATGATTGTTTGGTGTTTTTCGTTGACGAAGGTCCTATCCTTCCAATTATGAAGGTGTTGGCAATTTTTTCCTCATTCTCTGATCATTATTGTTCGACTTGTTTATTGTGGTTTGTGTTCGACTTGTTTGTTGTAGTTTTGTGCATATGTTTATTGTGGTTTGTGTTCGACTTGTTTGTTGTAGTTTTGTGCATATGTTGGGGGCATCTTTAGTCTCTACTCTCTTTGATGGATCTGGTTTTGGTATTTGGTGTAGAACAATTTTAATTTCCTTGTCAGTGCAAGCTAGATTTCATAAATGGGACATCGTCTAAGCCTCCTGACACCTCAACCTTAGCCAGACAATGGCAACGTTGTAATGACCTTATGGTGCCTTGGCTTACTAATTCTCTTTCTAAAGAGATTTCTCGTAGTGTAGAATATTCTGCCTACGCTAGATATATTTGGGTGGAATTAGAGGAATGTTATGGAAAGGCTGATGGGGATAGAATATATAAACTGAAGAAACAATTAGCCCATATTTTGCAAGGGCCTTTAGATGTGGCTTTCTATTTCAACAACATAAAACAGCTTTGGGATGAACTTGCATCCCTATCTGCAACAACTACTGTTGTTTGCACTTGTGTTGGGTTTAAGAAATCCGATGATGAACAAAAGGTGTACCAATTTTTTATGGGTCTCAATGACACCTATATACAAGTGCGCAGTAATAATCTTATGATGAAACCCCTACCCTCTGTTAGTACTGTATATTATATTCTTTTGGCAGATGAAAAACAAAGAAATGTTTCTTCAACATCCAAATTTTCTCATCAGTATACCTCTTTCCAAGCCGGGGTTTCTTCACCTATATCTCCCAATTCTTCTTCTAGTATTGGGAAGTCTAATCATAATTTTCCTACAAAAAAGCATTTTGACTCACAGAAAGCTCCTTCTACTATATGCATGTATTACAAGAATTCAGGTCATACTATGGATAAGTGTTACAAATTTTATGGGTTTCCTACATACTTTAAGTTCAACAAACTTCCACATATTCCTAAAAGAACTATTATTCATGTTGAGTTGGCTTCTTCTAGATAAAAAGGCCCTTATACTAGGGATGATGATGCTTTACCTGACCCTACTTACTCCCAGCCATCTGATGTTCCTGGTTTATCTAAGGTTGAATATCATAAGCTGATTGTGTTGCTATAAAAGGATAATCTACCTGAGATATCTTCTTCATCCTCTTTTCCACATATGGAGTCAGCAAATTTTGCTGGTAAAGATACTCCATGATTTCATACTTAACACTTATTTGTATACTATGATAGATACAATAATTTGGATTATAGATTTTGGAGCCTCTAATCATATGACCTCTAACCTATCCCCTTTTTATAATATTCAAACCCTTCCAATTCTATATTTGGTTTACTACCAAATGGTTATAAGGTTAAATTCATTAGTATTGGATCCTACACCTTAATTCCTGGTCTTGTACTCACGAATGTTCTCTATGTCCCTAGTTTTTAATATAACCTCACTTCTATATCTAAGTTGGTTGAACAACCAGATATCATGTTACAATTTACCAAATCTAGTTGCACATTATAGGCCTCTTCTCTGAGGAAGCCAGTGGTACTTGGTAGACCTGATGGTGGATTGTACAAGTTGTTCAGCTGTCCAGATTTTATTGCTGCTCTCAATTCTTCTGTTGTCCCCTTTACTTTCCCTTCTTCATATTATGTTGCTTCTCACAATTCTTTTATCATTTCTAATACTATTTATGCTGGTTCTGTATTTAGTAAGAAAGATATTTTATGGCAGTATAGACTTGGATATGCACCTTTTTCTAAAATGAAATATATAGCTGATATTGGTGATTCCTTATCTAACAAACAATCTTTTACTTGTCCAATATGTCCTTTTACAAGACCATCTAGATTGTCTTTTGGTAATAGTACCTCTCAATCTTGTTCTCCATCTGATCTTATTCATTTAGACACTTGGGGACCTTACCATGATTCTACCTATGATGGTTTTTGATATTTCCTCATCATAGTTGATGATTACTTTAGGGACACTTGGACTCATTTAATGGGTGCCAAGAGCAATGCTTTTGAACTTCTCAAGTCTTTCATTGGTTTAGTTGAGACTTAGTTTCATGCTAAAGTAAAGACTGTTCGAAGTGGTAATGCTCTAGAGCTTGGATCCTCCTTAGTTGGTTCACAATTTTGTTCTTCTAAAGAAATATTTAATCAAACTTCATGTCCTTACACTCTTTAACAAAATAGAGTAGTTGAAAGAAAACACAAACATCTTTTAGAAACTACTAGGCTTTATTTTTCCAGTCTCACCTTCCTATTAAATTTTGGGGGAATTGCCTTTTGACTGCTATATATCTTATAAATAAATTTCTTTCCCCTTTATTACATCACAAGAGCCCTTTTGAAGTACTTTGTAACAAAGTTTCCTCCTATTCTTATCTTAAGACTTTTGGGTGTTTGTGTTATTCCACTGTTCCTATTCCTTATAGGGACAAGTTTCATCCTAGAGTTGTCCCTTGTGTTTTCATTGGTTATCCTTTTGCTAATAAAGGTTACAGACTTTATAACCTTGTCTCCAAATCCTATTTTGTCTCTAGAGATGTAGTTTTCCATGAAACTGTCTTCCCTATTCTTTCCCAATCTCTCTCTTCTGTCATATGCCCTTTTCCATTTTAATTTTTTGATGATCATGTTCCTTAAAATTTTACTTCTCCTTTTATTTTCGTCCCTCTTCATACTGATTCCTCCTCTGCTCCTGTTGTCCCACTTGTTTAGCCACCTCCTCCAGAAAGTATTTCAGGAACACCAATCCCCCTAGCTACCTCAAAGATTATGTTTATCACTCCTCTCTTCTACCTAGCTCCAATTCTTATTCTTAGTTTTCTTCTGTATCTAGTCAACAACAAGTGTTTGAGCCTCACATTTATTCTCAAGCAACTAGTTTTCCTAAATGGCAAGATGTCATGGAATACAAATTTGCTGCTCTAGATGCTAATCACACTTGGTCTATTATCCCACTTTATCATGGTAAGAAACCTATTGATTGCAAATGGGTTTATAAAGTGAAGTATATGGCTGACTGTTCTTTGGAAAGATATAAAGCTAGACTAGTTGTTAGAGGAGATACTCAAGTTGAGGGTGTTGATTTCCATGAAACATTCTCTCCCATAGTCAAAATGTCTACTATCAAATCTCTTTTGGCTATGGCTATCAAACTTCATTGGTCTCTCTTTCAACTTGATGTGAATAATGCGTTTCTTCATGATGATTTGGATGAGGAAGTGTACATGAAATTGCTCCCCGATTTTACTATTTTCTCTACTCCCTCTTACCCTTTGGTTTGTAAACTCAGTAAGTCTTTATATGAAATTAGGTAGGCATCTATACAGTGGTATGCAAAGCTATCTCATGCCCTTCATTCTATGGGTTACCATCACTCTCTTAATCACTATTCTCTTTTCACAAGAGGTTCTGGGTCTTCTCTTGTGATCTTGACTATTTATATAAATGATATTGCTTGACCGGTACTAATCTACAGGAGATTACTGCTCTTAAGTTATTTTTGCACGACTAATTTAAGATTAAATATATGGGTTTGCTGCATTATTTCTTTGCTATTGAAGTTTTATATTTCGATTCTGGGATTTTTTTACATCAAAGCAAGTTTATACATGATTTTCTTAAAGAGTATCATTGTGACACATTTTCTCTAGTGGTTTGCCCTCTTGAGATGCATGAAAAATTATTTTATGATATAGGGGAAACACTATCTCAGCTTGATGTGTACAGGAGTTTGGTGGGTAAATTGAATTTTCTAAGTCACACTAGACCTGATTTGTCATTTGCGGTTCAACACCTTATCTAGTTCTTGCAACGTCCTTGTGTTCCACATATGAAGGCTACCATGCATCTTTTGTGATTTCTAAAGGGCACTCCTGCTCTTGGTTTATTTTTCAATGATTTCCCTGATTTGTCTCTACAGTTTTATTGTGATAGTGACTGGGCCTCTTGCCCTGATAGTAGGTGATCTGTCATTGGTTTTTGTGTGTTTCTTGGTGGGAGTTTGATTAGATGGAAAGCTAAAAGGCAAGCTGTGGTTTCTCTTTCTTAAGATGAGTCTGAATATTGGTCTTTGAGTAAGGCTGTGGGCGAAATTACTTGGCTTTCTCATTTAATTTTTGATTTTGAGCTGTCCTCTTCTCTGCCCATTTCTGTTTTCTATGATAATCAGTCAGCCATTCATATTGCCAAGAATCTGTATTTCATGAACGAACAAAACACATGGAGTTGGATTGCCATTTTGTTCGCACCAAGTTAGGAGATGGGTTGATCAACCTGCATCACACTCCCAATTCCTCTCAGCTAGTTGATATCTTCACTAAAATTTTGCCTGGTGCTGCTCACTACTTTATCATAGCAAGTTGGGTGTTTTGTCACCCTCCAACTTGAAGGGGGTGTTGAGACTACTGTACATAGATATATACAAAGAGTTGGACCAAGTGTAATCAATAGTGGAGTGGGTTAAGCAGTTTTACAGCGGCCCAATTATATTTTGGCCCATATTATATTTAATTCTTTCTATGTTTTGGATCTTGTATGTATAGAATTGGATCCATACTAAATAAACGATTGAACTCACTTTTATTTTCATCTTTTGAGACTGAATAGAATTTTTTATCCAAAGATGTTCGAGAAACTTTATCTTTGCTGAGCTATTTGTCCGTTTTCATGGTTTTAACATGTAGTAGAAAGACTACTATCTAGTTGGAATTAATTTGTATATAGTTTGTCCAAAAAAGTATATAATCTAGAAGGTTAAAGTCATCGATAGACACTCAAACTTGTTGCCAAAATTCACTTAGACACCTAAACTACGGCCTGTTCCTATCAGACCCCTAAACCCCCCACATTTGGTATCAATTGAGCATTTTTTTCGCTGTTCTCATCAACTTGTTCGTGCGTGTCTCCAAACGTAGCTGATGTGGAAAGTTGTCCACATAAAACTCTCTATGTGGATAAACTAAATCCATATATACTTATTACATTTAAAATGAAAAAAATCATTTTGGCCGTTTGTTTCTCTCTCCTCGTTAACTCTCTCTCCCCCCGTTAACTCTCTCTCAGATAACCCTAAAATTAACCCTAATTTAAAGAAAATTCCACTCAAATCGAGGGAGAAATTTGGGGGTTTTCCACAGATCTTCCTCGTGTAAGTGTTATTATGATTTATATTTGTTAAATTTTGTTGAATTTTAGCAAATTTCAGTTTTTAGGGTTTTGAAATTTCACTGTTAGGGCTATGATTTTGGGAATATTCCATCTCTTTCTTAACATGCATTAAAGGTTGTAGCTTTGAGCTTATTGGTGTGTACTTTGAGTATATTCCGTTAACTAACTTTGAATTCTTCTCCTTTTGTTGCAGGTGACGTAACAAATGGAGATAATATTCATAAAATTTCACTATAAGGGATCTTTTTTCAACAGGGATGTCCCTACATATGTTGCAAGTTGTGTGCCAGAGCTAAGGTATATTGACAAGGACCACTTTTCCATGCTGAAATTGTTATTTTATGCTAAAGAATTAGGGTATGACACTGTTAGGGGTTTTTATTATCAAGATGCAGTAACTAAGCAGTTCAACTTGGTGAAGAGTGACAAACATCTCGTTGAACTAGTTAAAGACTTAAAACATGAGGACTCTATTGATTTTTATGTCTATCATGTTTTAGATGAACCAATTCTTGACCCTGATGGTCCCACTGGTTTTTTACCTGGACCTGATATTATTGAGTTTGCAGACCTAAAAAGAGAAAGTGTTGGTGTTGATGATAGTGCTAACATAGAGAGGGGATCTGTTGGAATAGAGGAAGAGAGAGAGGCTGATATTGAAGACATTACCCTAGAAGATATTGAGATAGAGAATGTTAACTTAGGTAAAGAGAGGGAGACTCATGTAGAAGATGTTGGTGTAGAAGAAAGTGATGAGGCTAATATAGAAAATATCCATATAGAAGATGTTAACCTAGAAGATTTTGGTGTAGAAGAAGGTGATGAGGCTGATGTACAAGATATTCATGCTGAAGATGTTAATAAGCTAGTAAATGAGTTGTCAGATTACTTGAGTAGTGATTCAGATCTTGGAGATATTCCTTCAGAAGATGGCTCAGATGTTGATGAGGAGTTGAGGGAATTTAGATAAGAAAGAAGGAAAAACAAAGCCAACAAGAAAGAAAAAAAATCAAAAAGCAAGAAAAAAGGCTATTGAAACTGAACAAGTATCTGTGGGAGTTGCTGGTTATGTAGATAGAGGCTTTAGTGATATTAGTAAAAATAAGGCTAGCAAATATTCTAAAAAGTTAGGTGGAGATGAGGAATATCTTGATAGTTCTGATTGTTAAAGTAAAGATAGTGAAGATATAGATGTGGATGCTGTTAGAAGAGTAGATCTACCTAGAAGAAGAAGAAGTAAGAAAACTAGGTATGATAAAAATTGTGAGTTTTTTGTGTTTGAGCTTGGGTTGATTTTGTTGGGTGTAAAACAGTTTAGAAAAACTGTTGCAGATTATGCTGTAGAGTATAGAAGGCAGTTAAAGTTAAAACCTAATGAAAAAATAGAATAAGGGTGAAATGCATTGCAACCAATTGCAACTGGTTGTTGTTTGCTTCTACTGATAGGGATTCAGGTGATTTTATTGTGAAGAACTATAACACTATTCACAAGTGTATACCTCTAAACAAAAACAAGATGTGTGATTTAAAGCTAGTTGCTAGAAAGTTCAAGGAGAGAATTGTTTCTCAGCCATACATTAGGATTTGGGAAATTTAGGATTTGGTAAGAGAGGTGTTGGGTCTTTATGTAGGTAAAACTATTTGTTTTAGGGATAAACAGATTGTTATGAGGGAGAATATGAGAGATTGGAAGCTGGAATGTGCCAGATTGTATGACTATGTAGATATGATCAAGACAACAAATCCTAGAAGTTCTTGTTGGATAAAAATTGATAAAGAAACTAAACCAGGGAAGAAACTCTTTGTTTATTTCTATGTGTGCTTTCATGCTTTCAAGCAAGGATAGTTAGATGGGTGTAGGAAAATTATTGGTTTTGATGGATGCTTTCTAAAAGGAGCTTGTAAGTGTGAGTTATTAGTTGCTATGGGAAAAAATGGCAACAACCAAATGTATCCTATTGCATGGGCAGTTGTGGATACTTAAACAAAACATAGCTGGGATTAGTTCATAAGGCATCTGATTGTTAATCTAAATCTGGAAAGTGGTGAAGGGTTGACTGTAATGTCAGACCAATAAAAAGTACTATTATTTAATTATTTTTCTCATTACTTGACTTTATTTTCCAATAATATTCCTATTTTAATATTACTTAATACTTATTACAGGGTCTTGTTCCTGTTTTGATGGATCTATTACCAAATACTGAGAGAAGAATGTGTGCTAGACATATTTGGAGCAATTGGCATATTCATTGGAGAGGAGAAGAGAGAAGAAAGCAGTTTTGGAGATGTGCAAAAGCAAGCTTTGAAGTATAGTTTAGAGAGGAGATGCAAGTAATGTCAAATCTACGTCAGAAAGAAATAACTGAGGACATGTTAGTTAATCCTCCTACTTCTTGCTGTAAGGAATATTTCAAATTTTCACATCAAATTTGAATAGACATGTAGATATGATCAAATTTGCAGAAGCATGGATTTCAGACATTGCACCTATGGCAAGAACTATTTTAGAAGCTAATAAGGAATATTCAAATAGGTGTAGAGTATTATGGAATGGAGTTAATGGTTTTGAAATTGGGGATGGGGGTTACACATTTGTTGTTCACTTGGACAAGAAGTATTGTGATTGTAGGTTATGGATGTTAAGAGGTATTCCTTGTCCTCATGCCATTTGTGCTTATTATTACTTGAATAAAGATCCTGATCAGCATGTAGAGCACTGGTATAGTAAAGAAACCTTTCTTAAGTCTTATAGCCATATCATGCAACCAATTACTAACATGAGAATGTGACAAGAAACCCCAAACCCATCAATTGAACCTCCAAAATCAAGAAAGATGCCAGGCAGACTTGGCAAGAACAGAAGAATGAGCAAGGATGAGATAAAAAAAGTTGGGCAAACTCTCAAAAAAAAGGTGTCAAGATCACTTGTTCAAGGTGCAAGCAAGTTGGCCATAACAAGATTATGTGTGCCAAAATGGTAAGCTTTAAATGAATTTTCATAATACTTTGTAAAGTTAACATATTTCTTAACTTTTTATATTTATGTTTGTATGTTAGAATGGTATGGGAAGCAATAATAGTAGTCAACCTAGCACTCATCCTGCAGCTTCATAGAATCCACCACCACCACAATCAAGTTCTATTTATGGTGAAACTAGTGCAAAGGCAAGAGATACCTACACTCAAAGTCAAACAGCAAGAGTAAGTTATATATGTTCTGCTACCTTAATATTCCTCTCCTGCTTAATATTATTATTAAAAATTATTGAAAATATTATGTTGCATTTATCCACAGTCAAGCTTCACCTTTCATACATATGTAACTACACGATCCAGTCAATCAAGATCTATTTGTGCTGACACAGCTGCTGTGCCAAGACCACCTCAAAGAAAGGTATTAAGTGCTGCTGGTAGAGGTCAAGGTACTACTGGTAGAGGTAAATGTGATTCTGGTAGAGGTCAATATGGTGCTGATAGAGGATATGGTTCTGGTAGGGGTCAATACGGTGTTCACAGGGGAGGTGGTTCTGGTAGGGGTCAATGTAGTGCTGATAGGGGAGGTGGTTCTGGTCGGGGATAATGTGGTGTTGATAGGGGAGGTGGTTCTGGTCGGGGTCAATGTGGTGCTGATAAGGGAGGTGGTTCTGGTAGGGGTCAGTGTGGTGTTGAGAGAGAAGGTGGCTCTGGTAGAGGTCAAGGAGGGATTGGTAGAGGATTGGCAAGAAAAATAGCCAATACAAGAGGGACCCTATTTGAAAGTGGAAGAAATACTTCTTCTAGTCAAGTACCACCTTTGCCAACTAACAAGAGGCTATACAATGCTACCTCATTGCTGCTGTTACTGCATATAAAAGGCCTGCAACTGGTTTTGGTGTTTACTCTGATCCAATAACTGGAACCCAAGTGTACAATGTATTTCTCTCTGTCTCATTATTTACCTATAACAATGTTTTCATTCAAGTTTTCAATGTTCATTGTCTTACAATTATTTCTAATTTTGCAGGCTGATACATCAACTGAGAGGGTTCTTTATGGGGGTATAAATTTAAAGAGTGCTTCACCAACCAATATAGATATTAGTTTTAAACCTAGTGGCCTAAAATGGAATGGAAAATATGCAGTCACCAACACACAATTGCAACAAATGAAAGCAAATAAGAGAAAAAAAGTGGATGCAGCCAAGTCTTCTTCATCAGTTGGATCTTCAAAGAAGTAGTTCATTTAGAAATGATTTGTACTGTAATCAGGGTTAATGACTTTGAACAAATTGTGTTACTAGTTTTTGAACAATTTTTTCTTAGGCAGCAGTTAATGATTTTAGTGTATGCTGCAGTTGAACACTATTATGCTCAATGTTGAGCTTTATTTGAACACCTTGTTTATTGTATGCAGTTTTTAGCTCAATTTTGAGCTATATTAATATGATATCCAGCTGCTTGCACTTTTAGTTCAATCTTGAGCAATTTTAATAAGATGGATGTGCTGTTTCTAATATAGTTCATTTTTATCAATACCTTCAGTAGTTACAAATAGGCTTTATGGTTAAGTAGCTGCACAACTAGACACAAAGTAGCCAATTGACAATGAGATTGTCATACAAAACATGTGGATTCCTTTAAACAACTACTACAAACTACTACTACTACAAACTAACCAAACAACTACAACAAACTACTACTACAAACTACTACTGCTGCTACAAACTAACCAAGCAACTACAACAAACTACTACTACAAACTAACCAAGCAACTACAACAAACTACTACTACTACAAACTATCCATTACAAATCCATTACGAACTAAACTAACCAAACAACTACAACAAACTAACCATTACACCATATTAAATAACCACTTTACTGTAAGAACAATGAGAAGAAGTAGAACAAGTTTATTCAATTTGAGCTTAGCACATTCCCTTTCAAGTTTAACTTTCTTGAGTTTTTGCCTCAATGAAATGAACTTCTCTTCACTATCTTTCAATTTCTCACACAAAGTGTCCCTCTCTTGTTCAACGTCTTTGAGCTTTTGCTTCAATCGATCACACAAATTTTCACCACCTTTGCACTTTATCATTAAGCTTGATTCTACCTCAGGATATTGATGCAAAAAAATTGAAGGTTTGGGATCAATCCATCTAAAGTACCCACATCCACCATTTTCCTAAAATACAAAAATCGAAGAATAATAAAAAAATCACCAAAAAAAATAAAATTAAAATCTGTCAAAATGATACAAACCTTTGGAACTTTACATCCAAAAAATCTACGACCAGGATTTAATGGAGTCCTTGAAGTTTTTAATGGACAAAATTCAAAATAATAACACAACTCAGGAACCTCAATGTTAACGGAATTTTCCGACATTCTCATGAAAAATGAAAGAAAAAATTGATTTAAGAGAAATTATGAGATAAATTTGATAGTAAGATGAGAGAAGTTGAGAGGAAAATCAGCTATGGAGGAGAGAATAAAGAAAGAAGAAGATGAAATTAGGTTAAAAATAGAGGGAAATTGAAGGGGATGGCAAAAGTAACATTAAATAACGTTAACTTTTGCCACATAGACAACTTTTTCACAAGTCACGCGCCACCCGCAACTAAACAACACGCGCAGTGCCACGTAGGCCAAAAATGCCCAATTGGAATAAAATGTGGAGGGTTTAGGGGTCTGATAAGAACAGACCTTAGTTTAGGTGTCTAAGTGAATTTTGGCAACAAGTTTGAGTGTCTATCGACGACTTTGGCCAATCTAGAATATGGTACCAATCAGTCATGGTGGCAGATTGGGTTGGGGGATGGAAAGTTTGAGGTGGGGTTTAAGTTTTTTTTCTTATTAGGGTTTTTATGAATTAGAAATAGGTATTTAAGAAGAACAATAAATTCAAAATTTGAAAAAATGAGTTTCGTTGATTTTAGGCACTTTCTAAGGCAAAAGCATATAAATGGGAAGGTAGAGTTATGTATATGATTATAGAGAGAGAAATTGTAAAAATGAGATGTTTGTAATTAGATTTGGGATTTTGAATATTGTGTAATAATAGAAAGAAAATTTGTAGTTTTAAGACATTTTTCCGGAAAAAAACCCCCTTAAATTTCTGATAATTTTATATGTTTTACTTTACAAATTTGAATCAAAAATGTTTAATCAAATGTTCAAATACTAATCGTAATTTAAAGACTATCTATGTTTAAACCAAATAACTTATCGGTAATAACAACTGCACATTCAGTGTATTTCCACAAAATGGAGTTGGAGAAAGATAAAGTATATATAGTCCATACCACAACTAGACGAAGTAGAGAGGTTGTTTCCAATACATTCCTGGTCAAAAAAATATGTTATCAATATCATGAAGAATTTTAAATTCCACTATAATTATTATTTTTCAATTATATAGGAATACTAGCTATTGCCTATTTGTATATCAATTTGTTCGTGCTTTTTTATCTCTCAATCATCACAGAAATATATAACTGACAGGTTCTTTACCAATTAGCCAAGTAGTTTTTATTCTTTTATTCAATTTTTTGGTTCTCAAAGATCCCAATTTTGGACTTTTTGACACTTCTTGTCAGTTTACTCTATAGTTTATGGACCACGTTAATTCATAATTTTTCAATAAAATTAGATATTAATTTATGTATATAATTTTTAAAAATTAATCTAGCACTACCTGTGAATGTTTATACTCTAATAAGGTTAAAAGATGCACATAATCGAAGATTATTTGTAAAAGAAAAAAAATAAAATAAGAGGAATCAATTCTTTGCTTTTAGTAATTTTCTTTCGTAATGTACCCATATTCTGAAAATTCTGAATCTGTTTTCGATTATAACGTCCTATGCCTAAGTTAAAGATATAATCAGAGCAGTGAAATCTCAGCAAATGGGCTATCTCAGGAATAAGCAATTTTTTTTTTATAATAATCATATTATAATAATGTTTCACCTACACAAAAGATAATCAATCCAATTCATTTTTTTTCTTGATTTGTGTGTCATCCTTATGCTGGGGCCATGCTAATCTTCTCTGTATCGTTCCAATTTTATCGTATGTCTCTGAAGGGACCAATTCATTTGAATGTATATTTAACTATATCTGTAAATTGATTTAAAACAATAAATATTTCCATTTATCAACAAAATACATAGAAGACTCACAAAATTAAAGGCGATTTTAGCTGTCATTTTTTGTAATTCATTAATTTATTAGAAACACAATTTTTTTTCGTCAACCCATTTTCTCAATTAAATAAATGAATGGGGATTATGATTAAATTCTGATAAGTACATTGCATCTAGGAAAATATGTGTTGTTTGTGAGAAAACAGTAGCTAAAACCAAAATAATCAAAGTGTATTATTTATATATTTTTTTAACGTATATGAATGAATAAATAATGGTGACAGTTAAGAGAAGAAGATGCAGCTTCCCTGATGATGAGGAATTATTGGAAAATACGTAATAAATTACGAAAGTCATACATTAGAAATGTTAAGAGGCTTCACAACTTAGCTGTATGAATGTGTTTACACATAATAAATTAATAATAATATATTTAGTAAAATTTATCTTTACCTTTATAGGATAGAGATTGTTTTTAATAAAATGCCCTCGACCCAAAATAAAAATAAAAATTAAAAATTAAAATATGAATGAAATAAAATTAAATTGCAGTAACAAAATAATAAAATACATAAAATGTCAAAATTTAAAAAAATGAAAATCAAAGTAACAATAAAATAAAAATAGTGGTAAAATAACAAGATACACCACGAAAAAAACAAGAAGTAATAGTACACAGGCCTTAAATTATTTTCTTCGTCAATGTTAGACTTTTGAAAGAATATATTTTCTTGTACAGTTGGTCTTCTATTCACACCGAAATGAAAGTTCAATTTTTATTTTATTTTTTTGTTTTGTTTTTTCATCCATTCTTCGATATCCGCATTGGAGTTCAATTAATCCGAATTCACGTTAGGTAGGACCCTATTCAGGGGTAACACTCCCTACTAAAAATTTTTCCATATTCAAGACTTGAACCCGAGACCTCTGATTAAAGAAAAAACAACTTCATCCACTGCACCACTTCCTTTAGTGGTGAAAGTTCAATTATTATTATATGATGCTTAGTAGAAATATAATATAATCCCCAAATGTGACTCAGACATTTCAAATTTTGTAGGATTGGTCCTAAATAGTTAAAACATATTCTTATTTATAGCATGATACTGTTTATATTAGATTAAATTTCACATAACAATTACCTCATGAATTATACGAAAATTATTGTCATTTATATTGTTAAGTTATTTATGGCTCGTAAAAGCCGTGAAGTTATAGATAAAGATAGTAAAGCGATACGTAAATGAGCAAGACAGTTATTCAGGCTTTACGCCATTCATCGTGATATATTATTATTCGTTTTAAATCAAGTTGTTACAATTATTTTATGAAGGGGGCTTCATATTATTAAGAATATGACACACTTTATATGTAGTATATATATTTTCTCGACTAGCAATATAAAATTTTGTTTGTTCATGGAAAAAGTATATCTAAATCCATCGTCCAAATGCTAATTTTTCTATAAGAATTGGAACTTAATAATTTACACACTAGCTAGTTGATGACCTGTATAATTGTTTTGCATGGAAGTTCAAATAGGAGTATTATTTGACTTTCATGTAGCCGTGAATAAAATAATATCAGGATCAATCAAAAATAATTTTATATCTCACAAAATTCAGGGCAAATAATATAAATCCTGACAGTTTGAAGTTTAATTAAAAAATTCTGATATTTTAAATAATTACTGAAAACCTCAATTTTGAGTCTATCGCGATATATAATTATTTTCCGATACATTCAACGAAGATACATATTTTCTTTTGTAAAGATACATAATTAGCTCTAGACATATCTTTTCTATTTTGTGTCTGTTGAGTTACATAATTTGTTCTTTGTACATCCAACGAAGATACATAATTAATTAAATTTTTTGTAATTACTTTGTAAGTGTGAAAATATATGTAAATATGATAAATTAAGGTGTATATATATTTTTTATTTTTTTAAATAAGTGTAAAATTTGTGTACATCCTATTTTTTCTAGACTTCACTTATATAATCATACCGAATATGTTGTTGAATAAAATAGTATTTCAAAAAAAAAGCATTTTAGAAAATGAAAAAGTTAATACTAATATTTTTTTACAATAACTTAAACGAAAAATTAATAAAGATTCTAAGGTCGTACGTGGGAGAATATTGGCAGAGAAACAATGAAATCATGTGCTAGAAAAAATGCATGAAAACTGTGGATTTATGGGTGCACCAGAAAGAATATATATCTACCACAATTCATCATAAATTTATATAAACATCATATTTTTCTTCGAATCCCACTTATAGTGGTAGTATTAATACACTGAATTATCCTTTTATATCTTAGAAATTGATGGTTTAAATAGATTTAACTTATATATACTGATATGATAAACAACTTTTAATTTGAATAAACAGATATATCTTTTTGTGAAATAAAATGTCCTTAATTAGGAGGAGGTCTGACTATTTCTCTGTATATTATCATTAGTTTCCTATAAAAAAATAGAAAATCTGCAAATATGATATTAGGGATTTGTTGTATTCTGAAAAAGATGTCTGTATTTCTTTAAATTTGCATATAGACAATATCTTTTTTAAGAAAAGTTTCAATTTCGATTTCTAGATCAGTTGTTCTAACACGATCAACCTTTGATACATCGAATTCATCTGAATTCGATATTTTTTATAATGCAAAGTAATATGCATAAGAAATAATATAAAATTATATCAATAAGTATGAATTAACTCCAAAAACTTCAAAAATAAGTTCAAAATAATTTATGAACAACAAAATGAAGTTCAAACTATTTCTGAAAAATAGCAAATCAAACTTAGAAAGAGATGAAGATAGAAATATCAAGTTCACTGAATTCATAGTGTGTTCTTAAGGAAATTAATCCCCTCATATAATCGAGGTTGTGAAATATATTCCCGAGGATAAAATGATTTACTTCAGCATAATAGCGGTACTTCAAATTCAACTGAACTTCAAACGTACGCAACGATATCAAATCATGCTAGAGTTTTTACAAGATGGGAGGTTTTTTAACTTCAAAATTTCATGCCATTTGCATCCACAAATAATCAATTGAAGGATCGTGTTCCTTCAATTTACATTTAAAATGCATTCACAAATGAAGATTTTTTTTTTAAATTAGAGTTTCTTTTAATAAAATAATCATAACTAATTTTATTATAATAACACCACCACCACCACCACCAACAATAATAATAATAACAACAACAACTAAAGTAACACCTTTATAGACGAACCCATCATTTTGGACGGCTAGATAGAATCTGTATTTGTTTTTTACTATCTAGTCTAGCTAATAAAGCCTAATTACTAGATATTGGAAAAATTACTACTAATAATGTTTGGTGAATACTTCAGTATCTTATAGGATGATTTTTTAATTATTTATTCTTCATTGGTATTTAAATAATCATAATATTGCTTTATAACTAAAATATTTTCAGTCTTCAAAAATAATCATTCTGAACCGTAAAATGAAAAAAAAAATCACTAGTTTTATCTAAAACTTCTAAAATAATATAAAATTTGAGATAATTATTTTAAGAAATCACCACAGATAATCTGAGCGAAGGAATTATGATTTTTGTATACCTCATTATTCCGAAAACCATATAAAAACCTTCTCATTTTGGCCTTCTTGTATTAAACAAAATTAATGCATTTCCATTTTCTTGAAGATTGAATTTGTTAGATGCTAAAACTGGCTATACTTAAGGGTGGACATTCGGTCGGTTTGGTCTGATTGTTATTGGTTTGATTTATCGGTTTTCGGATTGACAAAAATGACATCCATAATCAAACCGAAATAAATTTGGTTTGGTTCGATTTTTACAAATTCAGTTTGGTTATTTCGGATTTTTATTTCGGTTTGAAATATTAAAGTAGTTAGCCTCTTTTTTTCATAACTGAACATTTAAAATTGATGGATTTTTTTTAGAAAAATTATTTTTTTAAGACCTGTTTTTCATTCCCAAATATAAATAATTATAAATAACTCAGCATGGATGAAACAAAATGAAATAATCATAAGTTTAACATAATACATAATGTCATTAATCATTACATATAATATAACCTTGCATAAATAGTCTACAAAACAACACAAAACTCGTAAAAATAGTCCATGAAACAACATATTTTCTGCCTAAAAAAGTCCAAAGTCACCAAAATAGTCCATAACATATTTGAGTCACTAAAACAATCCATAAACAGCCTGCGGTGTATGAGAATTTGCTGTTAAATGTTAATTGTGAATGCGAATTACTAAATATTATATATATATATATAATATAATATTAAAATATATATATGTTATATAAATATATATATATTATTTATTTATTTATTTATAAAATTTCGATTGTTCGGTTTAAACTAATTTTTTTTAAACCGAAATTCTAAAATTACAAACTGAATCCGATCCGAAAAACCGAAAAATCGAAATCAAAATTAAATTTCGATTTGATTTTTCGGTTTTTTCGGTTTAAACCAAAATATGCCCACCCCTAGCTATACTGATGTAATCAAGTGTTTTTTAGTTATTATTAATCAATTAATCAACATAAGATGATGAGACCTCTTAATTAGTACTGGAGTAACATGTGCATTAGAAACATCATACTTTGCCTAGATTCAAAGTACTTTCTAAGTTAATTAATCAAAGTCCCTTTTATTTAATTAAGGGCCTAATTATATTGGCAAAATGTCTTTCATTTGTTTGAAATAAAATTAATTAATGGATTATATTTGTTTACTGTTTATGAACATGTATCATCTATGAAAGTTTTGGACATTAGTCCAATTAGAACAAAACACCATAAGTCATAAATTAGGTGATCTATAATATATATAATCCACCCATGCATGCAATATTTTTATTGTTTATATTTGATCAGAAAATTATGTATGCACGAACCTAAAAGATCAAATTAAAATATTCCTTCCGTCCCATATTAGTTGATACTTAGAAAATTATAAATAAGATGATTAATTTTACAAACTTCATTCACATTGATCAATATCGATATTAAGATCATTTAAGAAAAATATGCTCACATTAATTTGTTTAGGCTTTTTCAAAAGAATATTAATTGTAGGGTTAAACTGACTTTTTTTAAATTAGTTTCTTGATTAGTAAGTGGACTAGTAATTTGAAACATTTATTATAGTAAAGGGCCTAAGAAGAAAAGTCAGGATAATGAGCACTCTGCTCGTCAATTGGATTAGCGGCTAACTAAAATGGGACGGAGGGAGTAATTAAGAATGTAAATGAATAATTGAGAAAGAAGAGGAGTAGAACCAATTAATCATACAGTTGAGCTAAAAGATTAATATCTAAAAGCTGATAAGAGAGGTTGTGATTAAAGAGCAAAACCTCATTTGATAAGAGTTAGGAAACTTATTTTAAGGTTGTGATTATTGGTAGCTAGCTTAGGAATATGAATTAAGAAAATGAAAGCATAAGCATCTTGGCACATGGGTCGTGGTCTGATACGAGAAAGACAACAGAAGCACGAAAACACACTCTAAATCAGTCCACTAATCTTAAGGATCCAAGGACCTTTTTAGAGACCGCTCCCGGATTCACTACAACAACAACAATACGAGATAACAATGGTGTATTTGACACCAAAACAGCCACGACAAACTAACAAAGAGAGTATCAAGATAACAAGATGAAAAACAAGATGAACAATAACACAATGGAAACAACAACACGCGATTTTTGACTAGAACAACAACAAAGAGTACAAGAAATGTAAAGATAGATAGATAGACAAAGTGAAGGTATAATCTTAAGAACCCAAGAGCCTATTTCACTCTTGTACCCATAAAACTACAAACTACAAATACCTATCTCTTCGGTGAGCACAAGAGAGACTTCAACCTCCTCTAGCACCCAACGTTCCAAGCATGAATCCAACATGAATGATTCCACACTCAAGTTGGAAATTCTAGTTACAATGTTTCGGCCATAGGCCTTTCTCACAAGAGAGAAATGTTCTTCTTACAACTTTCAATATCCATAAACATCTAAGACTAAAAACCCTAAGAGGTTCTATATATAGTGTATTACAAAATAGAATACAAAATGACCACAATACCCCTCAAGTGTGAGGTGCCCATCAAGTGTAACTTAGGGGCTGTTTTTAGTGCATTTAGGCCTTCTTTCACACTTTACTTGTGCACTTCCTTGGACAGATTCAATACGCACTCGTTCTCGTTCATCCTCGTAGTCGTACTCGTATCATCCCCCCTTTCTTGAAAAGGATTCGATCTCGAATTCGTACCTTGCAATCAAGAGAAGACAAACAAGCATACATCCTCATGATATGAGGGGTTAGGGTTAGCAACAATAACACATCAACATGCTATGCCGAGGCAGGACAAATTTGAAGTATAGCCACAGGTCCTTTGTTTTAATCATAAAAAGATTAGTACAATTGCTACAAAGGAAGTGTCTTGGACAAGCATCAAGACAAAATAAAAATAGGCCGAGAGTCATCCTTTCCCACCTAAGATGGTACCGGGATCAAATGGAAGAATTAGCCAAGGGCCTAAGTCGAGGCTAGCCCTTTCTTCCCCTAGAATGTCACTCCCACATTCACACACAAAAATATTTTCATACACATGATCTCTATGAACAAAACTAATCGCAACGCTTTTACCACATAAGATGTTCAAAGAGTCAAGCGCATTATCAAGATCAATTCTATAGACACCATCACTAGCTTGCAAATTTTTAAGCACTCCATTCACATGCTCAAGTAGTGAACTACATTTAAGAGTAAATTGATCATCATGAACACCAAGAGTACTACCAAGAGTACTCATTTTCGAGACTACACATTCCTTGCCCATAATAGTACTATCATCTTCCAAGAAGAATTTCTACCTTTAGGAGGAATGTTGTCACACCATAGTAGGTTAACATATCAGCAATAGCCTTCAAGGCAAGCTATACCATCATTTTCACCATTAGGTTTATTAGGAGTGTTTATATAATCTTCAAACAAAGCATTAAACCTAAAGAGAGCATGATCTATCTCACGGACAGATTTGGAACTAGCAAGTGTTTCACTCTCTATAAGTTCACTATCAAGTACCAAAGATGTTTCAATCTCCTCTTTACCTTGGTGTAGGTTAGGGCAGCCCACCTCTTCCTTCGGGAATCTCTCGACACAAGGTGTTTGGACAAGGAAAATTAAATTTTGTGTGATAAGTTTAGGTAACAATTGTCGTAGCCTTTTCACGTGCCATTTCATTTCTTCAATATCATCATTGATGCGATCAAATGTGGCATCGAGATTAGAGCCAGTCATGGTACCTAAAGCAAAAGACAATAACAAACAACAAAATAAACTTGTTAGTTCAAAATGCCTCACCACACTCTCACTCTCGGTTTTACCTCACACTTGGTTTCACAAGTGTTGAAAGTCGGCTTGTACTTCGTGAGTGATTGAGGGATGAGTCCATCTTTACCCGGAATAGATTTTCATTTGAGTTGACTCAAAAGAAAAATTATTTACGTACTTGAACGAACAAGACACAACGAATTCACAAAAGAGAAAAAAAGCACACAACAAATGCTAAACACGAATGAACGAACACAAAGACTAACTAACAATCTAGTAGATGAGTACTAGTTTTCCATTAGTATTGGAACCAACAAATGAAACTACGGAACAATAAAAAAAAACTAAGAAAATCTAAAATTTGAGCCAAAATTTGATGCGTGAACTGTAACTTGATGATGTGGCAGCCACGTATTGGTTGCAGTTTCTACAATTTTTATTTTTCAAAGTCCAAGTCTTGACCAATTTTAACTTAGATTGGTGAAATTTGTTTTAAGGAGGGAAAAATAAGTCTTGGAGGCCTTTTTTCAAGTTTCTCATTTCAAGACTTGTAGTACTTTTTCTTAAAACATGAACCCTTGTTTCATGGAAAAGTGGTTGAGAAGTGATGTAAAGTCTTTAGTGTGTAGGAAAAGTCTTTGAGTCACAAGTACTACACCTTGAAACTTGGATCTATGTCTTGCTAGACTAACACAATACACACTCTTTTTCTTCAACTTCTAAGATCAACAACCACTTTCTTTGTCAACAATATATGGAGATGGTGAAGAACACCAAGAACACAAACTTTGAGTCTTGAAGTTCTAAGGTTCAAATTGGACCTCCCAAACAACAATAACAACTTTCCAAGCTTAAATTCCACAACACAATCTCCACAATATAGGTTCAAAACTTGAACCAACAACATATCACACGTTCAAATCTTGATCCCGCAACAACAATACCAACAACAATCGGCCACACTTTGTTCACATTAACAACATCAAATCTAAGATATAAAATTAATGTGTTGGTGAGGAACAAAACTAACACTTAGAGACAACAAAGACAAGTAAAACTATTGGCCAATACACAACAAAAACACAATTTTCGACCAAGAACACTAAATGGATAGATTGCTCTTTTTTCTAGAATTTTTAATTTTTCAACAACAATTTTTTTTTTGAATTTTCTAACAAGCAAGCCCAAGATTGATCAAGATCAAGCCATGCTCTAATACCAAATAATACGAGAAAGACAACAGAAGCACGAAAACACACTCCAAATCAGTCCACTAATCTTAAGGATCCAAGGACCTTTTTAGAGACCATTCTCGGGTTCACTACAACAAAAACAATAAGAGATAAATATGGTGTATTTGACACCAAAACAGCCACGACAAACTAACAAAGAGAGTATCAAGATAACAAGATGAAGAACAAGATGAAAAATAACACAATGAAAACAACAACACACGATTTTTGACTAGAACAACAACAAAGAGTACAAGAAATGTAAAGATTGATAGATAGATAAAGTGAAGGTATAATCTTAATAACCCAAGAGCCTATTTCACTCTTGGACCCTTAACACTATACACTACAAATACCTATCTCTTCAGTGAGCACAAGAGAGACCTCAACCTCCTCTAGCACCCAACGTTCCAATCATGAATCCAATACGAATGATTCCACACTCAAGTTGGAAATCCTAGTTACAATGATTCGGCCATAGGCCTTTCTCACAAGAGAGAAATGTTCTTCTTACAACTTTCAATATCCATAAACATCTAATACTAAAAACCCTAAGAGGTTCTATATATAGTGTATTATAAAATAGAATACAAAATGACCACAATACCTCTCAAGGGTGAGGTGCCCATCAAGTGTAACTTTGGGGCTGTTTTTAGTGCATTTAGGCCCTCTTTCACACTTTACTTGTGCACTTCCTTGGACAGATTCAATAAACACTCATTCTCATCCATCCTCGTGGTCGTACTTGTATCATGGTCATATTTGGAGGACCCAATTTTTTTGTTTTAATTTTTTTTGGATAATCGTGCTGTTTGGGCCAACTTTTGTACGCCTCGACTAATTTCACGAGATATCCGCATCACCTCCCACTAGACTCAGTGGTGGATCCATGATTTAGAAATCGTGGGTGCTCGGGAGATTCGAACACATATATTGATACCCTAATTTTTAAAATTTCTCCTTGGAATCTGAAACATCTGCTATATCTTTTTGGTTTTAGGGTTTCAGGGGTGCTTTTTTCCATCTTATAATAATTTTTATATATTTTTTATTTAACTAGTGTAACCACACGTGCTTCGCACGTGTAATGTTTGATTATTTAAAATTAAATGATTTTATCTATTGTGGAGATTTTTAATAAAGTGTAAAATTCAAATCCCTTTTCAAAAAGCTTTCACACTTTAATATAGTAATGTAAACATAAACATATTCACATATATGTTTTACCAGTTCCAAGTGGTTGATGGATCATCACTTTTGCGTTTGCGTACCTCTTTTTCTTGTTGCCACAGGTTAAGAGAGAGACATCAATTTAAACCATATTTGTCTTACGATTTTATTTATATATATATATATTTAAAAATTTTCCTTATTATTAAAGTCAAATCCTTACAAATTTATTGATTACATTCTATTACGTACTTAAAACATTTTAAAATTTGGAACTTCTTAATTTATCTTATTCTAATAGTTTTATATTTATTTTTAGATTTTGCAAATCTTTTTAAAATCAAATTTAGTTGATTTAGAATTCTTAAACTAATTGAAAAATTATCAGTTATCATTAATTTTGATGACTTCTAATAAGAAAATATTTTACCATAAATATATTTAATTAATTTTCAACTCTGAAATTAGAAAAAGATATAGAAATTCTGATGTTTTCTAATAAGGAAAAGTTTTTACCATAAATATATTTAATTAATTTTCAACTCTTAAATATTAGGAAGAAATAGTGGAAAAGATGATTTTGTCTAAAGCAAGAACTTTTAATGAAGGGCAACAAGTTCAATTCACTTTTCTAAGGGTCTTCACATTTTTAATATATTATAGATGGATAGATTATAGATTATAGACATAGACTATGCATCGGGTTTAACTGCTGTCGGAGCACCATAAATTTGAACCTAGGTCGGCCTCTGCCACCGCCCACCAGCAACAACAACAGGTACCAAATAATTCTGTCCACCAAGGATAGAACGGACTGAAAGAGCTAGAAACATTTTTTCTTTTTTTGTTTTTATATGCACCTGAAAATGTAATATTAGAGGGTCCATGAGCAGCTTATGTTGATCAATATTTTCTTCTTTAAAATTCTCTTTGAGCTATATACAACGTTAGTAGGGAAGAGAATACAACGTTTTTATGAGCTTTGATTAGAGCTTGTGCAAAAATTGTTGCACAATTCTGCATGCGTAAATAATTTTGTAGGTATACAATGTCAATGGGCATACATAAAACTTAAATCTCTTCAAGAATACTATTGGAAGACTAATTTAAAGTGAAATATATGTTATACATTGTTAGTATAAAGATTTTTTTGCATCATCAATTCCTTCAAATGCTATTTACAAACAATGTTCAAGAAATTGTTGTCACAAGTAGAGGAAGAGTATGGTTTTGATAATTCTGGTCTTTTAGCTATTCCTAATTATGATTTTTTTTTTGAAGAGTTGCTACGTTACTTGGCTCGATTCAACTCTACTAACAACAATAATATGGGATCGATCGAGAAATATTATGACGATTTTTGGAGATATTGTCACATGGGTGTACGAAAAAATCTTGATTTTTGGGTCAATTCTAAACCCCTTTTTGCATAGTGTATCAGATACGTTCGTATAATAATCCACAAGAGAGACGAATCAAAATTTTAAGTTAGTGGATGCAGACAGTTGTTGTGATAATAGGTGCAATTTTAGTATAGATAGACATATAGAAATTGCGAAGTGCACGAAAGAAACGACGAAAGACAAAGCAATGGTTAATGTTGTACATTAATTTTTTTTTTTTTTTTGTACTTAATTTTTTTTCCTCCCTAAAGATCGATTTTTGATGATATATAAATGGTAAATTGTAGAGGAATTAATTTAAATCATGTTTGTTCACTGTCTATTGTACATTATAACTACTGATCATGTTGTAAGATGAAATATGAAATTTGATATGATGACATTGTTCTTTAATCTGGTTAATTAGTTTAGGGGTGAAAATCATTTTCGCCCTCAACTTTCATTAAAAAATTAAACTTCCCCTCAACATTGAACAACAATCATATTCCCCCTTGATTCCATGCAATGACCATTTTGTCCTTATAATTTTAATCCTATATTTATGTAATATCTTTTTATATTATATGCAATGAATATTTTTTCAACATGGATATTTATAGCATTTTATTTAAATTTATTAACTTTATAAGTAAATTAATACTTTTTTTAAATTTATTACAAAATTCAATGTTATTTTTTAAGACCATTATTTTAGTATTATATGTATTAAAGAGTCGTTTGGTCTGAGGTATAATTATAATAATTCAGAGATAAAGTTCATGATTATTTATTCTGCGTTTAATTAGATGTATTAGGTAGTCTCAAAATTATTTGTCACATCATTTATTCCACAGTGATAAGATAAGTTATCACATATACATGTTAGTACAACATATTTTGTAATAACTAATTCCGAAATAACTTGTTTCCAAACAACCCACCCCTAAGTGTGTATATATACATATGTATGTACATGCATGTGCTTATATTTTCGTGTTTTATCACTCTCTTACTAAATTCATTTCGTATTACTTAACTTTTTATTGATATAACACAATCCTTAAGAAAATTTTACTTAGAGGTATATTTTGCTAAATTAACCTTATTAATGATAATTTGAAATTTTAAATTTGTCTATAATGTTACTTTATATAGTTATTTAACACTAAAGGGTAGAAAAAAAAACATAATACAATTCTTTTGATTTCACAAAATTGAGCAGATAAATTAAAACATCTATTTTTAGTATGAGAATCAAGTGATAAGAAACGATATTATCTATTGTCTATATCAGTAAATAAGTTGTGATTGTCATTAATAGAGTATTACATATTTTACAATTTATATAAATAAATATAATCTATAAAATTTGACCTTATTTTTATTCGAGAAAAACATCTGTACCCCCGAACTATGACCAAATTTGCTACGACACACGTCAACTTCACGGGGGTCCTATTACCCCTTAAACTAAATTTTAGCATATTTTAGTCAATCTTTTTAGTTAACGTGATACCTTTTTACAATCATTTTAGAGGGCGTGACACCTTTGATGTGGGCTCCATTTTATGTAATAAAGGTGTCACATTAGCAAAAACAATGACAAAAATACGCTAAATTTGAGTTTAGGGAATAATAGGAGCCCTGTGAAGTTGGAGTGTGTCGTAGCAACTTTGACCATAATTCGGGGTGATACTAGAGACTTATCTCTTCCATTTATTGTTTGTATTTTCTGCATTGAAATATGTTTATAAAATTAGTATTATTTATTATTTTCACTTGTAAAATAAATATTATTTTTTTGATTATTATTAATAAAATTAATTTTCTTATTATGCTAATTTACTTCATAAAGATCATCATTAACTTATATACTTAATTAGTATTTCTTACTTTTTTGTCCTAGAAGATAATGTTTATGTTTTTATGAGCATTTTGTTATATAAATAATGTTTATGTTTTTATGAAAATTTTATTATATGAATTTTTTTCAAATAAAAATATGGTGATTTTAAAGAAGTTAAAAAAAAGAATAAAAAAAGTTAATGATAAAGGGTAAAATAGAAATTTTAAAAAGTCAATTAGGATAAAGGGGGAGTATGATTATTGTTTAAAGTTGAGGGTGAGTTTGATTTTTAAGATAAAGTAGGGGAGGGAAAATGATTTTGACCCATTAGTTTAGTAATTACTACTATTAATAAGAGTGAAGAAGCAGGCAGCTCTTCATCAACATGCCTGCTTCTTCACCTGCTTCAGCTGCTCTGTGATTTTACTATATTATCCCTAATTAATTATTTTAAGTCATTTATATATAAGAAAATTAATAATACTTAATTAAAAATTACTACTATTAATAAGAGTGAAGAAGGAGGCAACTCTTCGTCAACATGCCTGCTTCTTCACCTGCTTCAGCTGCTCTGTGATTTTACTATATTATCCTTAATTAATTATTTTAAGTCATTTATATATAAGAAAATTAATAATACTTAATTAAAAATATAAAATAGACATTTATGACATGCCTGTTTCAACTGCTTCAATCGTAATTTTTATTATATCACCTCAAATTAATTATTATAAGTCATCTAGATATTAAAAAATTAATAATATTTAATAAATAATAAAATAGATATAAATGATAAATCAATTCTTGGTGTTTTAAATTAATAGGACATCTTATATGAGACTTATTTTAAAAAATTCACAAGTATGTTTGCTCCATGATTTTACTATATTACCCCTAATTAATTATTGTAAGACATTTACATATAAGAAAATTAATAATATTTAATTAAAAAAGGTAAAATAGACATTTATGATATGTCTACTTCAGCTGCTTCAACCATAATTTTACTATATTACCCTTAATTAATTATTATAAGTCCTTTACGTATTAAAAATTTAATAAACATTAATAAAAATAAAATTGACATAAAATGATAAATTAATTCTTGATATTTTTAATTAACATGGCATCTTATATGAGACTCATTTAAACTTTTTCACAAATATTTTCTCATAGTAATTTTGTTATATCACTTCTAATTAGGTATTATAAGTCATTTAGGACATATCCACTTCGCTGCTTCAATCATAAAATTTGGTTGACTCTTGAATTTATTTTAGTGCTATTTAAATTGGAATAGAAGAAAAAGTATTATAAATCATAATAATTAAAAATTTAAATTATTTTAAGAATATGATTGAATATCAATGCCACAAAAATTTGGATAAGGAGAGTAACATTTATTATTTGAAAAATATATATAAAAAATATTATTAATTACAATAGCTAACAATTTCAAATATTTAAAAACATATTAACAATCTGATTGATTATCTAAATTATATTTTGTGTCACGTAAATTCGGGATAGTTTTGACATTTTATAATTTGCATGTTTTATTGTTTTAATTTAGTAATTTGTTGATCCAAATGATGTTTTCGAATTTAACATGTTTTAAAAATTTAGTACTTTGTTTATTTTAATTTATTTATTTATTTTTTGGTAAAACATTATATATTTAAAAATTATGCAAAGAAATAACTATAAGTTATAACTATTATCATCTTATAATATTTTTAAAACATATAGTAAAAAATATGATTGACTTTTGAAATTCTAATAGTGTCACATCAGTTGCGATAAAGCAAGTAACATAAATTATTTGAAATTACATTAAAAGATACTAAATCACAAAGATTAACAACTTAAAATATTAAAAAAAAAATATTAGTAAGAAAATTTGACTGACTCATAAATTCTAAAATTGGGACAAAACGAGTAACATAAATTACATAAAATGTACTATAAATCACAATGATTAGCAACTTAAATTATTTAAAAATTTATATTAATAAAAATTTGATTGACACTCCAAATGCTATTTGTGCTACATAAATTGAGAAAACATAATGAAAAAAATACATAAAATAGCATACTTAAGTATTAAATTACAAAAAATAACAACACTTTTATCAAATTATATTTTGTAGCATATGTATTTGTATTTTTGTAGCAACAGTTTGCAAAAATACAAAATACATATCGATCATAAGGGCAGTAAAAATCATATGTATTTGTATTTTTGTAGCAACAGTTTACAAAAATACAAAATATAACTTGCTATATTATGTAATTATGAAACTATTGCTATGAAACTCATAATTAAGGGGACAAGTATGCTATTTTTGAATTTTTCCCAAACATAATTAACATATGTTGGGCCCGTGCTGGCATGGGCTATAGTGTTTAGTTTAACTATATGAGACAAAGAAATTGCCTTTTTATGAAAATTGATAGTGCTCTTCCTTATTTTGCCTTGTAACTCGAGAAGTAACTCTTTCTATTAAGAGTGGGAATTATTTTTGGGAAAATGACATAAAAAGCACTTCAGATGAAGTTATTGATACGAAAGTAGCCATGAAATTTTAATTTTATTTTCTAGTTATTAGTTGGCAGTTTTATACCATACTGATACAGATTTGATACAGATCATATAAAGATATGTATTCTATATAATAAAAATAAAATTTCTATATGCATCTTACACAGGGCATTGAGCTAAAAGTGACAAAAGAGTTTGAAAATGAGGTGTAAGTGACTCAAGTCTTAATAATTGAGTGGAGGTGGCAATTACTTTATTATGGATTAAAAAAGTTGAGAAAATTTAAAAATAACCCATAAGTTTTTAAATTTATATTTCGATCCAAATATTAGTTAATATAACGAAAAATGGAGGGAAAAAAGGTGTGTTTCTCTTTCTTCTCCTCCGTTGTTGTTTTCTCTCTCTTCTCGATTTTTGTAGTTCATTGTTGTTGCTGCTTTATTCATCATGTTCTACTTCATTATCATCATTTTCTACTTCATTATCATCATCTTCTTCCTCTTGTCGGCCATTGCTGTTGTTTTTACCGCTCCTGCTGCTACTTTACTTGACCAATTTTTTAGGTGAAATTTTATTTTGTACATCACTTTGCACTTTGACATTACTTCATAGGTGACTTTGATAAGTAAAATTATGATTTTTAGTTGAATTTTTCATCTGGGTACACTACTACTACTATTTTTTCAACAATCGATAGAACCCGTTCATGAATATAACATAAGATCCCATAATTTAAATAGATTACTTAGTCTGTTGCGACAAATACATATTCTGTTGCAACAGAAGACTCATATATTGGATTCATGTTTATGGTTCTATAGTGCCCGTAACATGAATCAAACAGATGGTTAATCTGTTGCAACAGACGTGTTATCTATTGTAACAAATAATTGTTCTGTTGTAACAAATAATTATCTGTTGCAACAGATAAGAAATCCGTTTGAAACAACACAATACAACTCCTGCCACAAACCCAACAGATAACCCATATGTTTCAACTCTTTCAATTGATACTGGATTCAAATTATTTCTTAATTGTCGACAAGTTTGTTAAGAAGAAGGAATAGACAGAATGAAATTAAATAAGAATTAAAATGTCAAAGTCGATCAAACATAAATTTTTTAGTAAACAAAAACAAATAAAAATACATAGGCTACAAGAAAAAAAATAATTTTCCTTCATGAGGTAGGGGGTTAAGGTCTGGGGATACACCACCCTCCCTAGATCCCACTTGTGAAATTATACTGGGTATGTTGTAGTTTTTATTTTCGTCTTTTTATTTGAACAACTTTAATAATTTACTAAGTGCTTGATTAATATGATCTAATAGAGGTCTCTACTTGAGTATTAATGTATGCATTGGGTCAAGTTTTAAGTTTAAACTCTTGCTATTGCTACTGGATTCAAATTATTCCTCAATCGTCGACATGTTTGTTGAGAAGAAGAAATAGACAGAATGAAAATTAAATAAGAATTAAAACGTCAAAGTCGATCAAACATAAATTTTTACTAAACAAAAACAAATAAAAATACATAGGATAAAAGAAAAAAATAATTTAATTATTATTATCATCATTATTGCCAGCCGACCAATCTTCAACCGGCATCAGCAGTGCCCTCCTCAACCTCCGAATCTCCCGGAGCATTCTGGCTCTCATTGCAGACAACTCCCATTAAAGGTCATGAACCTGAGTTTGAAACTCCCGCACGGTGTCTTGTAAAATAACAATGTCCCACACTGGATCAGTCATAGCTAGAACACAAATGAATTGACAAAAAACGTTAAAACAAAAGTAAAGAAAAGAATCTGAATGTAATACAATGTATACTACCAATTGGTATATTTACACTAAAAGCAAGAAAAAAATTTACTTGAGTCAGGGAAGAGAAATGTTGAAGGAGTAATATTAAAGACAAAATGCAAGAAATAAATTTAGTAGAATGAATGAGTAAGGAGAGACCTATTTATAGAGGATTGAATTTGAATGAGTTAGGCAAAAAGGTGCGACTGTTCACCTCCATTTATTAATTACTTACAAACTAGTGACTTTTTGATTACTTTGAAAAGTTATGACTTAATTAAATGAAGTTGCTGAGTGACTTTTTGATTATTGTGATAAGTCATGACTTTTCAACTTATTATTATTAATTAGTTCTTTTCAGTAACCATTTTTATTGAGTTGTGACAACAAATTCTATATCTGTTGCATCAGATAACACATTTGCAACATCATATATACTATCTGTTATATCAGATAATCCATCTGCGATAACAGATTTATCATCCGTTGCAACAAGTCGACAACCTGTTGCATCAGATAATCTATCTGTTGCAACATATAATCTATCTTTTTTAATAATCATCATATCATTAATTGAAATTTTTTACTATATAAATTTAAAAAATAAATTTAAAAACAAAAATGGCGAAAAGTCACTACTTGTCGCCTATTTTATATTAACACCAATTATTCAAATTAAATAATCATTTTTACGGTTATAAATTATGTTTATCATTTATTTCCGTATTATTTTCTGTGAAAAGAAATGATTTAATTTAATCAAGATGGTGAGTTTTTTATTATTGTGACAATTCATAACTTTTCAGCTTATTATTATTAATTAGTTATTAAATTTAAATAACTTTTTTCTCAATTAAAAAATTGAAGACACCTTTTCAATAACTGTTTCTTTAATAAAATAATAACCATTTTTATTAAGTTGTGGCAACAGATTGTATATCAGTTGCATCAGATAACCCACCTGTGACAACATATATACCATCTGTTGCAACAAATCGACCATCTATTTTAGGAGTTTTTATGATTTCTTCTAACAACTACTGATTCACCAGTCGCAAAAGATAGGGAATTTGATGCATCAACAACATTAAATGTGTTAGATAAAACGTCACGATTGGTCACCTTTTTTTTTAACAATCATCATATACCTTAATTAATCCAATGTTGTGACTTTTTTACTATATAATAAATAAATAATTTTTAAAAATAGATTTAAAAAAATGGTGAAAGGTCACGATCAGTTATTAAAATTAAATAATTGTTTTTTTACGGTTATAAATTGTGTTTATCATTTATTTCCTTATTATCTATTTACACACCATTTTTTATATTAAATAATTGAAAAGTCATGACTTTTCATCCTCTCAATAACAATAACCTTTTTTTTATTAATAACCGTCTGTTACAACATATGATCCATCTGTCGCAATAGATTAACCATCTGTTGCAATATATGGTTCATCGGTTACCATAAATGCTCAATTCCTACCTCCAACCGTCGATATGTTGAGAATAAGGAATAGATAGAATGAAAATTAACTATTAAATAAGAATTAAAAATTCAAAGTCGACCAAACATAGATTTTTGAATCCATTATATACAAATATATATAATAAAAAAACATACCCTTGGGAAGATCCGATATAAAAAAAGAAAATACATACGCTAAAATAAAAAACATAACCTAACTATTATTACTACTATTATCATTATCATTATTATTATTATTAGTATTAGTATTACTGTCAACTGGCCAATAGTCATCCGGCAGCAGCATGGCCCTCCCCAGCCTTGCTTTGAAGTCGCCCAACTCCCTTTGGAGTTTATGAATCTGCCTTTCAAGTTCCCGCAAGGACTCGAGATGAATCACCTTGTACAAATCTGGATCAGTCATATCTAGAAGTGGAGTAGAATGAACGACTAAGGAGGAACCTATTTATAAAGGAATGAATTCAAATGAGTTAGTCAAAAAGCCACAACTGTTTTTTATCTCTTTTTAAATAAAACTGGTGACTTTTCAGCTTATGTAAATTAAAAAACGAATCTAAATACAACATTTTATCTTTATTATATTTCAAAAAAAAAAAAAAATTCTTTAAAATAAATCTAACAAATTGGTAATCTGTTGCAAAATATATTCTATCTGTTTGATAATTTACCACATATTGACAATCTGTTGCAACAGATGGATATATCAATTTATTTTTTCCAACAGATAAGTCATACGTTACAACAAATTGATCATCTGTCGTAACAAATGTCTATAATTGTTTGATAATTTTAACAGATGTGTTATTTGTTGCAATACGTTAGTCATTTGTTTATTCAAATTAAGCCATGGATGGGCTAAAAAGAATAAGGTGCGTGCAGATGAATGGATCCACTTTCATGTGTGGGATTTATGTATTATTGATAAGGTCATCGGGGACAACACACAGAAAGTTCAATATTTTTGTGAATGCAGTTTTTAACTGATTATGCACTGATCATTCAAACAAGATCCTGCATTGTATAGTTAAGTTTGATAGGTTTGAATTGATAAGGCCGATGGGCCCATGAAGATGGTGCTGATACCCTGTTACGAATTATTGAAGGTTGCAGATCATGTTTATGGATGTCAAGTTTTGAGAAGGGATCAATAGTTAGTGTCATTCCAGAGATACAATAGCGATTGGACTTCACTTTAAGTGTGCATTGAACTCTGAGAAGGCCTTCGAAGCCTTGCATTGCATCAAAGAAGAATCGAAAACCAATAGAAATTCCGCTGGCCCAAATTTATATGGAAGGATTGTTCGTGAAGATGATTATACGCCAGAAGGAGCCGAAGGAGAATGCCTGTGAGGGAAAAAGGGGTTGATGAAAGACTATATCATCTGAGAGCTAATTGAAGAGGAAACATAGGGTAGCAAGGAACTTCTAACAAATCTAGCCGATGAAACTGAATTAAAATAAGATAAATCTGAATCAAGTACAAATATGAAAGTGTGTCCAGTAATGAAAAATCCGTCTATTATCTTTCTCAAAGAAAAATAATGCAGATGGACACTTTGCTAGGGAGCTGTGATCAGGAAGTGTGGTCGGGATGATCACCTACATAGAAAATAACAAACCACCAAGAAACCAACTTTATGGGCACCGAGGGTTGAAATGATGTACAGTAAGTTGAGAAAACTTGCTCCAAGAATAACTGAAGTTAAAATAAGGAATCTAAGCGAAGGTGGAAATTTTTGAATTTAAATTGCATCCCATGCCTTCTTATTTTTGGTTTCTATTAGGTCCACTGCTTTTGACCTGATCGGAACCACAAAAAAGATTGAAAGACAGATTGAGTATCATTACTTCCTTAGCAATATGCAATATGGATATAATTGATTGTGTTTTATTGCATTAGCACCCTTTCAACATATCTTGGATAAGATCAGATGCTTCTTGTAGTATGTGAATCTCGATAATTTTCAAGCTTGCCTCCAGCTTAATGATTTGATATTTAATCTTGTCGTTGTCATCGTTGAGGTTAGTATAGAGTTCTTGGTTTTTTTTGAGCTCGCCAATGAGGAACACTTTCTTTGAAGTTGTGGCATTGTAAAAGGCCTTCAGAAGGCTTCCCAAAAACTTTCTTCAGAAGTTTTAAATGATAAATGAAGGGTCGCTATATTTGTTTTAGGTCAACGTGTTGATGCACACTCAAGCAGTGGTCCCAACGATTGAACATTATCCTATCAAATCCTTTGAATGTTGGTTAAACAAGATGCATTGAACAACTCTTGAGAAAGTGAACAGTTCACTTTCTCAACCTAGCCTTATAATCTACGTGGATAGGGTAAGTTCACTTTTTCCAACCTAGCCTTCTAGTCTACTCCATGAATAAGAAGCTATGCAACAGATATGTCATCTATTGCAACAACGAGGTATTCTGGTGCAACTAGTGGTTGTTCTATTGCAATAGATTAAACATCTATTACATAAGTTGCGTTAGTTGGGTAATCTGTGAACTGATTCATAGAACCCTCTACAATAGATGGACCATCCGTTACATCTTTCCACTATGTTTTTCTTCTTTATAATTACTAACCCATTTAAAAATTGTATTCTTATATCATAGTATATTGATGAAATTGTTTGCCTCATGAGGGGTAGACAATTAGCGTACTCAGATGCTTATGATGCTGTCGATAGGATAATGGATCTCAACTTCCACAATAATTTCAAAAATAGGTATAATAGGCTCAATAAGCTAGCGTCAACTCTAGGAGACACGGGATTTGATACGTTAGTTTCTATGTACGAATGGTAGGAAGATATGATTAACTATGTTAGAGAGAAGACACCATATCCACACGGCAAGAGATGGACCAAGGCAAAGAGAATTCTTGCAGTCATAAACATGGAGTTCAAATATTTTCTCGTTGTTGAGTTACTTCTCAAGGAGGGAAAGATTAAGGTTTATGACTGCAACTTACCTGTCTTCAAAGATGGAGTTTTTTTATCCATGTGCAGCCACTGCTGGAGTTGTTCCACATCTTATTGAGGCAGAGTAAACTAATGAATCATTTGCCAGTGAAAGTCTTGATAAAGAAAGCATGGGATTTTGAAGAAGGATCATTTGCAAGAGGTCTGGGCTTATGGAGTACTAACTAAATTCTTGGAGCCTATGTATAAAGATGAAGATGTACAAAGACAAACACCATAACAATTTTTTATGTTTGACAAAAGTTGATTTTTTATAATGCATCAGATTGTCTATCTGTTGTAATAGATAGTATATCTGTTGTGACAGATTGATTATCTGTTGCAATAGGTTGGTTATCTATTGTATTATGCAGATGTCTCTCAGTCTCTGTCGTCATAGATATACAATCTATTGCAACATATATTCTATATATTGCAACTAATAGGTAATCTATCAGAACATATCAAAAAAGTAGGAAGACCTGTTTGATAATTTACAACAGATGACCTACATGTTGTAACATATGTCTAAATATATTTGATAATTTCCAATAGATATGTCGGTTGTTGTAATGTATGTATATTCTGTTGCTATATTTGAATCTAGTATTCCATTTTAAGTAATAAGTTAAAAAAGAATTAAATTATATTCAAAGAAAATATTAAATAAATCAAAACCTTCAGAAATTACATGAAATAACTCAACACATAAATGAAATGTAAAAAAATCATTATGGGTACAAATGATCTACTCTACAAATAAATTAACAATTTAACTTTTGGTGTCAACAATTACCAAGGAGAGGTTATTACTTTGACAGAATCAAGATATAAAGTTTTACTCAATATGGACAAGTTATTCTTCATCCGGTGCTATGGAATTCGACTTTGATCGTCGTGGATCCTTAATGTCGCTTGCGTATGGTTTTTGATCTTTCGCTTCTCTGTATTTCCATAAAAGAGCAGCATATTTTTTTGCAAAGTAATCCGGCATCAAGTTCATCATTTGGTACTTGTAATCCATCGCTAAAATACTCGGCGTAAGCGGCAACAAAAAGACCGCAATCCCTGCGTTTTAAAACAAAAACTAGATAATTCATATCTTGCAGTTCATGTAAGCGTTGTGAAATTTATGAAATAAAACTAAATCATGATACTTAAAGTCTACCAATGGGTTGTTGAGCAATTCCTTCAACGTATTCTACATCAAATAGATTACCCATTTTATCTCGGTATGCTTCAATCGTCGACCAATCAGTACAAACCTTTTGATCCAAAAAGTCACTCAAATCAAGGTAAGTAGGCAATATTTTGGCCAGCTTTTGCATCTCCGACGATGGTTCGAAACGTCTCCTTCCTGACATCGAATTATAAACTCGGATGCTCCTCTTTTTTAGAAGACAACAACCAATACCCAATGGAATTTATCACCGCAATTGATTGGGATATACACTTCGTCGATCAAATGCCAAGGTAAGCCAGCTGGAATGCTAAAACCTTTGATAATGTTGAATAAGCATTTCTCAGTTTGAAAAACTTCCATTTTTTGTTGATAAAACCTATCATAGGCATTATTGATGTAAACTTTGTACAAATAATTGTCTGTCGTGTATCTGTATTGTTCTTGTATTTGCAACTTGACCTTCTTTCGGAGGTAGTTAAAAATGACATCGATGTGCTGCTCATATTATCAAACATTTCAGATTATGTGACAATAAAATTAATACACATATGTAATTAAATAAATTATTAATTAATAGTAATATGTATGACATTTAAACCTCATCATTCCAGCAAGTTTGGGGCTGTGACATCAAATAGAACCAATCTTTCATTCCGAAATGTGTAACAACAAAGTCGAACATATCAAAACTAATACTGAATTCGTTCACTTTGTAGTATTTGTTATTTTGTTTTCTACATGATTTATATGTGTTAATGTCATATTTTTACAACAAGAATTGTAAACTTTGTACCTGCCGACGTGACCCTTTAACAACCCATCGGCAATCCATTTTGAATAGTCATTGATAAACTTTGTTAGTTTTCTTTAGAGTCTCGTTCAAGATGTTGAATCCTTTAAACGGGTAATTCTTCTGTTCTCCTGAACTGACAGGCTCCACTTTTTTTTCTTTCACGAAAGTAGTTGATTGATTATCAACTATGATATTATGCTGTTCAGTAGTAGCTTCTACTGTGACATCCACCTGGAAAGCCAAAATTGTCAATGCTAATAATCACATATATACAACAGATTATCTATCTGTTACATCAGATGGATCATCTGTTGGGACAAACTCGAACAGGTAAATAGAGTTGTACGATAATTTCAAACAGATGACCCATCTGTTATAAAATATAACTCATCTGTTGGTACAAACTTACATAGTACTAAGACATATTTGATTTTCTAAAACAGACGAACATATGTTGCAACAGATAACGCATCTGATGCAACAGGTTATATGACAGTTGCAACAGATGTATATATCTGTTTGATAATTTTCAACAGATGTATAATCTATTAAAATAGATATGTTTCTGTTTTTTTGTTAAAATGGATGATATACATTCACCTTCTTTAGCTCATGCTTCTCTCCTGTGGCCCTTGAATATTGATCAAAAGTGCAAGATAAAAGATAGAGGAGTTATAATTTTGCTTTTTTCAATGCTTGATGATGCCTTAGAAATTTATTTCCTTCTCCTCTTAGCCACCTTGATCTCTAGTGGAGTGTATGGATATGAAATCCTCTTAGATGGAATGACACCCTTCTTGTATGTCATTTCCTTTATAAAAGTAGTTAATGCATTAATAACATTAATCACTCCATCATGTTTAGCATTGCAGTCTTGATATTTGTATGCAAAACATTCGCTAAAATTGACAAAATATGTATAGCAGTATGATCATAATCATAATGGTTTATTATTTCAAAAACTATAAGAGGAGCATCACTACCACTACCATCATCAACAACAACAAGCCACACCCCCAAAATTATTTTTCTTGTGATGGTTGTTGCTTTAAATAATACCTCTTTTATTCTATCAATGACCTTAGGGTCCAATAAAGTTTGCACATACCATAAAGTAAGAAGAAATGGCATCTTCAACTCTCTACTGGTCAGAACAAGCCCCAGATAAACAATCTAAAATAAATCAGTACATATATTAGAATGATGATGAAATTATTTTTAAAAATTATTAATTAAAACAAAAACTTAATTAGAATTAGACTTACTGCTTTCTTTGAGGGGTTGAAGAGATCAAGAATTTTTGCATTTTTATCAATTTTGGCCGACAACCATCTCAGGATTCTTGGACAGGAAACTTTTTACTGGTAGTTCACTTGTTGTCTCAAATAAGAAATGACTTCAAATGCCCAAGCCTATAAAATAAAGCCAATTAATCAAAAGCATTATTGAAAAAAAAATAATGTCTTGATAAAAGAAATATTTACCATGAAAGCCCATGAAAAGCCATATAAGTTGATTGTCCTTAGCGTTAACGGAGTCAACAAATATTTGACAGTCATTTTATAGTTTTCATAATCCCAGGGATAGCTGTTAAATGCCTCAAGATCCTTGAAGAGCTTTATCAAATCAAGTGGTATGTTGTTGTTAACGTCTCTTGCCCAACGAACATTATGTACAAACCAAACCAAGCATAATGATTGCTTGTGCTTCTTTGAAAGTCTCTTACCTTTCAATGCTTCTATAAAATTTATGTTTTGGAAGGTTGGACCAACAAGGGACATCAGGTCATCACAATCACTCGACTTGTCTTTGCCTTTTTTGGGTGTGTGGGGTATTTTTTCTTGGGTTAGAATAAGTATAACTTGAGAAGGAGAAGGAGGATAACATTTTAATCCAGTAACTATAGCAAACTCCTTCCAATCAAAATAAACAGGCACGCCACATTAATTTAAAAATACCTCATCCATCTTATCTTTATTTTCATACATAAACCTACGCTTGAGAAGATCATATACCATTTCCATTTGAAAACGAGCATTGTTGTACTCTAGTAAATCAAGTTATTGCCCAAAGCAGCTGTCCCTAAAATAAGAATCCAATTTTTATTCTCAAAGTATTTTTCTAAAGGCGTCAAAAGATTTTCCCCTGGATGACTTAACCATGAAATCACCTATTAAATATGTGGAACCATAGCACTGCATTCTCACAGGACGATCAATGCTAAAGGTTTTGACCAAATCTTCGGTGAAAGGGCTATTAGCATTTGGTTCTTCTTCTTTAAAACATTCCTTCTCCCCATATTCATCATCTTCTTCTCCTGGTTGAGATAACGCTTGTAAAAGTAAGCTCATAGAGTGGTGGATGCAGCCTAGCTGCTTTACTTGTTCCTTTACTTGGACTTGATTCAATTTCTTTTCTTTTGAGAGCCATATTATCTAAAATTAACAGGAACATAAAATAGATTTTAATTAATTAATGCATCGTTAAAAAAGTATAACAGTAAATTAAACATGTACAATAGTAAAATAATAGTTTCAATAGACCACACATCTGGTGCACCAGGTAGGATATCTGTTGCAGCATGTAACCAACCTATTGCAGCGGATGATCAATATGTTGGAACAATAAAAATAAGCCATACATCTGTTGCACCAAGTAGGATATATGTTGCAGCATATAACCAACCTACTGCAGCAGATGAGTAATTCATTGGAAATAATAAAAATAGATCACTCATCTGTTGCACCAGTAGTATATCTGTTGAAGCATATAATCAACCTGTTGGATCAGATGATCAATTAGTTTGAAACAATCAAAATAGGCCTCAAATATGTTGCACCAAGTAGGATATCTGTTGCAACATATAACTAGCATGTTGCAGCGGATGAGTAATCCATTGGAAAAAATAAAAATAGATCACTTATCTGTTGCACCAGGTAGGATATATATTACAACATATAACCAATTTGTTGCAGTGGATAAGTAATCCATTGGAAATAATAAAAATAGATCACTCATCTGTTGCATCGGTTAGGATATCTGTTGTAGCCTATAACCAACCAGTTGCAGTGGATGGGTAGTTCGTTGGAAATAATAAAAATAGATCACTCATCTGTTGCACCAGGTAGGTTATTTATTGTAGCCTATAACCAACCTGTTCCAGTGGATGAGTAATAATAAAAATAGATCACTCATCTGTTGCATCAGGTAGGATATCTATTGCAACCTATAACCAACCTATTGCAGTGGATAAGTAATTCATTGGAAATAATAAAAATAAACCACTCATCTATTCTATCAGGTAGGTTATTTGATATAACCTATAACCAACCTGGTGCAGCGAATGAGTAATACGTTAGAAGCAATAAAAATAGATCACTCATTTGTTGCATCAGGTAGGTTATATATTGCAATCTATAAATAACCTGTTGCAGCGGATGAGTAATCCGTTGAAAACAATAAAAATAGATCACTCATCTATTCTATCAGGTAGGTTATTTGTTATAGCCTATAACCAACCTGTTGCAGCGAATGAGTAATACGTTAGAAGCAATAAAAATAGATCATTCATTTGTTGCATCAGGTAGGTTATCTATTGCAATCTATAAATAACCTGTTGCAGCGGATGAGTAATTCGTTGGAAACAATAAAAATAGATCACTCATCTATTGGAACAGATCACTCATCCGTTACCAAATGAATTATCTATTGGATCAATATTATTTAGATTTCATCCAAACAGAAGAGTCGTCTGTCGCAACAGATGAATGATCTATTAGATTGTTCATCTGTTGCATCAGATGTTTAATTTGTTGCATCAGATGTTTCATTTGTTGCAACATATGTTTAATCTGTTGCGTTAGATGGTTCATCTGTTACGTCAGTTGTTTAATCTGTTGCATCAGATGGTTCATCTATTACAACACCATTTTTATCAGTAAAAACAACAAATCATTTCAGCAACACCAATACAACACACACACACATACTAAGAGTATCAACGGTGACTAAAAACCACCAATAAATTGAATCAACAGTTCGACAACAAGAACTATAATAACAATAAAAATTTATATTTCACATCGAAAAGAGTAGAGAAGAAATGCTAGAAATTAGAATTTTATTCAGTCCACATTTCAAATTTAAGTAAGAAATTTTGAAATTGTTAACTAATACTAGAAGAGAAGTTGGCTTAAGTTCCTCTATTTCTTTCTAACTAAAAATTTTTTTGTTTTACCTGCGAAATAAAAAATGGGACGACGGACAACTCTAAGTTTTTGTCGCTGGAGAACACTGCTTGCCACGTCGATTGACGATTGAAAGTCGAAAAGAAACTCGCCCAGCTATTTGTCGCCGGAGCTTGAAGTCGTCGGGGATTGAAGGGAGAAATTTTGTAGAACTGTTGGTTGGGAGAGAGTTGAGAGAGACTGTCTCAAGAGAGAGAGGAGAGAGACAGTTGATTTAGAAAGAAGAAGGGTGTGAGTTGATTTGTATATTTGAAAAGATTAAAAAGTTTTAAAAATATTAATCAAGTCCACAATTAACTTAATCAAGTTTCTTAATTATGTTTGACCCTTTAAATTGGTCAATGTCACCAATCATTCATTCAAGACTTAAAAGACACCTTTCCTTCAATTTTCTCATCTTACACACATACACACACATATATATGATACAAATTCTATGCGCATCATATAAAAATGCATATTCTATATGACAATGATATAATATTTATCCATAAATTCGCTACTTTAATTATTTTTATGAATCGTATTAGTATGGGATATAAATTATATCAATATGATATATGAACTATATATGAACTACTTGGGTCAAAATGACCCAAATTATGAAATGACCGTGATATGTAATTTGTTTGAACTTGCTAACCCCAAATGTTCAATGACACAAAAATGGACCAATTGTTTTGAAAAGGGCCTGTCCGTATCCTTTTTTCATTATTTTGTTGGTCAAACACTTAAAAATAATTTTTAATGAATGACCGTAAGACTCGAATGCATGCAAAATCTGTCTGTTCTGATATCATTTACATTGTGTGATTGCTCATGACATTTAATTATTTAAGTTGTTTGAAAGAACACATTTTTATTGACTGATTATATTTTCACTGCGCTCTTGTTATCAATTATTCTCTTTATTTTATTTTATTTTATTTTATTACTATTATATAAGAGAGAATGTGAGATTTTGATAGTACTCACAAGAAGCTATTTTGTCATTTTATTCTTAATTTAAGTTTTAATTACCCTAAAAATTTTCATCCACTTTGATAAATTTGAATAATTATATGCTTATTAAATGCTATAGAAGTGATGAGTCATGAAAATGTGATAGCGACACCACAGAAAAATAATTTATACAATCAAATTCAAAATTGAATCAAAATTTTATTATCTTTCTATTTATGAAAATATAGATTGATCTTATTTCAATTATCTTTTTTTTCCAAAAAATTTATCATAGACAAGTAAATAAAATATAGTGACATTTCTTTTTTAGCTTAATGCTTATTTAATTATTAAAATAAAATTAATTTTATATATAACTAATAATATTTGAAAAGTTAATTTTAAAAGAATACAATTTAACTCTCTAAATAGTAAAGATACTACATAATGAAAAATGAGAATGATTCTTTTTTTCATTTTTTAATAATGAAATTTTTAATAAAAGTTGGATAGTCATTATTTTATATAATTTAAGATAAAATGAGTAATTTAAACATGAAATATTAAAGTTTCATACATGTTTAACAAATATCAATATAAATTTCTTAAAAATATAAGTTAAATTAAGAAAAAAAATCATGTTTTATTAACGTTCATTTTTTTGGAAAAGAAACTATTGGAATTTTTTTAAAAAAATTATTAACTTTTCAATATCTTTTGCATGATTTAATATGACGGAACAACTACAAAGTATTTTGTTAAATCAAGTCTATTTTTATTTAAACTAAATTCTATCTTTATTTATAAGTTAACTTTATTGGTGTTGTCATACAACAACTTGTAGTGTTAAATATTTACTATTACACTTAGAATGTCATAATTTATTTATTTTTTGTAATAAATATGTTAAGCAGTATAAGTTAATTGAGAAAAAAAATAGTGAAAAATGGGTTAGCCAATATAAGTTTAATTGAAAAAAAATAATGAAGTAAATTCAACATAAGGTAAAACTCATTTTGAATCATTAAAGATGATAATTTCAAAAACTGTCAGTAAAATAAAAATAAAAAGAATGTCTGTGCATGTATGCGTTTGAAAATAAGAGAAAATGTAAAACATACACTAAGAAAAATTTGTTCTTTTAATTCTAAAAAAATATGTTTGGTTAATATTTAGAAATATTACAATATTTTTGAATTATAAAATAAAATAAAAATAAAAATCATGAATATAGCAGGATTTTTTAAAAAAAGTTTACAAATATATAGTTTAATATGGTTTGGGTCCGAGCTCAGGATGAGCCATATATATATATATATATATAGTGCTACATATATGGGTAAATTATACAAATCTCCAAACATCAAGGTCATTAATACATAAAATCTCATACCATTTAAAATTTTAGAAATTAAAAATTGTTCTTGATACATATCTAACATAGGCAACTCCAACATTGTAATCTCCTTTTATACGATATTTGTTCATTCTTCCACCCCTTCCTCGCTCACACTTTTTATTTTAAAATCTTTTGATTCTCAAAATTGCTTTGAATAGAAGGAAGTTTTCTTGACTGTAACAGAAATGGAAAAATTTTATTCTTGTTGAATTGTTAAAGAGACAGAGGGACACACAAAAAAATAGTCAAAAAAAAAGTCATTCCTGAGTATAGTTCACGATTTTCTTCTTCTTTTGCTATGAAATTCAGAAAAAATCATTCTTGATTCTTAATCGACACACTTATTTTTTTGAATTTGATATATAATTTCACAATGGGAAGATGGTGAAAAATGAAATTGTTTGTATATTTGGCTGATTTTTAATGGAGGTTGAGAGGGTTAATAGATATTGGTGTTGATAGAGAATTTGTAAAATAAAAGTGTGAAGATGGAGAAGAAGGTCTATTCATTAAAATAAATTTCATTCTACATGCAATTGTATCATAATAAAAAAGAATGTATTTGTTTGTTCATGATACATATGAATGCACTTGCATGTCAATGTATTATGTATCATAATCTACTAATTCATATATACTATGAAGCTTGGTGTTTGTTCATGAAACATGTAAAATATCTTTGTGCATATATATCATAGTAAAAAAAGAATGTATTTTTTATTCATAATACATATGAAAGCATCTGCATGCTAATTTAATAAATTTACCAATTGTTTTTATGTATCTAGTAGGTTAGTACGTATTTATGATATATATGAATATCTAACCACACAACTGTATGATTTTTCATATCAAAGTCCATTAATTTTTATTAAACTGGACTAATGTATCAATCACAAGTATCAAATATACATGCATCATATATATATATATATATTAGATAAACGTATTTGATACACATCAAGAACTTGTGTTTCCTTTCCATAATTTAAGGATGATACATATGTTTGAAGCCTAATATATATATGTATTGATGAGTGGAAAATTTGACAATTTATCAACATCTTTTAAGCCTAAATTATAATGCTTTTCTGTTGATTTGACGTTAATCTCATACATAATGCTCACTTGTGTAAGTAAAAGTTGAAAAGAGAAGAAATGCAAAGAAAAGAGACAAAATGCTAAAAATCAGGCCCAAGAATATAATCAACCCTTGGTATCACGATCGATGCTTGAGGTTCGTGATCGCGATCAGTAGTCAAGTCAACCAATGACGATCGTGAGAGGATCACCGCGATCGCAGTTAAGAGATGGCGACCGTGCTAGGGCGGGAAAAAAAATTAGGGGTAAAATTGTAACTTGCTTAAAGAGGCCAAGAGTAAGGTGGAATTTTTATAATATTGGACAAATATGAAATTGAGGCAAAAAGAGGGGTTTATAACTCATTTTCATCCATATCATCTTTTACCCAGCTTTATCCCAATCATCTATCTTTCAATTTTTGGGAAAACACTATTGTACTACTCTTGGGTGAAGAATACATTAGAGTGATTCCTAAGAGAAGGATTGACAATTTTCATTGAAGATTTATTGAAATTTAAAGTTTGAATTGCATTCTCTTTATCTTTCACGGATCAATTTAGTGAAAATTTTGGTATATCTTTTTTTTCTGAGAAGAGATAATTTATTCGAAACAACAAAGAGTTCATTACAGACAAAAAACTAGACGTGTAGTTTTATTTGATGTAATATCTTCTAAAAGAGCATGAAAGATAAAAAGGGGGGGGGGGGAAATCAAATGTTAGGATATTGCTCCCACTCTGTGATTTTGTTGCCTGTCAATGAACCTCATGTTACACGTTGCAAACATAACCATTTCATTTGCTACCATATTTCCTTTTCTATAAACATGGATGAGTTGTGTTTCATTCAACTCCTTGATGAGCGACTTGCAATCCGATAAAATGTTTGAGTAAGTCTGATTATTTTCTTTTATCCTATTGATATGTACCTGAGAGCCCGTCTCCATAATTATAGGTAATAGGTTCTTTTTTGTAATCAGTTTTAGTCCGTGAAGAAGAGCTTTCATTTTCATATGTATATCAGATTTTGCTTTTGGAAATGAGTGAATCCTAAAATTCAACTCCCGATATGATTTCGTATGATTCCTCCTGATCCACCATTGTTGCTCGCATGTTCAAATGCACCATTTATATTTAACTTATAGAAGCCTAATGGCGGAGATTCCCATTTAATAATTATAGAATTTCTTCTAGGGCTACGATGAGTTTTGCAAGGACCCCAGTGGTAGTATTCTATAACATTAGTTTCAGGCATTTCGGGAAATATTTTAGAGATTTAGTTATTTAAAGTAATGGAGTATTGATTTCTCCAAATGATCCAAAGAATGAGAGGAGTGAGAATTAACAAAGGTACAAAGCTATTGTTGGTTAATTTGATTAGATTGTCTGAAGTACAATTGTTCTTTATATTCCTAATCAAGTAATTGGTGGTAGGTTTGATATTGAAGTGATCCCAAATTTTTATTGCATTTGGACATGAGAGAAATATGTGCCCTATATATTCAGAAGTGTTTGCACATGAGCAACATGAGTTAGAATTTATAATGTGTCTTGCAAAAGGGTTGGTCGTAGTAGAAAGTTTATTTAGAGTTAGGAGCCAGATAAAATATTTTATTTTATTACTAGTATTTGCATTTCATATCCATTTATAATAGAAGTATGTACTTTTATAGTACATATTATCTGATGATTGGAGAAATATTTTGTAAGCATCTTTTGTGGAAAAGTTTTCTTTTGGAGATGTATTCCAAAAGGAGGAGTCAGATTTTAGATTGAATTGCTTTATATAGATGTTTGTTATAATGTCTGTGATTTTCGAAGGAATTATAGTAGACATTTTCAAGAAATTTCAAGCCCCATTAATTAAAATTTGATTTACTTTTTGATTTAAATCATCTAATGAGAGGGGAGCTTGAACGAGTTTTGATAAATTATTATTTGTGTAGAGCCATCTATCCTATCAAAGGTTATTGTTTTTCTCGTCTCCCACTTTCCAGGACAAATACTTGCAAAATATATGATTGTTTTTGCTAATGAATTTTTAGATGTAGGAGTCTGTGGATTTATGGGTGATGATATTGTTGGCTATTCTATTCTTGTACTTCTGATTTTTACCCACAAATGAGGTGTATTTTTCATAAGTCTTCAGTTGAGGCTCGAAATAAAGCTGAGTTTTCCCTTTAGATTTATGAATTCCCAATCCTCCTACGTTTTAGGCATTGTAACATCGTCCCAGTTAACGAGATAAATTTTTCTTTTTTCATCCGAAAATTTCCATAAAAAGTTTCTTTAAATTCTATCCATGCTATCAGTAATATTTTAAGGTAATAAATTAATTTGCATAGAATAAGTTGGTATGGAGATAAAAACTGAATTAATTAAAGTGGTTCTCCCTGCAATCAAAAGGAATTTAGTTTTCCAACCACTTAAGTTACTGTTCATTTTATCAATTATAAACTGGTAGACTATTCTTCTAGAATTAAGGTTAGTCATTGGGAGTCCAAGTTACTTTCCAAATTCTTTATTTTCTTTTATTTGTAGAGGAGAATAAATTGAAATGACATTTGATTGGCCAATATTTTTTGAAAATTATATTCTTGATTTTTTTTTGTCCAGACATCCCGCCAAAGCTTTTAAAAATGAACAATATAGAGTTTACATTATCGATTTTAGCTTTTGCAAAGAGGATTAGATCATCCAAAAAAGTAAGTGCAATAGAGGAGGGGCTGCTGAAATTATTTTTATAGGATCCCAACTCCCTTGAGAAGTGGCTTGGTTAATAATTCTGAAAAGTGAAAAGTAATTCCATGCAAATAATGAAAAGATAGGGTGATAGGGGATCGCCTTGTCTTATGCCTCGCGATGGTTGGAAGAATTTTGTAGGTTTGTCATTTATTAGAATGAAAATTAAAGAAGAGGTGACACAGTTCATTATTAAGGTAGTTAAATCTTTTGAAAAATTGAGGCTAGTGAGCGAGTAGTGGATAAAAGACCATTCTACTATGTCAAAAGCCTTTTTCAAGTCTATTTGTATCATCATTTTATTGATTTTTCCTTTTATTTTATTAAAGGAGTGAATTGCTTTTTCAATGATAATTGCATTGTCTAAAGCTCTTCTGTTAAGAATAAAGCTACTTTTGTAGGGTTAATAATTTTATCTAGAAATGGTCGGATCCTGTTTACCGGAATTTTGGTAATTATTTTGTAAATGGTGTTGCATAAAGTTATAGCTCTGTAGCGTGAGACTTGTTCCGGTATATTGATTTTCAGAATAAGCACTAGATGAGTTTGATTGATATTCGGATAAATACTTTTTGAATAGAAGGCCTCCATACATGTTTCAATAATAGAGAAGTTAGCGTCATTCCAAAATTTTTGAAAGAATATGAGATGTAAATCATCAGGACCTGGAGCTTTCAAGGGTTTAAAAGAGTTTATAGACCTGTGAATCTCATCAATTGTTAAATGAGTATTAAGAATTTGATGATCATCTTCCGAGAGACTATTAACAGCTCTTTGAACTAAAAGAATGGGGAAACTAGTTAGTTCAGTGGTACAGACACCTTTAAAGTAATTTTTAATAGTGTTTTTAATATCTTTTGATTGGAATGATCAGTTTTCAACGGAATCAATCAAGCCCAAAATTCTATTTCTACATCTTTTTTTATAATAGAAATGTGAAAGAACTTGGTATTAGTGTCACCATCTTTCGTCCATTGAATTCTTGATTTTAGTTTCCAAAAGTCCTCTTCATGTTTTAGGATATTGTTATAACTTGTAGGAGAGTTGTCTCTAGATTATAGTGAAAATTCATTTTCTAACCAAATCCATTTTCTGGAGGCCATTCATTCTTATTAAAATCATTCTCTTATTTTTAAAAATGTTATCAAAATTATCTTTATTCCAAGTAGTAACAACATATGAGAAGCTAATGGTGGGATTTTGATAGTTGTAGTTAGAGTGCCAGTATGTTTTAACAATATTTTTAAAATTCGAATGGTGCAATCACATAGTTTCAAATCTGAATTTTGAAATATTGATCTTGTCACTTTTAATAAGATGTAGTAATAGGGGACAATGATCTGAATGGACTCTAGGAAGATGCTTAACCTTAGAGTCGGAAAATAAGTTGAGCCATAATGGATTACAAAGTAATCGATCTAGTCTTTCCATTATTATACTAGATTGAGTTTTGTTCATATTTATCCAAGTAAATTTCGAACCAACAAAATCTAGATCTATCATATTTAGATCATTTATGCAGTCCATGAAATTGGTGATTTTTCTATTGTCAACCACATTCTCACCAAATTTTTCAAAAGTATTTGTTACTTCGTTGAAATCCCCACCCATTAGATAGAAATTTCATTCAAATTTTTTCATAAGACTTTTTGTAGTGATGACTATTTCTAGCATATATAATAGAGAGTCCAGGAAAAAGTGTTATGACTAACCTATAGACTCGCGTGGATTTTTTTTTTTGTAAGAATCAATGGATTCATAATTAACTCATAAGCTGTTACTGTTCTAGTAGATTGCGATACCACCTGAGTATCCTGAAGCTGATACATGCGTGACATCCATAAATGGTAGTAACTGCAAAAGCGCCTCTTGATGTGATAATCTAGTTTCAATAAGAGCAAGGATTGTAGGGTAATAAGTAGTGATAATTTCCAGTACATTCCTTTTTAAGGCCGGATTGTTTGCGCCCCTACAGTTCCAGATGATAATCTTCATGGGTGATTGTGTTCAAAGTGAGGAAACCCCTCCCGGTGCAAGAGACATCTCAAGGTTGATCACTATTTAATTTTTAAATAAGAAGAAGTCGCTGATTTCCCTCTCCGCTGCTGCCAATAGAATGGCATATTGGTACATGTGACTGGGTAGGATTTGATGTTGACTAAAAACTTTAAAACTGACAAAGAAATTTTCACCAAAATATGTTCTTCTGCATTTTTTCTGAAAATAAATGTCAGTAAATCCTCTAGTATGATCAGAGTCATTACCTGTGTGACGTTGTTTGATAATATTTCCTCTGGTTCCTATGTCTGGTATTGCACATTGTTGTCAAAATTGGACGATTGAAGTTGTGGTGATGGAAAGTGATTTTCCTGCATCTGTGGCATTTCTTGGCCGTGGGTTATTACTTCCCACATTGGTGACATGGTTTACATGTAAGGAGTGGACCAATTTGTATAGTTCATCCATTGGAATGAGTCTCAACTTATGCTCGTTGTGTGTTCCAGCATTAAATATATTTGCATATGTAATATCATCGCTCTTAGGTCTATTAGGTTCTGGTTCTACATGTAGTGGACTGTCACTAGATTCTGATAATTTTGAATTAATTCCGATAGAGTGACAATATGAGGGAAGAGTCCATCGCTATAGCATTGTTGTGAGTTGTTTCATTCACTAGTAGCGGCATTCAACTTGTCGTCCAATTGTTTGGTAAGGAAGGAGGTTCTCCTTTGGTGTTGGAAAATTCTAAGGATCCTAATTTTATGGTTAGTTCTCATTCTGTAAGTCTGAAACAGTTTGAGGGTTCCAGTTTTCTTGGTTGTATTGCATTGGAGGGTTTTGAGAAAAGAAGTGGTGATTGTTGTTGGAGTTTCTATGTCTGTAGTGGAGTAATCCTCGAGGCATTTTTTGTTTGGGTGAATTTGGTTAGTTGATGGATGGAGTTTGGGGAGTTAACATTTGCTTTTATAGATGGAGGATCATTTTTTATAGTGGAGATATTTGGCAATGGACCCTTAGGATTGAGAGTAGGATTAAGGTTCATGATGAAAGTAGAAGTAGAGGGAGTACTTGCTGCAGGTTGAGCATAAGAGTTCTTAAATTGCTCATTTTAGGAGGAAATAGGTTGTCATGCCCCCCTTCATTTTGTGTATCTATTGTTAGAGTTTCGTTGAAAACAAAAGCTTGTACATAAAATTTTGACATAGTAGTACTTGGTGTATGACTGTTTGTTGTTGATGTGGAAGTGAAAGTACTTGTCTGAGCATGTGAAAGTTGTGTAGTAGTTGGGGTTAATTTATTTATTGTAATGGAAAGAGTACTGTCACTAATATTGTAGGGTATACTATTTGTAGTACTACTAGGTAATAGAGTAGGGGAATTTGATGGGATTGATGTCATATTTTTGGTACTATTACTATTTATCTCTTTCTATTGGTAGTCGAGATTGAGTGGTTGGTGTTGGTTGTGGAGGGATGCACATGTTATTATGAAAATTTTGTTTCACAAGAGATGTGAAATCTTGGAAATTCACATGTTGGAGCGTCCTTTTGGATGATGCAGACATTTCATGTCCATTTGCTTGGGTTTGTTAGTACACGTAAGATGCATAAGACCCTTGTTATTTTCTTTATGATTTTATTATTGATAAGTTTTGAAATCTATTAAAATTTTTATTATTCTTAGTATATTTTATATTTATATTGAAATTGGAAAGAAACTTATTTTTTTCTTTTCTTTTTACATAGGTGACTGTGGTCCAAATAAACTCATCGTCATTTTTTTTCCTTCTTTTCCTTCTTTTTCTATTTTCTTATTCTTTTTGCTATATTTTTATTTTTTTCTTCTATTTTGATATTTCTTTTTTTTTTTTCAATTTCTTCTTTCGAATCAATTTTTTCCCTCATTTTTTTCATCAATTTTTTTTTCCTTTGAGTGTTAGCAGTGTTAAAATTGCCTAAATTTTCAATACTCTTATCACTATTATTTTTGGTCCAATAATGAATGTTATGATCTAAACATCCACATAACTGACATACAGGAGTAGTGCTCTCAGAGTGATTTTTTTGTAGGTGTGACCCAATAAGAATATCTGGAGGTAATGGTTTGTTTAATGGCGTCAAGATACACAGTCTAGCATATCTTCCTCTAGAAGAATTTCTTGTACAAGTATCTATTTTTAATACCGTTTCTGTAGCGTTACCAATTTTTTTCAAGAATCTGTAGATCATAGTATTCGGTAGGAAGTTCGAATAGAGGAATTTAGATAGTTGTGTAATTGGGTGTTTTCGTTGTAGGGTAAATTTTGGTTCCCATTTACGAATTGACAGATATTGTGAGCCAATGAACCAAGGGCCATGAAGATGGAATTTTTCATAGTTTTTTTTGTGAATAAAACTTGATAAGGTAAAAATCCTCTCCTAGGTCGATCAGGTTTAAATCTTCGTTAAGGTTCCATAAATCTTTTAGCCTAGAATGAAAATAATTATAACCTACACTTTTTCCTAAAAGTTTCACAATAACAGCTTGTTCCCATGGAGTGTATAATCGTTTTTTGTCGGAAATCGAAATGGGTATAAAAAAGAGGTGGTTTGACTTGTTTTCTTGCTTGTCATCTAAGTTATGATACATATAATTAAGGTTGAAGAGACTCCAATCATTCATTCTACCACAACCTATATTGATTTATGGTTTATGAATTTGCCGATATGATTTGAAAACTCAATGTCAAATCTGGTTAGAACTTGATGTCCTAATAAATTTTTTGCTAGGCATATTCTGTCACGAATTTTTTTCTCTTTTCTCAGTCTAGAATTGTTGCGCAGCTACTTGATCAATCTAATTTGGGCAATTAGTTAGGAACGTTGAAACTTCGAATATGTCTATCACTCTAAATATAAATTAATTATCTTTTTAAGTTGCACTACGTGTAAAATTAATTTCATTAGTATATGGAGATGCAAATAATTTCTCACATGTATATAAACACTAAATTTTTTTTAGCTATATAACTTTGATTTTGACCCCCCACTGTAATACTCCATACATTTTTCTAGCTTGAAATTTCTCCCAAAAATGTTAGAAGCTTTCTTTGAAAGATGAAACCACTTTTGTACATGTGATATTTTCAATATTTTTACTTTTATTCATGTTAGAAACTGAATTAGATTTCCAACGATATCAATTTCGTTCAAATACGGTATCAGAGTAAAAAGTTTTAGACGTTTTACTCAGAGCTATTAGAATCACCCAGGTGCGACGGCCAGATTGACGGACCGTCGCCTTAACCGTCACAGCCATGGCAGTGAGACAACCTGCTGGATAAGGTGCGACGGACAGGTTGACAGACCATCGAACTTGTGATGGACCGTCGCCCAAGCCGTCGCTACCTAGGCAGTGAGACCCTATTCTGGTCCACGTGCAATGATCGAAACGATGGACCGTCGAGCCAGCGACAGACCTTCGTACGAGCCATCGTAGGTTCCGTTCAGTTATTTTAAGTCATTTTTTAAGGGGCATTTTTGATCTTTTACCACCCGTTTATATACTCAATTATATCCGACCTTAGCTTATTTTGTTTATCATTCTTTCACAACAACAAAACTAGGATTTTCTCTCTAACATTAATCTCCAAGAACAAAATCCAAATCTTCTTCAAGAACTAAGAGATTCAAATTCTTCAAGTTCAAGAACTTTAAGAAACTCAACTCAGGTATGCATAGTATTCATTCATGGACTCCTTTCTTCTATGAAACCTAAGAATCCCTTTTCTAAGTTCAAGTTTATGGATTTCCTTTATGAATTTTCATGATTGGACTGCTCTTGTTCATGTTGATATTGAGTAATTGAATTCTATTTCATGATTGGGTGATAAATTATACATGGGTTTGATTAGTATAGATATAGATTCATGCTAACCTATGCCTAAACCCTTGAATGATGAAATTAGAATTGAATCATGATTTTTAATTGTTGTATAATATTGTTTACACATACTATGCTTATCATGTGTTTGATTAAATGCCTAGATGAAGGAAAATGCCTAACTAGCATGATATCATGAAATTCCCATGTATGTACAAGTTTATGCAGATCACATGTTTGATGAAATGCTTCAATAAATGTATTATGGATTATGATGTTAGTCATATATTCAAGAAAGTCATGCTTTGTCAGTTTCTTTCCAACAAGTCCTGGGGGTACTTGTACCCGAAATATTAACTATGTGCCTAGAGCCATGTCATGTTTTCACGATACTCTCAGTCAAGCTATGATCCTTAGACTTCAGATAGTCTTATGAATCAGGAAATTTCCATGATCTCATGAACTCAGTCAGTAGTATTTTGTTAGTCAACGGAATTTAGTAACTCAGTCCATGTTCATTTTAGTAAATCATGTTGAGTGTCTATTTAGATGAGAGTAGAAATTAGCACCAAGTGAACCCAAGGATGGGAACTTACCTGTTATATGAGGGTGTGATTCTTAGAAGCAATCCTTGCGTTTCAAAACTATGTAGCCAGCATAGGTTGAGACATCATAGCCCGCTATATGAGGGTAAATGAGGTGGCTTAACCCGCTATATGAGGGTTCCCACAGTTCTCACTAGAGTTACCTGTTATATTAGGGGTACACGTTGTCCTTACCAGTGGCGAGGTATTGACACCCTTCCAATTAGGGTACTATAGACACCTAATTTTATCCCTCCCAAGTCCAATTTTATTCATTTTTTCCTCACTTTATTGTACACCCTCATCTGTGTAATTATACCCTACAAAAATACATAAAAAAATAACAACCCTTAACATAATCCCTAACAAATTCTATCTTGTTTTAATTCTATCCCAACCAACTTCACACCTCATCCTAACAACCTACCCAATCAAAAGACAACACCTCACCCACCATCCCACGCTCCATCTATGTGACCCTCCTCCCTCCTTTTTCTTATCCACAAAGAAAGAATATATGTGGCACCCACCAAAATTCCCACATCATAATAAATCCATGCTCATTATATACGTACAAATGACAAAAGAAAGAGGAAGGCCATTCTTTGATTTTTCCTTTTTTACTTCTTTATCATCATCATCTTCATAGAGAGAACAGAGAGAGCCCTCACTATTTTTTTTTCATTTTTTTGAGAAGACCCATATACATACACTAAACACAAAGTGAGCTGGGAGGAAAATTCCCTTGAAGATTACACTGTCACGCACAGCTTGCACACATATACACACAAAGAAAAAAGATTAAGTGTGGCCTGAAAGAGGACAGATCGAGGGCTCAAAGGGTTTGAGTGAGAGAGAGCTCGATGATTGAGAGAAGAACGAGGAGAAAAACCAGTCGTGCCACTCTAATTTTTCGATGAAACTTCGTCGAAATCCAACGCCACCAGTGAGCCATATACATCTACCAGCCGCCATACAGTACCCCACCGCCTCTGAACCACCAAGACATCGTTTCCATCGAGAGTACCCCAAATCCGATCCAAACTCAACTAGTCCATCTTTTTTCATCACAATTTTGGTATGATCGATTTTCGTTGGAGTCATTGGGATACGATACTGAGATGGTGTCGATTATTTTGAGGTTTTCTTGTGGTTCGTCTAGTGTTGGTTTGCCGTCCGTCATCAATTGGTTTCAATCTGGTTTTATTTTGCTCTTGGATTTCGAGATCAAAATTTCATCTTCGGGGGTTTATGGTTTTTGTTTGAAGTTATTGATTAGGCAGTATATATTGAGTTTGTGTTCTTGGATTCAAATCATTTTAGATCATAATTCGCGAAATTGAGTTAGTCGGGTTGCCGAGGCTGATTCAAGGTTCTTCGGCACGTGGATTCATCCTCCTGATTGACTGATATTTCGAATAAAATCCTAATTGAGGTCCAATTCTATCTTCCTTTTAATTTTTACGTAGTTTTAGGTAATTTGTGTGTTGGACATGCTTGAATTTTCATTGTCTGTTCGTTGATTTTGGATTTGGTCTGAAACTTGATTGGTGGATTGCTTATTGAGTTGGTTTAATCATGTTGAGAATGAAATTTGGGGGAAGGAGTTGATAATCGAATAATATAAACGTTCATTAGTTTTTATTCATTGTTGGATGTTGTTGACATTGATAGTATCATGTGTTAGATCATTAAAGGGGTAGGCAAATACTAAGTTTGGGTAGGCAAATTGTAGAAAAATAAAAGATCGTGATTTTGTTGAACGTGTGAATATTTGTTGAATGATTCTTTCTATTTTAACGCACAAAATTGAGAAAATGTATTCATTTAGTTGGGAATGCCCTGAGACACATTGTATTTATTCACCGGGAAATACCCCGAGACACATTGTATTTATTCACCGGGAAATGCCTCAACATACTATGTTGGCGGAAGACGTTCGTGAGGAAGGCCTGAGACATCGGGTAATCATTGGAGCATAGTTTAGGATCAGTCTAGAATATGATTTATATTTTTGTATTTTCTTATTTTTGGGACTGTATAATTCGGACTGGACATTATTTCAGTTTTAAACTTTGTTTAATTTGTTTGTTTGCTTGTATTGTGTGTTTATGTAGATCATACATTTTTAGTGTCAAAATTAGTCGATACACTCCATCAAGAGACCGTGGTCGAACCACGGGATTGAGGGGTGCCTAACACCTTCCCTTCGGTCAACAAAATTCCTTAGCTGAAATTTTTGTTTGCAAACTAGTTTAAAGAGTCAAATCATTTTGAAAATGATTTTCCAAAGGTGACTTGGCACACCCGATTATGCCAAGTGGAGACTCTGAGTTTTGAATGTAAACATAATCCTTTTTCGGAACAAATCTTCATTTTCTCACTTTAATAATAAAAATCCTTTCGAAACTTAAAATCAATAATTCTTTTTGGGAGTTAAAAAAAGAGGTGTGACAGCTCTGGCGACTCTGCTGGGAACTTTTCAGAATTCGAGCTTATTTTTGGAGTTGTATCGTCTTAGTTTGACATTATGAGTGTAGAAACATTGCTTGTGTTATTGTTTGTGTTTGTTTTATCATTGTTGAGTGCTTACGTGCTACGTGTTTACAGTTTTTCTCTTGTGTGTTACCGCTTTATATCTGGCATCATGTGCATAACCCGAGTCAATTTTTTTTACAACAAGTCTTGGAGTGCATGTCGTGCACACAAACTCTAGTTGAGTCACCCTTATTTTAGGAAGGGGAGCCATCGGACGTATGGAGTGGGTGTAAAGCAAAGCAACTACTATCGACCATATGCTCCTCCGAACAGCCTTGTTAGTAAACCTTAACGTAGGTCAGCCTTTAGGTCATGTTTATCTGCATCATATTGAGACCTAGCGGGACCCACTTGGTCCTTTGTAGGAGACTCACCTCTAAAGCATCCCTATGTGCTAAATGTTGCATATTTGAGGGTAACGTGGTCATTTGATGGACCGATTTGGGGAAAGCATGTGTTAGAAGTAAAGTGTGTAGACAAGAAAGTGTTGAAAAAAGAGAAAGGTATTTAGTGAGTCGAAGAAAAAAAAAGAGTTTCGTAAGTTTTTAGAGTTCTTTATGGCTTTTGATTTTTTTCTTCACAATTCAAAAAGTGTTTTTACCTTTCACACTTATTTTCTCAAAAACATCAAAAAGATTTTTCTTTTGTTCCTTTATCATGCATTCATAATTCAAAATTTTCAAAAAGATATTTTTTTTCAAATAGGAGCTTTTTATAAAAGGAAAATTCAAAAAGATGGAAGAAGTTTTGTATATTTCATATCAAACATATCAAAAAAAAAATTCATGGTTGTTGGTGTCATTTTCGTATGAAGTGTCAAATTAAAAATCCAAAAAGATTTTATTTTCATCGAGTACTCGTGTCTCTCAAGTCAAGGTTTTGTTTGTTCTATAATCCTTAATTGTCCAATCTGGACGAACTACGCACCCCTGATTCTCCTCTCTCGGGAGTGAGATACGTAGGCAGCCTATTGTGGGTTCGGGGATCTTATTTAAAAAAAAATGATTTTCTTCACTTTTCCTTTAAAGTAGGTGTTTCCTATACATCTTTTAAAGAAAATCACAAAAAAGATTTTTCCTTTAATAGGTTCAAGTTTCATGTTCATATGAAATTCAAAATCAAAAATCCAAAAAGATTTTTCTTTGGTAATCGTAGGTTTCATTTTGTATAGGGAGTTTAAACTTGAAAAATGCAAAAAAAAATAAAAATTTCGTCAATTCTTTTGACAGTTTGTTATTTCCTTTTCTTTTTAAAGTTTCAACAAAAAGAAAAAAGAAAGGAAAAAGAATTAATTGGCCATTTTGGCAAGACTTCACGAACTACACACATCTGATTCTCCTCTCTCGAGAGTGAGATACGTAGGCACCCCTCTTAGGTTCGGTGACCTTTTCAAAAAGAAAAAAAAGGTTTTGAAAAAAAGAGTGTTGAATTATAGCGTATTTGCTATCTCTTGTTCAGTTAGTTTAAGGCGGTTGGTTTGTGGCATTTTGGCTGTCCTTCATATTGCACCAAGTCATAGAGAAAGTTATGGCCAACAAGGATATCGAGTTTGTTGTGACTGATCAAATAGGGAGTTCGAGCAATGAGAATTTATGAGCTAATGAAGAGATTCAAAGATTAAGGGTTGCCACCTCCTCCATTTCCCATTGATAATCTAGAATATCTTTCTAGCTTGTCTCTGGTGTCACATACACAGTTTCCTATTTTTATTGACACACCACAACATGCATCAGGACCTGCTCCAAGGCAACACTATCTAAACACTTCCAATATTCATTTCCCCACTCCTCAACACAAAGCTACCACAAGCTCAGCTCCACCCGCTGTTCATGTTTTTGCAGCACCACCCCCACCCGAAACTCCTAATTTTGAGGTTTATCCACAAGTTGTGCCTCTCTACTCTGTGAGAGAGCCTGTATTGAATATTTTTACTGATCAATATCATGCTATTAAGCCCACATTTAAGTTGACTAATCCTTATGGCTATACTCACCTGCCTGAATTTCCTCTTAACACTGAGAAGCCTGTTATAACAGAAGAATAAGAGAAAATGACCAAAAAATTGAGAAGTTTGGAGCTGGATATGAAAGACCTCCAGGTACTTAGGGGGTACAAAAGTGTCTCATATAAAGATCTGTGCATGTTTCCAGGGGTTCATCTTCCTTTTGGTTTTAAAATGCTAAAGTTTGAGACGTATGACGGGCATGGCGATCCTGTAGCACATTTCAGACGTTATTGCAACCAACTAAGGGGTGCTGGGGGGAAGGAGGAATTACTCAAGGCATATTTCGGTGAGAGTCTTTCAGGCCTAGCTTTGAAATAGTCCGGTGAAGGTAGCCCGTTGGGGGGAAGGAGGAATTACTCAAGGCATACATTAGCATCACATTAGCATCTTTTCTATTTCTCTTTTCAAAGAATGACAATCTTCAATACTGTGACCCTGAACATCAAAATGATATGTACATCGTACATTAGCATCAAAATGATATGTACATCGTACAACGGGCTTTGATGCTAATGTACGATGTACATATCATTTTGATGTTCAGGGTCACAGTATTGAAGATTGTCATTCTTTGAAAAGAGAAATAGAAAAGATGATTGAAGATAAATCAATTATGGTGCAGACCATTGACAGTGAGGAAATCTCTAGTCATGTTGATATGTAAACCAGTGGCTAAGATGCCAGGCTGAGCAATTGAGAAGTCACCCCTCTCCCTACTAGGAAGAGGTCTGGTAGTGTTTTGTTTTATTTTCTGTTGTCCGAATTATTTTAGGGTTGTAGTTCGGGATCTATCTTGTTTTGTTCCTTTGTCGTTATGTTCAAACCCTATAATTTATTTTAATTAAATGAAGTGTACCTTTTTCCTTTGTATTTTAAATTTGTGTTGTTTGTTTGTTTTCTTTATATAGCACATTTTATGTTGATTCTAGTGAAATGACATGCTAGCGGAATACTCAGCCAAATCTTGAAATCCAGTTTAACCATGAACATTGAATCAAAGGGTTAAAGTTAGAAAAATAGAGCATCCGAGAAAATAGGTAGAGTGTTGAGATGTTTGATGACAAGTTGAAGCCTTCTTTGTAAATGAAGGCACTTACTTTGAGAATCACAAGAATTACTTGGTCATGAATTCAAAGACACGGCTCAATTCGGTCAAATAGTGGCTGCGTGAGCAGAAAGAAAATTATCTCCATAAAATCATGAGTCATTCAATATGAGGAATGTACAACAAAGGTGGAGTTTGCTAAAGAAGTAGGGACGTACAGAGTCAATCAAAGTTAATGCTTAGAGGATGTCACAAGTGATCTTTGTCTCTCATTCATATTGCATGATATGTACTTGCATTTTCAAGAATTGATATGATGAAGGCATTTCATTCTGCCATCCAAATATCGTGTCATTCTTTGTTTACCCCATTTGATATTTAGTCCTATTGTCTTTCATACTCCTCTTTTGGAATCAAGATAGAGTCAGTAAAACTAAAAAAAAAGTGTCAAGAAAAAAAAATGTGTCCAAAAGGAAAGAAAAAAGAAGTGTGTCAAAAATAGGGTCAGAAAAAAATCCCAAAGAGAAAAAAAAGAAACAAAAATCAGAATCAATCAAAAGAACAAACTGCCAGAACTACGCATGACCTGATTCTCCTATCTCGGGAGTGAGATACGTAGGCTGTCCTACTAAGGGCTCGGTCCAACTAAATAGACAATTTAGAGTCACCCGGTCAAAAGAAACTGGGCATGAGTTAATCCTTATTGTTTGAGTTGATTCCAAAAGTTGTAAGTCCTACCCCACTTTAAGTGTCGTTTGGGCCCCATGTCATCCTTTCTTTCTAACCCTATCCTAAAGCCAAGTTACAACTAAAGAAATACCTTCAGATCAATCTTTGAGGATGTTAAGGCTAAGCATGCAAGGTATATGATGTTGCATTCCAGAACTACTTGTCTTCCTCAGCATAAGGAATCAGGAGAGAAATAAAAAAATGAGAGAGTCTTATTGGTGAAAACCCTCACGGGCACCGTAAGATGATGGTAAGTTAAGAGAAATAAAAATGAGAGAGTTTTATTGGTGAAAACCCTCACAGGCACCATAAGACGACTGCGAGTTGAGAGAAATAAAAATAAAAGAGTTTCAATAGTGAAAAACCCTCACAGGCACCATAAGGCAATGATGAACTGAGAAAAAAAATGAGAGAGGCTTGTTGGGAAAAACCTTTCAAGGTGTCACTAGCCGAATGAGGTCCTAAATGCAATTGACCTAATAAAGCAACTTATTTTTAAATTCATTAACTCAACAACAATTGGTGAAAGTGTGGATGGAAAGATCAGGTAGATTAATTCAAAATGCATGACATAATCATTAGAGTTGACTGTCAATTTTAGATAAATTTTTTATTTCTTTGTTTCAAATGGGGATATTCATGGTCTTTTATTTCCTTTCTTTATTTTTATTTTTATTTTATTTTCTTGAGTCAATTATCCAAAAAATCATTGTTATTTTTCTCTTGTATTTAAGTTAAGTCTATTCCAAAACAAGTGAGAAAAGATTTCAAAACTGGCTACCAGCTTCTCTAATTGCATAAAGCAAGACAAAAGCTAGCATATGAAACAGACATGATTGTGAGCCAAAATAAGGCATGCAGAAAGTTTTGTCAAACAGATAAGTTTAAAAACTTATGTAAATACCAAGGTTCAAGGGGTTTATCTAAGGAGCATGGCAAAGCACAGATACTGTAATTGTTTCAGAGCCACTCTTGATAATCTGAGTTTGGTCAATGGTGTAGCAAGTTGATGACATATGCTAATGGTAGGAAGCAAGGTTAAATGTGATAGAGGCAAGAACGATACCCGCGAAAGCTAAAGCCATAAACCAGCCACCATGTTTTAAAACTTATAAGTTTTCATTGTATGAAACAGGAACATATGTTACATTCAGATCAAGGATTTCAGAGCCTAAACATCAAAGACCGTAATTTCTCACTTCTACAAATGCAAGAGGCAATGTTGTTGCACAAGTTTGGTGATCAAAATCCTAGTAAAACACATAATTCAAGATCTCTAGGAGACACACTTCCTTTTCAAGGAGACACATTTCCTTGAAAAATTCAAGCAACATTTGTAAGGAGACGCACTTCCTTGTTTGGGCAATTCAACAATATTTGTAAGGGGATGCACTTTCTTATTTTGGTAAGTCAAGCGACATTGGTAAGGAGACGCACTTTCTTGTTTGGTAATTCAAGCGGTATCATAAGGAGGCGTACTTCCAAAGGAGACACACTTCCTTGTTTTGGTAATTCAAGCGGCATTAGTAAGGAGATGCATTTCCTTGTTTTGGTAATTCAAGCAGCATTTGTGAGGAGATTCACTTCCTTATCTGGGTAATTTAAGCAACATTGGTAAGAAGATCCACTTCCGTTTTTGGTAATTCAAGCGGTATTTGTAAGGAGACGCAATTCCTTATTTGGTAATTCAAGTGGTATTTGTAAAGAGGCGCACTTTCTTGTTTGGGCAATTCAAGAGACATTGATAAGGAGACACACTTTCTTGATTTGGTAATTCAAGCAGTATTTGTAAGGAGACACACTTCCTTGTTTGGTAATTCAAGTGGTATTTGTAAAGAGATGCACTTCCTTGTTTGGACAATTCAAACAACATTTGTAAGGAGACGCACTTTCTTGCTTTGGTAATTTTAGCAACATTTGTAAGGAAATACACTTCTTTGTTTGGTAATTCAAGTGGTATTTGTAAGGAGACGCAATTCCTTATTTGGTAATTTATGCGGTATTTGTAAGGAGATGCACTTCCTTGTTTAGGAAATTCAAGCAATATTAGTAAGGAGACACACTTATTTGTTTGGACAATTCAAGTAACATTTGTAAGGAGACGCAGTTCCTTGTTTGGGTAATTCAAGCAGCATTGGTAAGGAGACATACTTCCTTGTTTAGGTAATTTAAGCGGCATTGGTAAGGAGACGAACTTCCTCATTTTGGTAATTTAAGAGGCATTGGTAAGTAGACGCACTTTTCTGTTTGGGTATTTCTAGAAACATTTGTAAGGATACGCACTTCCTTGTTTGGGTAATTCAAGCAACATTGGTAAGGAGACACACTTCCCTGTTCGGGTAATTCAAGCAACATTTATAAGGAGACACACTTCCTTATTTTGACAATTCAAGCAACATTGGAGCCCGCCCAAAGAACAGGGCGAATAAATAGAAAGTCAAACAACAAGGTAAAGAAATTAAAAGTCAACAAATTGAAAAATAGCAAGTCAGGAGCCCACCTGGAGAACAGGGTGAAGAAATTGAAAGTCAGGCAACGAGTTGAAGAAATTGCAAGTCAGGAGCCCACATGAAGAATAGGGTGATGAAACTCAAGTTAAGAGTCCAAAATAAGCCGCATAGATAGGACTTTTGTAATTTTATTTATGTTTTAACTTGTAACTTTTTTTGATGTAATGATAGAACCGCAGACCGAAACCTCGACAGAACCTCGCTCGACTCTCCAACTCGGTATAGTCCCTTTTCTTTCAGTCCTTAGGGATACCTGTGACTTGATTCCCTCATAACTAGGGATGAGTATGATGTCCAAAGTCAAGACTTGGTTTCCCTATTTCCTACTGTTCCATTCTTTTTGAATAATGGTCGGGACAAAATTTTGTCTCGTTGTCTACTTCTTTGTCTGAAAACACTTCATAATTACATTCAAAGGGGGCATGTTGTAGACACCTAATTTTGTCCCTCCCAAGTCCAATTTTATTCATTTTTACCTCACTTTATTGTACACCCTCATCCATGTAATTATACCCCACAAAAATACAAAAAATATAAAATAACAACCCTAAACATAATCCCTAACAAATTATATCTTGTTATAATTCTATCCCAACCAACTTTACACCTCATCCTAACAACCTACCCAATCAAAAGACAACACCACACCCACTACCAACCCTCCACCTACGTGACCATCCCCCCTCCTTTTTCATGTCCACAAAGAAAGAATATATGTGGGACCTACCAAAATTCCCACATCATAACAAATTCATGCCCATTATATACGTACAAATGACAAAAGAAAGTGGGGAGTCCATTCTTTGATTTTTCCTTTTTTGCTTCTTCATCATCATCTTCATAGAGAGAACAAAGAGAGCCCTCACCATTTTTTTTTCATTTTTTTAGAAGACCCATATACATACACTATACACACAGTGAGCTAGAAGGAAAATTCCCTTGAAGATTACACTCTCACGCACAACTTCTACACACATATGCACAAAAATAAAAAAGAAAAGAAAAGACAGATCAAGTGAGTTGGACTGAGAGAGGACATATAGAGGGCTCAAAGGGTTTGAGTGAGAGAGAGCTCGATGATTGAGAGAAGAATAGGGAGAGAAACCGGTCGCGCCACTCAATTTTTCCGGCGAAACTTCGTTGGAATCTGATGCTAACAGTGAGCCAGATATGCCCACCATCCTCCATACACTACCCCGCCGCCTCTGAACCACCAAGACAACGTGTCCATTAAGAGTACCCAAAATCCAATCCAAACTCGACTAGTCTGTCTTTCTTGGTATGATCAATTTCTGTTCGAGTCATTAGGATATGATACTGAGCTGGTGTCGAACATTTTGAGGTTTACTTGTAGTTCATCTAATGTTTGTTTGTCGCCCGTCGTCAATTGGTTTCAATCTAGGTTTATTTTGCTCTTGGATTTTGAGATCGGAATTTCATCTTCGGGAGTTTATGGTTTCTATTTGAAGTTGTTGATTAGGTAGTATATATTGAGTTTGTGTACTTGGATTTGTAGAAGCCTAATTTTGTCCTTCCCAAGTCAAATTTTATTCATTTTAGCTCACCTTACCACACACCCTTATCTATGTGATTATACCCCACAAAAATAGAAAAAAATAACAACTCTTAACATAATCCCTAACGAATTCTATCTTTGTTTTAATCCTATCCTAACCAACTTTATACCTCATCCTAACAATCTACCCCACCCAATACCCTCCTACCCCACCTACCCACGTGACACCCCCTCAACATTTCTTCTCCACAAAGGAAAAAAAGAACAATATATACAAACGGCAAAGGGGGGCCCACTAAAATTTTTGGACCCGACAACACCTCACCATTTCTTTATATACAATATACATATAGATATAACAGGGGGGCAGTCCAGAGAGGCAACATCATCTTCTCCATTCATACACCTCACCATCTTTTTCCATGCCATTCATAGAAGAAAATTAATCACACACTCATACAACATCCTCTATCAAGAATCCATAAAAATGCACTCAATACATATCCCATAGGGACGATTTCACAAAAGAAGGGAGACCATTGTTGAGGACTTCATTTTTATTCTCCTTTTTCTGCTGCTACACACACACGAGAGATACGAAACCAAGCGAGAGAAATATCGAGAAAAAGAGACGAAGTGCGACTGTTTTTTGCAAAAAATCTGGCGGAAGTTCCTCGGATTAGCCACCAAAAAAACATTCCGATCGTTGTTGTTATTGTTTCCGGTGATTTACCACTGAGGAATGTTGTAGGTCGCCTGAATTCGTCTAAATCTGATCGTTTCTTTTAAAAATCACCAAAAATTCATCAAAATCAGACCCATTTTTCAGTTAAATATCATCAGAAGTTTGAAACTCATCGAAAAATAGTACTACCGACTCCATTCCGATCCAAAATCACATCAACAGTTAATCTCTTCCTGTTTTTAGTTAAATCCCATCAAAAAAATGATCCAAAGCTTAGAAATCTGAAATGGGTCTATCAAGGTCAGAAGTTAGTTCGTGCTTGAGGTTCGTATCGGGGGTTTCCGAATGCGGTATTGTCTTCGATATATTGAAAGCGACATTAAGGTCCAATTTTTATCCCGTTCTCTATTAATTCCTAATTGTTTGATATTTTTGCTTGTTGACTTCATTACGTGTGTATTTTGTTTTGTTGATGTTGACGTATTTTTATCACCGTGTATAATTATTGTTATTGATTTGTTGATCCTTCATCGAAATTGTTTAATCATGTGGTATTAAAATAAAATTTGGAGGTGAGAATTGAAAATTGATAAAAAGGATAGATTCGGTTTAATTTTGATTTGTTGTTGATATGAATCATGATAGATTTATGATGTGTTGAAAAGGATAGGCAATATAGGTTCGGGTAGGCTAATTTTAGAACTTGTTATTTTGGTTGAATGTTGGTATGTGCGTGTGAATGTTACTTTCTAGTTTATCGTATTTAATTCAAATGTATTTATTTAGCTGGGGAATGCCCCAAGACATATTGTATATATTCACCGAGGAATGCCCCGACATACTATGTTGGTGGAAGACGTTCGTGATGAAGGCCCGAGGCATCGGGTAAAGCATGGGTGCATAGTTAGAATTAGTGTAGGTTAGCTAGGGTTTATTTTTGCATTTTTATTTATTTTGGACTGTATAATTGGACTGAACACTATACTTTGGACTTATTTTGTTTCATGTGTTTGGATGTTTGTTTATGTGGTTTATACGTTCTTAGTGCCAAAATTAGCCGATACGCTCCACCAAGCGACCGTGGTAAAATCACAGGATCAAGGGGTGTCTAACACCTTCCCCTCGATCAATAAAATTTCTTAACCGAAATCTCTGTTCGCAAACCAGTTTAAAGAGTCAAAATATTTTGAAAAGGATCTTTCAAAGGTGACTTCGCACATCGGATTATGCCAAGTGGCTACTCTGAACAAAAAATGTAAATAATCCTTTTTCGAAACAAAAATCATCTCTTGTCACTCGATAAATAAAATCCTTTCGAAACTTGAAATCTAATCTTTTGGGGAGTTGAAAAAAGGGGTGTGACAACTCTGGTGACTCTGCTGGGGATTTTTCAGAATTCGAGCTTATATTGGAATTGTATCAGCTTAGTTTGGTACTATAGGTGTATAGACATTTTGTTTGTGTTATTTTGTGTTATTATTTAGCATTGTTAAGTGCCTACGTGCTCTTTGTTTACAATTTTTACTTTATGTGTTACCGTTTTATATCTGGCATCATGTGCATAACCCGAGTCTTTCTCTCTGCAACAAGTCCTTAGTACACGTGTGTACACGACTTATAGTTTAGTCACCCTTATTTTAGCAAGGGGAGCCATTGGGTTGTATAGAGTAGGTGGATATCTAAAGCAATCCATTATCGACCATACGCTCCCCCGAACAGCCTTGTTAGTGGATCCCAGCGTAGGTCAGCCTTTAGGTCATGCTTATTTGTATCATATTGAGACCTAGCGGGATCCACGTCGCCCTTTGTAGGAGACTCACATCTAAAGCATCCCTACATGCTAAATATTACATTTTTTTAGGGTAACGTGGTCATTTGATGGACTGATTCGGGGAAGTATATGTTAGAAGTAAAGTCCGTAGGCAAGAAATGTAGAAAAAAGATGAAAAAGAAAGAAATAGTGAGTCGAAAAGAAAAAAAGAGAGTTTCGTAGTTTTTAGAGTTCTTTGACTTTTATTTTTTACAACCCAGAAATTCAAAAGATTTTTTTTCCTTTCGCACTCATTTTTTTTCATAAGAAAATCAAAAAAAAATTCCGTTTGCTCCTTTAGCATGCATTCATAATTCAAAATTGCAAAAAAAAATTATTTTCTTTTTTTTAAAGCTTTTTATAATAGAAAATTAAAAAAAAATGGAAAAAGTTTTGTACATTTTATAAAATGAAAATACTAAAAAGATTTTTCTTTCTTAGTTGTTGGTGTCATTTTTCTGTGATGTGTCAAACTGAAAATCCCAAAAAGATTTTATTTGACTTTTTCTATCGTTTATCTTTGGTTGTATCTCTTAAGTTTGGGTCAATGTGTTATTTAATTCTTAATTGTCCAATCTGGACGTACTACGCACCCCTGATTCTCCTCTCTCGGAAGTGAGATACGTAGGCAGCTTATTGTTGGTTCGGGAATTTTATTTTTTAAAAAAAAAGATTTTCTTCACTCTTCATTTAGAGTAGGTGTCATATACATCTTAAAAGAAAACCACAAAAAAGATTTTCCTTTAATAGATAAGAGTTTCATTTTCGCATGAAATTTAAAACTGAAAACCCATAAAGATTTTCTTTGGTAATCATAGATTTCACAAAGAGTTCAATTGGCCATTTTGGCAAGACTTCACGAACTACGCACACCTGATTCTCCTATCAGGAGTGAGATACGTAGGTTCCCTTCTTGGGTTCGGTGAGCTTTTCAAGAAAAAAACAAAAAGAAAGAAAAAGAGGTTTTGAAAAAGTGTTGAACTCTAACACATTTGTTGTTTTTTGTTGAGTCAGTTTAAGGTGATTGGTTTGTGGCATTTTGGCTGGTACTTCACATCACACCAAATCCAAAGGGTTAGTTGTGTCCAACAAAGATATAGAGAATGACATCTTGGATCAAATAAAAAATCAAGAAAATTAGAGCTTGAAGTAAGAGATTAGGAGGCTAAGACAACAAATGATAGAAATGCATCTAGCTTGGGCCAGTGGGTTGCCTCCTCCTCCATTTCCCTTTATTGATCCTACAAATACCTCAAGTTTTCCACCAAAATATCAAAGTCAATTTTCTACTGTTTTTGATGCACCGTAACATGACTCAAAATTCATTCCAAGCCAAAAGCATCTCAATACTTCCACCACTTTTCCTCTAGCTCCTCAGCAAAAGCCTGCTATATTTACAACACCACAAGTCGTCTGTGATCTTGTTGCTCAATCCTCTACCGGGACTTCCACACTGGCTCGCCCAACGGTTGTGCGTCCTCATGCTGTTAGTGAACCTATATTCAATACTCTTGGTGATCATTGTTATACTCTTGAGCCTACTTAAGTTAACTGGACCACCAAAATTTCTTAATAAGAAGTTCAGCGTGCCAGAAGAGTCGGAGAAACTAGTTGGAAAAATGAAGAGTGCTGAAAATGCTATGAAAAATTCTCTAGGGCCTGCGGGAATAGAAGATGTTTCATATAAAGACTGGGGAATGCCTTCAAGTGCTAACCTTCCTCCAATCTTTGAGATGTCGAAATTTGAGGAGCAAGATAGGCATGAGGAATCCTGAAACATGTGGGACAATACTGCAATCAATTAAGGGAACCTGGAGGGAAGAAGAATGAGAAAGATGACACTGCATTGTAGTTGGAGAATGGGCACATCCAAGAAGATGGTGTCGTAGTTGCTATCAGTCTTAAGCCCAAGTTAATACCCAAGCTCTCCATAATCACTCTCAAAATACATTATACTCTATTTTCCCACCTCTATATCTAGTATATTGCGCATAACTATATGTTCAACTCTTTCCTTACCCACAATGGCATGCACTAACTCCTCAAAGTCATCTTCCAATTCCACAAACATACCAAAGCCCTTCTAGTCCCAATGTTTGATTCAAGTTAAACAATGAAATAAGGTAGAAATTAAGGGATAGTTTTACACTAATTGGAGAGTCGTATGCCAGTTTATTTCAAAGATTGGCATAGTGAGGCATGATCACTCCTCTCCTTGGGTGTACTCCTGACCTGCATTCAAGAAGTTTTGATCCTAATGTATGATGTGCATATCATTCTGATGTTCAGGGTCACAGTATTGAAGATTATCGTGATTTGAAAAGAGAAATTGAAAAGATGATTCAAGACAAATTGATTATGGTGCAGAACATTAACAGTGAGAAAAACTCTAGTCATGCTGATATGCAAACCAGTGGCTAAGATGTCAGGCTGAGCAATTGAGAAGTAACCCCTCTCCCTACTAGGAAGAGGTCTAGTAGTTTGTTTTATTTTATTTTCTATTATCCGAATTATTTCAGGGTTGTAGTGCAGAACATTTGTAGTTATGTTCAAACCTTTCTATCTTTTATTTTAATTAATTAAAGTGCCCCTTTTTTCTTTGTATTTTGAATATGTGTTGTATGTTTGTTTTCTTTACACAATACATTTTAGGTTAATTCTAGTGATATGACATGCTAGGGAAATTTTCAGCCAGATCTTAAAATTCAATTTGAGCATGAACATTGAATTGGAGGGTCAAAGTTAGAAAAAGAGAGCATCTGAGAAAATAGGTAGAGTGCTGAGACATTTAGTGACAAGTTTAAGACTTTTTTGAAAATTAAGGCAATTATTTTGAGAATCACAAAAATAACTTGGTCATCAATTGAAAAACATTGCTCAATTAGGTCAAATAGCGGATGTGTGATCCCGAGGGACAGAAAAATAAAATCCACGAAAGCATGATTCATTCGATGTGAGGAATGTACAACAAAAGTGGAGTGATATGTTGAACAAAGTGCAAGAGTAGTGACGTATAGAATCAGTTAAAGTTAATGCTTAAAAAATATCACAAATGATCTTCATCTCCCTTTTATATTGCAAGATATGTACTTGCATTTTCAAGGATTGATATGATGAAGGCATTTCATTCTATTATCCAAACATCGTGTCATCCTTTGTTTACCCTATTTTGAGCTTTAGTCCTATTTTCTTTCATACCTCTCTTTTGGAATCAAGATAGAGTCAGAAAAGCTCAAAAGAAAAGTGTCCAACAAAATAATAGAATCAAAAAAAGTTCAAAAAAAAAAAGACAAAAAATATGTCCAAAAAGAAAAAAAAAATGTCAAGACAAATAAAGTCAGAAAAATTCAAAGAGAAAAGAGTGTCAATAAAAGAAAAAGAATAAAAAGTCTAAATCATGCAAAACAAGCTGCCAGAACTACGGGCGACCTGACTCTCCTCTCTTGGGGGTGAGATACGTAGGCTGCCCTACTCTAGGCTCGGTCCAACAAAATAATTAATTTAGAATTGTCCAATCAAATAAACCGGGGCATGAGTTAATCCTCATTGTTTGAGTCGATTCCAAAAGTTGTAAATCTCACCCCACTTCAAGTATCATTTGGGACCCATGTCATCCTTTCTTTCTAACCCTATCCAAAATCCAAGTTACAACTAAAGAAAGACCTTCAGATCAATCTTTAAGAATGCTAAGGCTAAGCATGGAATGGATTTGATGACGCCTTTTGGGAGCTACTTATCTTCCTTAGCGTAAGGAGTTGAGAGAAAATAAAAAATGAGAGAGTCTTATTGGTTAAAACCCTCACAGGCACCGTAAGACGATGATGATTCAAGAAAAATAAAAATAAGAGAGTCTTATTGGTGAAAAGCCCAGGGGCACTGTGAGGCGATGACGAGTTTGAGAGAAAAGTGAAAAGGAAAGAGGTTATTGGCAAAAATCTTTCAAGATGTCGTCAATTGAATGAGATGTATGAGTCCAATAGGTTTGAAGAAGCAACTCAGCGGAAAGGGCAGGAACTCAACAACAAAAGGTTGAAGTTTGGGTAGAAAGATCAGATAGCTTAATCCAAAATGCATGTCATACTCATTGGAGTCGGTTGCCGCATTCAGATAAGTTTTATTTTTTTTCTTTAATAAGGGACATTGCTTTTTTCTTTTATTTGCATATTTTTGTCCTTTTATGTTATTTGTCAAAATAAAAATGACCATCATTTATTTATATTTTGAGTCAAGTCTGTGTCAGAACAAGTGAGAAAGAATTTCAAAACTTGCTACCAGTTTTCCTAATTGTATGAGGAAAATCCAAGGACCAACATATGAGAGAAAAATAATCATAAATCAGAGAAAGACGAAACAAACCTATTAACTGATAGGTTTCTGGATTCGTGGGAGTATCAGAGTCTAAAAGGTGTGTCTCAGAGGCGTGGTAAAATAGAAACTCGGTGTTTGAGTCAAACTCATTTCCCCGATCTGGTCTGGGTCAATGATGAAACAAGATAGGGGCAAGTATCAGTGATTTGAGACAAAGATAAAAGGAATGAGTGCTGGAGCAGATGCCTGGGAGGCCAAGTGCTACAAGCCACTACTGAGTTTTAACTGATGAATTTTTCTTTGATGAAATAGGGGCAAAGTTTCTGTTCAGTAAAGTTTAGCTACCTCATGAAAATCATATCTTGGGATTTTACTTTTTGTTCAGGACCCTCCTGAAAAATGGGATTTTACTTTCTATTTAGGACCCTCTTGAAAAATGAAATTTTACTTTCTGTTCAGGACCTTCCTGAAAAATAGAATTTTACTTTCTGCTCAGAACCCTCCTTAAAAATAGGAATTTACTTTCTGCTCAGGACCCTCCTAAAAAATGGGACTTTACTTTCTGTTCAGGACCCTCCTGAAAAATGACACTTTACTTTCTGTTCAGGACCCTCCTGGAAAATAGGATTTTACTTTCTGTTCAGGACCTTTCTGAAAAATGGGACTTTACTTTACGTTTAGGACCCTCCTCCTAAAAAATGGGATTTTACTTTTTGTTCAGGACCCTCCTGAAAAAATGGGACTTTACTTTCTGTTCAGGACATTCCTGAAAAATGGGATTTTACTTTCTGTTCAGGACCCTCCTAAAAAATAGGACTTTACTTTCTGTTCAGGACCCTCCTAAAAAATGAGACTTTACTTTTTGTTCAGGACCCTCGTAAAAATTGGGAATTTACTTTCTGCTAAGGACCCTCCTGAAATATGGGATTTTACTTTCTGCTCAAGACCCTCCTGAAAAATGGGACTTTACTTCTTGTTCAGGCCCCTCCTGAAAAATGGGACTTTACTTCCTGTTCAGGACCCTCCTGAAAAATGGAATTTTACTTTCTGCTCAGTACCCTCCTGAAAAATGGAACTTTATTTTCTATTCAGGACCCTCCTAAAAAAATAGAATTTTAATTTCTGCTCAGGACCCTCCTGGAAAATGAGATTTTACTTTATGCTCAGGACCCTCCTGAAAATGGAAATTTACTTTCTGCTCAGGACCCTTCTGAAAAAATGAGATTTTATTTTCTGTTCAGGACTCTCTTGAAAAATGAGATTTTACTTTCTGTTTTGGACCCTTCTGGAAAATGGGAATTTACTTTTATGTTCAGGGCCCTCCTGAAAAATGGGAATTTACTTTGTGTTCAGGACTCTCCTGAAAAATGGGACATTATTTTTAGAAAAATAAAATCCTTCTTTATCATAATCTTTGTTTGGAATAATTTCCTTTTTCGTTTTGATATGATTTCAGGAGCCCACCTGAAGAACAGGATGATAAAGTTGTTAGTCAGGTGCCCACCTGAAGAAAATGGTGATAAAATTGAAAGTCAGGAGCTCTCCACGAGAACAGAGTGACAAAATGGCAAGTCAGGAGCCCGCCTGAAAAACAGGGTGATGAAATTGTAAATAAGGAGCCCGCCTGAAGAACAGGATGAAGAAGTTGAAAGTCAAGCAACAAGATGAAGCAATTGAAAGCCAAACAACAAGTTGAGGAAATTTCAAATCAGGAGCACGCCTGAAGAACAGGGTGATGAAACTTAAGTGGGGAGTCCAAAAGAAGATGCATAGATAGGATTTTTGTAATTTTATTTACCTTTAACTTGTAATTTTTCATTTTTGATGTAATAGCAGACCGCGGACTGGAACCTCGACAGGACCTCACTCGACTCTCTAACTCGGTATAGTCCATCTCCTTGTCAATCCTGGAATCAACTACGATTTGAATCCCTCAGAACTTAGGTAGTAGGATGTCTTAAATCAGAACTCGATTGCCCTTCTTTTTTTTCTATTTCTTCCTTCGAATAATGAGCGGTACAAAATTCTATCTTGTTGTCTACTTCTTTTTATGACAACACTTGATGTTTACATTCAAAGGGGGTATGATGTAGACACTTAATTTTGTCCCGTTGAAAATAATTCTTACTTCTTTATCACGCACTTTAACCCCATTCTATAATTTTCCAACAAAATGACAAAACCATAACCAACTCTAACAAATTTTGTCTTATTTTAAACATCCTAACAACCTCTCCAATAAAATAAGGACACCTCACCCCTCACCTAACCACTATACCCCTACCCCACCCTCCTACTCACGTGAACCTCCTCATATTTCTTCTCTAAAATGCAAAAAAAAGGGATATACATAGAGGGGAACCTTCTAGGAAAGACACAAGGGGCCCCACGGGTACACCTCACAAAAAAAGACACCAAAATTCCTTTATAAGCAAGGGGAACCTTCCAAGAAGAAGAGACCATTCTTTTCCTTTCGTTTCTACACACAGAAAAAGCACACACCAGAGATTTTCCATTTTTTTCACACATAGAGACACGCATGAACACCACACACACTCAGTAAAGAGAAACAAAAAATGGAGGGCGCTTGACGTAATCCGATGAAGGAATAGGGAAAGCAGTGAGAAACCAAGCTTCTGTTCAAGTTTTTATTTTTCCGGCGACCTAGGTGCCGAATTCAGTTTTAGTCGTCAGTTTTTCGAATCAGTCTCATAATCTCCAAAATCTGGTTGTTTTCCTTTGAATTCTACATGAAATCTGATCAGAAATCTACCTGTCTTCATCATTTTTCCCGTCGCCATTCGTTTTACCGGAGCTTCGGCCTTGCTGGCTGCCATTGTTTTTTTCTTCTTTTTTTCCAAAATTTTGATTTTGATACTCATTATTTCCTCGAGGATTTGGTTGATTCGGGCTATGCTTAGTGTTTGGTCTAGCTTTGTTCGTTGATTTTATTGGTGGATATATTTTGTTCGGGTTGAAATTTGGAGTTATCATATTCTTGAATTATTTCTCGACTAATTTGGTGGGTCGAGAGTTCGTCGGTATTTATCGACGTTCTTGGAGCAACTCTTATTTCTCTTATTAAAATCAATTGAAAGCTCTTAAGGTCCATCTCTTCACTCTTGTTCTTTCTTCTTTATTTTTTTTTGGTGAAATGGCTATGATTATGTGTTGGGTGATTGTAACTGTTTGATGTTGTTGATGTTATGATCATGCCCTTGGTGATGTGACTCCGGTGGTATGAGTAACGAGTTTTATTAGTTTTAATGATGCGATTGATAAAAAGGAATTTGAGGATGAATTCAAAAAGTTGATAAAATAGTTAATTGAGATTAACTTGGGTTTATTATTATTTTGTTTAATTCGGAATAAGTATGAATATTGTGGGAATGAGATAGAATTATGACGTTGAAATGAATAGGCAAATATAGATTTGGGTAGGCATCAATTTAGGAATAAGTGTTTTTCGTTGAATGATTGAATGAGGAATGTGTATCGAATGTTTTCTAGTTTATCGTATATGACTCAAGTGTATTCATTTGGTCGGGGAATGCCCCCAGGTTTCATGTACTTATTTACCGGGGAATGCCCTGTTGTATTATGTCTTCGAAGGAGGTTCGTGATCAAGGACCGAGGCATCAGGTAAGGCATCGGAGCATAATTTAGGATTATTGTAGGTTAGCGTAGCTTTATTTTTCAGTACCTTTTTCATTTTAGGTTGTAATAATTGGACTGAACACTATATTCTAGATTTGTTTTGTTTGGTGTGTATGATTGTTTGTTTTTGTGTGTTTTGTGTGGTTTATACATTTGGTAGTGTCAAATTAGCCGATATGCTCCACCAAGAAACCGGGGTCAAACCACTGGATCGAGAGGTGCCTAACACCTTCCCCTCGATCAACAGAATTCCTTAGCCGAAATCTCTGTTCACAGATCAGTTTTTAGAGTCAAAGTGTTTTTAAAAGGATCTTTCAAAGGTGACTTGGCACACTGGATTATGTCAAGTGGCAACTCTGAATAAAAAACATGAATAATCCTTTCTCAAAACAAATTTTCAATCTTTTGTCACTTTAATAATAAAAACTCTTTCGAAACTTAAAATCATAATCTTTTCGGAGCGAAAAAGGGGTGTGACAACTAATTTATTATACCAATAATGACATCAACAGATGATTAACCATAAATATAGTCTATTATGTGTTGAATGTTCTGAACTTGTCAATTTTAGGATGATCATTTTAATTAAATGTGCAGATTTAAAATAATTTTAGGGTTTATGAATTACAGGGGGGAAATTCCTCTCCCATTCATCATGTAACTAATGACAGTTGTTTGAATCTCAACTTAAGCCCCCGCTCTTCATTACACTTGCAATCATGTCATTGCAACTTAATTCTCTGATTTTCATAACGCTTTTTACCATGTCGGCGTATGAACCATTACGGAGAACAAAAATGGATATTGTCTCCTTAGACACGAATTTTTATATCCAACATTTAGGTGTTTTCTCTCATTCATCCAAAAATTCACCATCAACTACTACGTATATCATAATAGGCATGGTATAGCTAGATGATTGTATTGAATAGACTCAAGAAATGATTTATGAGCCTAGACTTAATAGGTTGTTGTTGTCTTATACTTACGAGATTTCTGTATAGTTTTTTATCAAAATCAACCTAAATGCTTTTTCGATGACCACCAAAATAATGCAATGGATTAGAGCTTTGAAACAAGTTAAAGAGTGTTGGAATGCTGTTATTGAGCTTAGAATCAATTTTCAAAAAGTGTGAAGAAATTGTTACTCAGTAACAGCATTCCAACACTCCTTAACTTGTGTCAAAGCTCTAATCCATTGAATTATTTCGGTGGTCATCCAAAAAGAATTTAGGTTGATTTTGATAAAAAACTATACAAAAATCTTGTAAGTAGAAGACGACTACAACCTATTAAGTCTAGGCTCATAAATCGTTTCTTGAGTCTATTCAATACAATCATCTAACTATACCATGCCTATTATAATATATGTAGTAGTTGATGGTGAATTTTTGGGTGAATGGGAAAAGACTCCTAAATGTTGGATATGAAAATTTTTATCTAAGGAGACAATATCCATTTTCCTTCTCCGCAATGGTTCATACGCCTATATGGTAAAAAGCGTAATGAAAAGCAGAGAATTAAGTTGCAATGACATGATTGCAAGCGTAATGAAGAGCCGGGGCTTAAGTTGCGATTCAAACAACTTTGTCATTAGTTACATGAAGAATGGGAGAGGAATTTCCCCCCTATAATTCATAAACCCTAAAATTATTTTAAATCTACACATTTAATTAAAATGATCATCCTAAAATTGACAAGTTTAGAACATTCAACACATAATAGACTATCTTTATGGTTTATCATTTGGTGATGTCATTATTGGTATAATAAAAACTCTTTCGAAACTTAAAATCATAATCTTTTTGGAGCGAAAAAGGGGTGTGATAGCTAATTTTGGCACTAAGAATGTATAAATCACATAAACAAACATCCAAACACATGAAACAAAATAAATCAAGAGTATAGTGTTCAGTCCAATTATACAGTCCAAAATAAATAAAAATGCAAAAATAAATCCTAGCTAACCTACACTAATCCTAACTACGCTCCCGTGCTTTACCCGATGCGTCGGGCCTTTATCACGAATGTCTTCCACCAACATAAAATGTCGGGGCATTCTCCGGTGAATAAATACAATGTCTCAGGCCATTTCCCGGCTAAATGAATACATTTGAATTAAATACGATAAACTAGTAAGAAATATTCAGATGCACATACCAACATTCAACAAAAACAACAAGTTCTAAAATTAGCCTACTCGAACCTATATTGCCTATCTGTATCAATACATCATAAATCTATCACGATTCATATCCACAATAAATCAAAATTAAACCGAATCTATCCTTTTTGTCAATTTTCAATTTTCACCCCCAAATTCCGTTTTAACACCACATGATTAACCAATTTCGATGAAGGATCAATAACTTGATATCAACAATTATTCACGGTGATAAAAATACATCAACATCAATAAAACAAAATCCACACGTAATGAATTCAACAAGTAAAAATATCAAACAATTAGGAATTAATAGAGAACGAGATGAAAATTGGACCTTAATGTCGCTTTTAATATATTGGAGACAATACCGCATCCGGAAACCCCCATTACGAACTTCAATCACGAACTAACTTTCGACCTCGATAGACCCATTTTGGATTTCTGATCCTTGGATTAGTTTTTCGATTGGATTTAACTGAAAATAGGAAAAGAGTAACTGTTTGATGTGATTTTGGATTGGAATGGAGTCAGTAGTACTGTTTTTCGGTGAGTTTCAAACTTCTGATGAGATTTAACTAAAAAATAGGTCGGATTTTGATGAATTTTTGGCAATTTAAAAAAAACAATCAGAATTAGACGAATTCAAGTGATCAACAACGTTCCTCGGTGGTAAATCACTAGAAACAACAACAACAATGACCAGACTATTTTTTTGGTGGCTAATCCGGGGAACTTTCGCCAGATTTTTGGTGAAAAATAGTCGCGCTTCATCTTTTTTTCTCGATCTCTCTCTCGCTTGGTTCTGTCTCTCTCACGTGTGTGTAGCAACAGAAAAAAAAAGATGAAAAATAAAGTCCTCACATAGTGGCCTCCCCTCTTCTGTGAAATCGTCCCTATGGGATATGTATTGAGCGCGTTTTTATGGATTCTTGATGGAGGATGTTGTATGAGTGCGTGATTAATTATCTTCTGTGAATGACATGGAAAAAGATGGTGAGGTGTATGAATAGAGAAGATGATGTTTCCTCTCTAGACTCCCCTCCCTATTATATCTATATGTATATTGTATATAAAGAAAATGGTGAGGTGTTGTGGGGTCCAAAAATTCCAGTGGGCCCCCTTTGTCGTGTGTATATATTGTTCCCTTTTTTCTTTGTGGAGAAGAAATATTGGAGAGGTCACGTGGGTAGGTGGGGTAGGTTGTTAGGATGAGGTGTAAAGTTGGTTAGGATAGGATTAAAACAAGATAGAATTTGTTAGGGATTATGTTAAGAATTGTTATTTTTTTTATATTTTAATGGGGTATTATCAAACAGATGAGGGTGTGTGGTAAGGTGAGCTAAAATGAATAAAATTGGACTTAGGAGGGACAAAATTAGGTGTCTACAGGATTCAAATCTATTTGGATCGTAATTCGTGATATCGAGTTAGTCGGGTTGTCGAGGCTGATTTGAGGTTCTTTGGTAAGCAGATTTGTCCTCTCGATTGACTAATATTTGGAATAAAATCCTAATTGAGGTCTAGTTCTATCTTCCTTTTAATTTTTACGTAATTTTGGTGATTTGTATGTTTGGCATGCTTGAATTTTCATTGTGTGTTCGTTGATTTTGGATTAGGATATGAAACTTGATTGATGGATTGCATATTGAATTGGTTTAATCATGTTGAGAATGAAATTTGAGGGAAGGAGTTGAGAATCGAAGAAGATGAACGTTCATTAGTTTTTATTCATTGTTGGATATTGTTGACATTGATAGTATCATGTGTTAGATCGTTAAAGGGGTAGGAAAATACTAACTTTGGGTAGGCAAATTGTAGAAAAATAGAAGATCGTGATTTTGTTGAACATGTGAATATTTGTTGAATGGTTCTTTCTATTTTAACGCACAAAATGGAGAAAATGTATTCATTTAGTCGGGAAATGCCCCGAGACACATTGTATTTATTCATTGGGGAATGCTCCGACGTACTATGTTGGCGGAAGACGTTCGTGAGGAAGGCCCGAGGCATAGGGTAAGCATTGGAGCATATTTTAGGATCAGTCTAGAATAGGATTTATATTTTTGTATTTTCTTATCTTTGGGACTGTGTAATTCGGACTGAACATTATTTCGGTTTTGAACTTTGTTTGATTTGTTTGTTTGCTTGTGTTGTGTGTTTATGTGGTTCATACATTTTTAGTGTCAAAATTAGTCGATCGCTCCATCAAGCGGCCGTGGTCGAACCACGAGATCAAGGGATGCCTAACACCTTCCCCTCGATCAACAGAATTCCTTAGCCAGAATCTATGTTCACAAACCAGTTTAAAGAGTCAAATCATTTTGAAAAGGATTTTCCAAAGATGACTTGGCACACCCGATTATGCCAAGAGTCGACTCTGAGTTTTGAATGTAAACGTAATCCTTTTTCGAAACAAATCTTCATTTTGTCACGTTAATAATAAAAACTCTTTCGAAAGTTAAAATCAATCATTCTTTTTGGGAGTTAAAAAAAGGGGCGTGACAGGTACAGACTGGACGCCAGCTCAGCTATTACAGCATATTTGGGGCATGTCGGTTAGATGACTACTTCCCACAGTTTCAGTATCAGTATCAGTCAAGAACTCAGATAGTTTTTTAGATTTTAGAAATGTCAGATATAGTACGAAACTTAGCTAGTTCTATCAGATTCAGGACTATCAGATACAGTTACTCATGTTATTAGTTATATCAGTTATCAGTATGTCATGTTATCAGTATTCAGATTCAGTAATCATGTTATCACTGTATCAGTGTCAATTTTTATGCCTCATGCATCATGTTATCACTGTATCAGTGTCAATTTTTATGCCTCATGCATGTATTCTCATGCTCATGATAGTTAGTCTGTTATTATATTTGTTCATGCATATGAACCCCATGCATTCAGCTTACCACATATGTATACCAGTACATTCAAATTAATGACACATTTGTGCTATGGTGTCTTATACCAAAGGTTCAGAGACACGAGTTCCAGAGCATCAATAGATTTCAGTCTCAGCTGTCAGAGTTAGAAGTGAGTCCTCATCTTTCAAGGACACGATCATTATTTTATTTTATTATTTCGTTAATTAATTTATTAGTTAGAGTTAGTTGGGGACATGTCCCATCAACTCCTTATTCAGAAAGTCACGTTTAGAGGCTTTTCAGACTACAGTATGTTAAGATAGCTTATTTTAGTTTTGTTTTGGGTATTTCATACCCCATATATATGTTATGATTTACCAGATCTTATGTTACAGTTTTGAACCTTATGGCCTTTCAGTTCATGTTTTCGCATTATACAGTATATATGCAGTATACAGGTACAGATATCAGTCATGGGTTAAATTTTGGTCCTTCGGGGTCATGAGCACCGTGTAACATTTTGGGTACCAGATACGGGGCGTTACAAACTTGGTATCAGAGCCTAAGGTTTAATAGAGTCCCAGGAAGTCTGAAAGTTCCATCAAGTAAAGTCCTGTACATGGGTGTGTTACGCGCCACATTTATGTGCAAGAGGCTATAAGGTGTTTTAGGAACAGTTTCCCTTCTTTCAGTATTCAAGTCATGCCAATGAGCATAATCTCAAGTCAATCTCTCAGTCTAATCAATTTCTCCCTTTCTTCTACAGAACATGCCTCCTAAAATAAGAAACGGAAACCAGTCAGCCCTTTTGCCCGAAGATCCTTTGGGCGATCATGTTCCTCATGCGGAGTTCAGGGCTATATTCACTAATCTTACTCAGTCAGTTGCCGCTCAAAATGAACGGCCAGCAGTTATTTCAGCCAACCCTATGACCAATTCAACCGCAGCTAGGATTCGGGACTTCACCCAAATACCATCCTTTCTTGGGTCTAAGACAGACGAGGACCTTAAGGAATTCCTAGATCAGGTGCAGAAGGTTATAAATATAATGAGGGTTACGTCTAGTGAGAGTGTGGAGCTAGTTGTATATCAGTTGCAGGATATGGCTCATACTTGGTTCAAGCAATAAAAGTCAGGGAGAGGCAGAATAAAAGAGTAAGGTCAGGTAGTTTAAACTTTTCTCATCCTAAGTCAGAAGGAGGAAACCGTTCTCAGTTTCATCCTAAGTCATCAGTTCTAACTCCTTCTTCATCTAGTGCTACAGTTCCAAAGTTCAGATAGGGTAGCAAAGATAAAGCGCCAGGCTCTAAGTCCCAGGGCAGTGTTAGCAGTGCCGGCACCTATTCTTTTTGCCAGACTTGTGGCAAGCACCATCAGGGTATTTGCAGAGCTGGCAGTGGTAGTTGTTTTGGATGTGGCAAGCCAGGCCACAGAGTCAGAGACTGTCCTCAGCTAGGTCCTCAGGGTTAATAGAATGGCTCCTCAGCTCAGTTCGGTCGCCCAAATCAGCAGGGTGCCACCTCTAGTGATACTAGTGGGCAATGCCCAAATCGTCTCTATGCTCTTCAGTCCTAACAAAATTAGGAAAATTCTCCTGATGTGGTTACCGATATATTACAGATCTTTCATGTGCATGTTTATGCTTTGCTAGATCCAGGAGTTCTTTTATCTTTTGTTACTCCCTACATAGCAGTTGATTTCGGAGTCAGTCCCGAAATTCTAGCAGAGCCCTTTTTAGTCTCTACCCCAATGGGTAAAACCATCATAGACCGACGGGTATACAGAAACTACCTGGTTATGATATTTCAGAAAGTCACCTCAGCGAATTAGTTGAATTAGAGATGACTGATTTTGATGTCATTCTCGGCATGGATTGGCTTCATCCCTGCTATGCCACATTCGACTGCAGAAACAAAATAGTCCAGTTTTAGTTTCTAAATGAACCCATCTTTGAGTGAAAGGGTAGTGTATCTGCTTTCAGGGGTCAGCTTGTTTCCTACCTTAGGGCATAGAAAATGATATCTAGAGGATGTGTCTATCATCTTGTTTATGTTAAGGATTCCAGTTCCAGTTGTAAATAAATATTCAGATGTTTTTCCCAAAGATCTTCCAGAAATTCCTCCTGAAAGGGAAATAGACTTCGGTATTGATCTTCTTCTGGATACTCAGTCTATCTCTATTCCACCAAATAGAATGGCACCATCAGAACTCAAAGAACTGAAAGAGCAGTTGAAGGATCTCTTAGATAAGGGATTTATCAGACCTAACGTTTCCCCATGGGGCATACCAGTCTTATTCATGCACAAGAATGATGGGTCTCTCAGAATGTGCATTGATTATCATCAACTAAATAAAGTCATGGTCAAGAACAACTATCCTCTTCTCAGAATCGATGACTTGTTTGACCAACTTCAGGGTGCTAGCTATTTCTCCAAGATAGACCTCAGATCCAACTATCATCAGCTCAGATTTAGAGAATGTGACATTCTGAAAATAGCTTTCCGTATACGGTATGGTCACTTTAAATTCGTAGTTATGTCATTTGGTCTTACCAATGCTCCAGCCGCTTTCATGGACTTGATGAACTGTGTGTTCAACCAGTACTTGGACATGTTCATCATAGTCTTCATATATGATATTCTGGTCTATTCCCGCAGTGAGCGAGATCATGCAGACCAAATCAAAACAGTACTTCAGACTCTCAGAGATCATCAGCTATTTGCCAAATTCAGTAAGTACGAGTTTTGGCTAAGTTCAATAGCATTTCTTAGTCATATCATTTTCGGTGATGGCATTAGAGTAGATCCTCAAAAGACCAAAGCAGTAAGAAACTGGCCTTACGCTGTCTCTCCATCAGTTATTAGGAGTTTCTTAGGTTTTGACTAGTTATTATAGGTGGTTTGTTAAGGTATTTTCTTATATTGCATCCCCTATGTCCATATTGACTCAGAACAAAATCAAGGTCCAGTGGACAGATCCTTGAGAGAAGAATTTTCAGGAGTTGAAGACTCAACTCACCTCAGCTCCAGTTCTAGCGTTACCATATGGTCCAGATGATTTTACAGTGTATTGTGATGCATCCAGAGTAGTTTTGGGTTGTGTCCTTATGCATCATGGTAAGGTCATATCCTATGCTTCTAGACAGCTTAAGCCCTATTTGAAGAATTATCCTACTCATGATCTTGAGTTAGCAGCCGTAGTATTTGCCTTGAAGATTTGGAGGTATTATCTTTAAGAGTTCATGTAGATGTCTTCACAGATCATAAGAATATTCAGTATGTCTTTTCTCAAAATGATCTCAATTTTTGCTAGAGAAGGTGGTTAGAGCTCTTGAAAGATTATGACATAAGTATCCTTTATCATCCGAGCAAGACTAACGTAGTGGCCGATGCTCTCAGTAGACTATCCATGGGTAGTGTTTCTCATGTTGAGGACAGTAAGAAGAAGTTAGCTCGGGAATTCCATCAGTTTGCCAGACTAGGCGTTCACTTAATCGATACAGAAGAGGGTGATATATGGATTCAGAGTAGTTCAAAATCATCTCTAGTTTCTGAGGTAAAAGAAAAGGAAGATAGAGATCCCAGCTTAGTCAAGTTGAAACAGTCGATCCAGGAGCAGAAAGTAGAGATTTTCTCCCAAGGAGGAGATAGTGTTTTGCGTTGTCAGGTCGTCTCTGTGTTCCAGGAGTAGATGAATTGTGGATATGTGCTCTATATGTCAGAAGGTTAAGATAGAATATCAGAAGACTAGTAGTCCTATGCTAGAGTTCATTATTCCTACTTAGAAGTGGAAAGAAGTAAAATTGGATTTCGTGATGGGTTTGCCTCTAACTCGTCATCAGCATAATTCAGTTTGGGTCATCATAGACAGAATGACCAAATCAGCCTATTTCCTTCCAGTCCATGCCTCTTATTCAGCCGAGGATTATGCCAAATTCTACATTAGGGAGTTGGTTAGATTACACGATGTTCCACTATCTATTATATCAGACAGAGGTACCCAGTTCACCTCTTATTTCTGGAAAGCGTTCTAAAAGGGTCTTGGTACCCAAGTTCATCTTAGTACAGCCTTTCATCCTCAAACAGGCGGTCAATAAAAAAGGACCATTCATACTTTAGAAAATATGAAAAGGGCGTGTGCAATTGATTTCAAGGGTAGTTAGTATGACCACTTGCCTTTGATTGAATTTGCATACAACAACAGCTATCATTCCAGTATTCATATGGCTCCATTCGAAGCTCTCTACGGTAGGAGATGTAGATCACCAATTGGATGGTTTGAAGTTAGTGAGGCCTCAGTTATAGGGCCTAACTTGGTATTCCACTCCTTAGAGAAAGTCCAATTGATCATAGAAATACTCCGGGCTACTCAGAGCTGACAAAAGTCTTGTGCAGATTTTCGTAGAAAAGATCTCGAGTTCGATATTGGTGACTATGTCTATCTAAAGATTTCTCCCATGAAGGGAGGGAAGAGATTCGGCAAGAAGGGAAAACTTAATCCCCGATATGTCGGTCCTTTTAAGATTCTCGGTCGCTTTGACAAAGTGGCTTATGAGCTCTAATTGTCTTCAGATCTAGCCTCAGTTCATCCAGTCTTCCATGTTTCTTTACTCAAGAAGTGCATAGGTGAACCAACAATTGTAGTCCCTATTCAGAGCATAGATGTTTAGTATAGACTTTTTTATAAATAGATTCCAGTCGAAATCCTAGACTATCAGACTTGTAAACTGAGGAACAAAGAAGTCCCTCTAGTAAAAGCTCTTTGGCAAAATCAGTCCGTCGAGGGAGATACTTGGGAAGCAGAAGCAGACATGCATTCCATGTATCCTCACCTCTTCTCCGCCAACTCAGATCAAGCTCAAGGTAAGAGTTCTTCTTAAGCTTACTCATTTTCATGTTCAGTGTTCATCACAAACTTGGTATCAAGTACCATTGCATATTCAGTCATGTATCAGTTCAGTTATATAATTATGTATGACACATATATTATCATTGTGAGAAAACTTAGTTCCTCAGAACACTCAGTCATGTATTCATGGATCAGTTACACATGCATCAGATATGTATGTTCAGTATGTTATGTTCGGTTATTCAGTCATGACAGTTATGAGATCATGATTCAATTATTTATGTTCAATATGTACGTCAGTTCATGTTCTTCCCCTCACTCTCAGTCTCATTAGAGGATGAATGTTCTCAATGGGGAGATATTGTAATACCCCGTACTTTTTCCTAGCTTGAAATTTATCCCAAAAATGTTAGAAACTTTCTTTGAAAGATGAATCCACTTTTGTACATATGGTATTTTTAATATTTTCACTTTTATTCATGTGGAAAATTAAATTATCTTTCCAATGATACCAATTTTGTCCAAATTCGATATTGAAGTAAAAAGTTATAGACGTTTTACTCAGAGCTATCAAAATCTCCCAGGTGTGACGGCCAGGTAGACGGATCGTCGACCTAGTAACGGACCGTCGCCTTGACCATCACAACCAAGGTAGTGAGGCAACCTTCTGGATAAGGTGCGATGGATAGGTTGACGGACCGTCGCCCAAACCGTCACTACCTAGGTAGTGAGACCCTATTCTGATCAACATGCAATGGTCAGAATGACGGACCATCGAGCCAGCGATGGACCGTCGAGCCAGCGATGGACCATCGAGCCAGTGGCGGACCATCGAGCCAGCGACGAACCGTCGCACGAGCCATCGCAGGTCCCGTTCAATTATTTTAAGTCATTTTTAAGGGGCAATTTTGGTCTTTTACCACCCATTTATATACCCAATTATATCTGACCTTAGCTTATTTTGTTCACCATTCTTTCACAACAACCAAACTAGGGTTTTCTTTCTAACATTAATCTCTAAGAACAAAATCCAAATCTTCTTCAAAAACTAAGAGATTCAAATTCTTCAAGTTCAAGAACTTCAAGAAAATCAACCCAGGTATGCATAGTGTTCATTCATGGACTCTTTTCATTCATGAAGCCCAAGAATCCCTTTTCTAAGTTCAAGTTTTATGTATTTCCTTTATGAACTTTCATGATTGGGCTGCTTTTGTTCACGTTGATAATGAGTAATTGAATTTTATTCCATGATTGGGTGATAAATTATATGTGGGTTTGATTAGTACATATATAGATTCATGCTAACCTATGCCTAAACCCTTGAATGATGAAATTAGAATTGAATCATGATGTTTAATTGTTGTATAATGTTGTTTACACAAACTATGCCTACCATGTGTTTAATTAAATGCCTAGATGAAGAAAAATTCCCAACTAGCATGATATCATGAAATCCCCATGTATGTACAAGTTTATACAGATCACATGTTTGATGAAATGCTTTAATAAATGTATGATGTATTATGATGTTAGTCATGTATTCAAGAAAGTCATGCTTTGTCTATTTCTTTCCATCGAGTCCTGGGGGTATTTGTACCCAAAATATTAGCTGTGTGCCTAGAGCCATGTCATGTTTTCACGATACTCTCAGTCAAGCTATGATTCTTAGACTTCAGACAGTCTTATGACTCAGGAAATCTCCGTGATCTTATGAACTCAGTCAGTTGTCAGATATCAGTAGTATTTCGTCAGTCAACGAAATTTAGTAACTTAGTCCATATTTAGTTTAGTAAATCATGTTCAGTGTCTATTCAGATGGGAGTAGAAATTAGCACCGAGTGAACCCAAGGATACAAACTCACCTGTTATATGAGGGTGTGATTCTTAGAATCAATCCTTACGTTCCAGAACTATGTAGCCAGCATAGGTTGAGACATCATAGCCTTCTATATGAGGGTAGATGAGGTGGCTTAATCTACTATATGAGGGTTTCCACTGTTCTCACTAGAGTTACCTATTATATTAGGGTTACTCACACGTTGTCCTTACTAGTGGCGTGGTATTGACACCCTTCCAATCAGGGTACAGATTGGACCCCATCTTAGCTATTATAGCACATTTGGGGTATGTCGGTTAGATGACTACTTCCCATAGTTTCAGTATTAGTATCAGTTAAGAACTCAGATAGTTCTTCAGATTTTAAGACTGTCAGATACAGTACGGAACTCAGCTAGTTTCATCAGATTCAAGACTGTCAGATACAGTCACTCATGTTATCATTTATATAAGTTATCAGTATGCCATGTTATCAGTATTCAGATTCAATAATCATGTTATCACGGTATCAGTGTTGATTTTTATGTCTCATGCATGTACTCTCATGCTCATGATAGTCAGTCTGTTCTTATATTTGTTCATGCATATGAACCCCATGCATTCAGCTTACCTCACATGCATACCAGTACATTCAAAGTACTAACGCATTTGCGCTATGGTGTCTTATATCATAGGTTCGGAGACACGAGGTCCAGAGCATCAGTAGATTCCATTTTCAGCAGTCAGAGTTAGAAGTGAGTCCTCATCTTTCGAGAAAATGATCATCATTTTATTATCTTGTTAATTAATTTATTAGTTGGAGTTAGTTGGGAGCATGTCCTATCAACTCCTTATTCAGACAGTGATGTTTAGAGGAATCTTTAGACTACAGTACGTTCAGATAGCTTATTTCAGTTTTGTTTTGGGTATTTCATATCCCATCCATATGTTATGATTTATCAAATCTTATATTACAGTTTTGAACCTTATGGTCTTTCAGTTCATGTTTTCACATTATACAGTATGTATGCAGTATATAGGTACAGATATCAGTCATGGATTAGCTTGTGGTTCTTCGGGGTCATGAGCACTGTGTAACGTTTCAGGTACCAGATTTGGGGCGTTACACCCACCCCCACCCCCACCCCAAAAAAACTATATAGCTTTGATCAATATGGATTTGAATAAAAAAATTTAATCTCAATTAGTATGGATTTTAATCAACTTTTAGGAACATTATAAACTCAAGTCGATCTTTGTAATGTTAGTTTTTTGGGCATAGAAATTTTTATACAATGATGTTGATAATGAGAAAATAGCTTGCAATAGTAAATTTGCTAGCTAGACGTAAGAAAGTATGGTGAGAAATTAAGAGAAATATTTACATTGTAGATTTATGTACATACTACATATTAGATTTTTAGTTGTTTTCTTAATATGTAATTTTTGTTTCATCTTTGTAAAATTGATTTTATGTGTTTCACTATTTATTTTTTATATTTGTGTTAGGTGTTGTGATAAAATTATAATGTTGTTAATCTCTTAGTATAACCTTAAATAAGAGGGTACCAAGGATGTGAATTAATTTGATGCAATTAAGTCAATTGTATTGAAAGAAGTCTTCTATTTCCATGAGGTATGACAAGATTTGCGTTCACTTTACTTGTGACATTTCATGAGGTATATTGTTATTGTTGTAAGCTTAATATGTTTTTAGTCTTTCTTCATAAGTTTTTTTTTCAAGGGTAGAAGTTATAAATTTGTAGTTTGGACTAAAGTAATTAACCCTAACTTTTCTCCTTAGAAACAAAGTAGATTTTACCATTTAAGACAATAGAAGAATCTATTACTCCCTCTGTTTAAAAAAGAATGACCTACTTTCCTTTTTAGTCTGTTTAAAAAAGAATGACCTTAATCTTCTTTTTTGGCAATACTTTACTTTTAACTTTCCACATGACATGTTTAGGACCACAAGATTAAAGAACATTTTGGTACATTTGATACAACTTTATAACTCAAATTTGTAGTCATAAGCTTTAGTCCTATACGTAGAGGAGACTTGTATTATATGTATTCACATGTAAATTGTATATCAATAATAAATTTGTCTGGAAAAAAATCCTTTTCAAAGATATTATTCTTTTTCTTATTTTTTCTTCTTTTTCAAAATTTAAAATTGGGTAATGCTTTGATTCAGAGTCATCAATTCATCATATACTTTTGTCATGTTCGCAATTATTTTTGCTTTGATTTAGCATCGACATAATATAAGTTCAATTTACAAGCGATTAGTTTTTCTTAGTTTTTCTCGCAACACCCCTTTCTTCTCATAGCGGTAGCTTTAGTGCACCGGACTGTCCTTTTGAAGGGGAACCTTGGAATAACTAGTAAAATTGTTGTCATGTGACCAGGAGGTCATGGGTTCAAGCCTTGGACTGACAAAAATGCAAGGTAAGACTGCGTACAATACACCCGTGTGGTGGGGTCCTTCCCCGGACACCACGCATAGCAGTAGCTTTAGTGCACCGGACATCTCTTTTTTTAGTTTTTCTTACTTCTTTCACATCATAAGTTTTAAGTTCTCCGTTCAATATATTCTTAAATTATTTTTGCTAGTTAAGGAAAAAAGGTATTGCATGACAAAGTCAAAAGTGACGATCTAATATGTACTTACAATAAAATATATGTTATATTTATATTATTATATTAAAATGTGAAGGATCTTTGAGAAATGATTTAAACTTTTTACACTTCATTAAAAATCTTTCCAATAGACAAAATTATCTAATTTTAAATAATCAAACATTACACGTGCGAGTCACGCGCGATTAAACTAGTATATATATATATATGGCAAACACCTTATGTTTTAAGTTGAGGTCATTGTTCAGTGCATTTGCTTTTATCATTATGTGGGAGCTTTGAAAGAGTAAAAATGCTATCGATGTATTTGGAAAGTATCCACCAATAGGTTGGTATATTAAGTATAATCTCCATTTCTATTTTTATTGAAGGTCATATATCCTTGCCTACAAAATATACCTACTAAATAGGTGAAAATTCTGTCCAATATATTAAAATTATAGAGAAATAGTATTCTAACTGCATTTAAACAAATTAAAGTGAAAATTCAGAATTTGTAGAAAAACTGTGCAAAACTAGTAACTTCAAAAAATACAAATAGAAGCTTAAATTTTACAATTTCTAAGATGCTCTATTAATCATTGTCAAACCAATGCGTTTACAAGTCATCATTACAATCAATTACTATTTATTGGACCAATCAGTGGTCGTGATTATGACCTTCTCATCAAAGCAATAAATATCGAATTATCAAGAAGAAATGAGTTTATGTAACTTTAACTTTCAACATTCAATTGAAAATTAAATTTTACTGAACATCAATAATTGTAAAATACAGACAAAACTCACTTTCTACTATTTTCATAAAACATACATATATGTACAGCTGAAAATAAAATTTGATGTAAATCACTTGATGTTTATCACTTGAAAAATTGCTCAACAAACTCCTAATTTGTCTATGAACTCTCCAAACTATCCTCTATGATTTGGTTGATTCCAGCTCTTAATATTAAGAAAACAATTACCCTACTTTCTACTTTCTTTGTAAAAACAAGGTTGCAATAAAAATAAAAATGGACTTCATTTACTCCTTTTAATTCTCACAATAATAATAATAATAATAATAATAATAATAATTATTATTATTATTATTATTATTATTATTATTATTAAATTACCAATTCATTCCTCATTAAAAGTTTGAGTTATTAAACTTTGTTTATAGGAAAAAAAAAAAAGGGAAAAAATGAGTGAAGGGGAAAGAATGTTTGCAAACTTTAAGGATTTTATCTCATAGAACAACAGCGAAAATATCATTTTACAGTATATTCTTTTCTGTACTATAAATTTTCAAGAATCACCACCACCAATCACCCCCACGTGGCCATGAAATAATGGCAATACCCCCAACCCTACCAACAAGTACAACCAAACTCGTACATTTTTATTAACAAACACTATTTCCAACGATCCTAATAGCAGAAACTTCAATTTCTTTTTCCAGTAAACTGAATAGGTGAAAGAAAATCGAAGTTTGTTGTTGTGGTCCTTGGAAAAGAGTTTTTGTGGGTAAAATGTACTAGTTGGGTTATTAGTGTTGGTGGGATTAAGATGATGGTAGGGAAGGGGTGTTGCCATTGTTCCCATGGCCATGTGAGGTGGATGGTGGTGGTTATTCTTGGGAACTCATAGCACTAAATAAAATATACTGTAAAAATGTGTTTGACGGTTGTTCTGTTCTACAGAATAGATTTATTCGGAAGAAAGAAAAAGAGAAGTGAAAAGAGAGAGTGGACAGGAAATTATGTTTGCAACTTTTAGGGTTTTCTGAGTGAGTTTAAATACAAGTCAGTGTTTGACCACTGTTATCAATTTCAAAAAGAAAAGAAGCTAGTATTTGACCATACATTTTGAATTAGATTTTTAAAATTTGTCTTCAAATAAAATATTAATTTCGGTAAAAATAATGACCAATCAAAAGTTGTCAAGTGCTCAAAATGACACGTCTTAACTCATTCTGATTGGTCAAGACATGTCATTTTGAGCACTTGATAGCTTTGATTGGTCGATCATTTCTTTGACCGAGATTAACAACTTATTTGAAGACAGATTTAAAAATGTAATTCAAAATGTATGGTCAAAGACTAGCTTCCTTTTTAAAAAAATATTGATAATATTGATCAAACCCTAGCTTATATTTAAGTTCATCGATAAGATTCTAAAAGTTGCAAACATACTTTCTCGTCCACTCTCTTACTCTCTTTCATTTTTCTTTTATTCAACAAAGTTCTTCAATAGAACAAAACCACTATGGAAATACCTTATTATAGTATACTATTTGCTATGAATTCCCAAGTCATCAACAACAACAAAAACAACTACTCGCATATGTCATGGAACGATGGAAGCACTTCCAACCCCACCACCATCCCAAATTCATGAACAATTGTAGACACGTAATTTTATCCCTCTCAAAATTAATTTTTACCCATTTACCTAACCTACGTGCCCTACCCTACCGCACATATCCCCTACCCCATCTAATCCTAACAACTCATACCCAACACACCCACTACCTGACACACTCTCACCTACACTCCACACTTCCTAAACTCCACTAAGACACACTAAAACACTCTCACAATTCACACACCACTCTCATATTTTTACAACAAACATACATAACACGGACACTTCACAAACACACAACCATAGAGACACACCCTCACATCTCTCATCTCTCATACTCAGACCATTACTCACATACCCACTATAAAGGGAAAATAGATAAAAAAAAAAGATTAATAGAGAAAGCCGAGAGTGGAAAACAAACAAGAAAAGGAGATCGACAAAGAGAAAATAGGCGGAGGCTGACTGTTCCAATGAAGTTTTCACTGGGAAATACAACTGCTATCCAAAATTTGAGTCGTCCTTCATTTTCCATCACTGTCGAGCTCGCCGAAGCTCCGGTGAGACAAAAATGGTGAACCCAGCTTCATTCTGGTGACCCAACAACTAAAACTGACCCCCCATTCTAATTTCTCGGTGAAACCCACAGAAAAATAATCGAACAGTAGTGGGGTACAAAAATTAAGGCAATCGTTTTGAGAATCACAAGAATAACTTGGTCATGAATTGAAAGACATACCTCATTTAGGTTCGACAGTGGATGCACAATCCTATATCAAGAGAAATAAAAAGAAAAGCAGCTCTGCGAAAGCATGAATTATTCAATGTGAAGGATGAACAATAAAAGTGGAATTGTATATTTGACAAGTACAGAAAAAAAAAAGGTAAAACACATGCTTAAGTCAAGTTAGTGCTTTTAAAAAAAGGGTCATAAATGATCTTCATCTTTAATTTTGATATTGCATGCTTAGTACATACATTTTTAGGAATGATATGACGAAGGTATTTCATTCTGCTATTCAAACATTGTGTCATTCTTTGTTTACCCCGTTTGAGCGTTAGTTATATTTTCTTTACATTCGAAATGTAGACACATAATTTTGTCCCTCCCAAAATTAATTTTTACCCATTTACCTAACCTACGTGCCCTACCTTACCCCATCTAATCCTAACAACTCACACCCAACACACCCATTACCTGAAACACTCTCACCTACACTCCACACTTCCTGACAATTCCACTAACACATACTAAAACAATCTCACAATTCATACACAACTCTCATAGTCTTACAACAAACATACATAACACGAACACTTCACAAACACACAACCATAGAGAAACACACTCACATCTCTCAACTCTCATACACAGACCATTACTCACATACCCACCATGGAGGGAAAATAGAGAAAAAAAGATTAATAGAGAAAGTCGAGAGTGGAAAACAAAAGAGAAAGGGAGATCGACAAAGAGAAAATAGGCGGAGGTTGACAGTTCCAGTAAAGTTTTCGTCGGGAAATACCATTGTTGTCCAAAATTTGAGTCGTCCTCCTTTTTCCATCACCGTTGAGCTCGTCGAAGATCCGGCGAGACAAAAATGGTGAAACCAGCTCCACTCCAGCGACCCAGCAACTAAAACTGACCCCCTATTCCAATTTCTCAGCAAAAATCACTGAAAAACGATGGAACAGTAGTGGGGTACGAAATTATCATCGGAATCAATACTGTTCCAGCTCCAAAATAGATCGTGGAGTTTGGGTTTGTCCAAAATTGGGTTAACTCGAGGTTTCGAATATGCGAAGCTTCTCCGTTTAATTGAAAATAAAGCGTCAAATTGAGGTTAATCTTTTAACTCTATTTCTTTCTATTTTATCATATTGTGGTGTGTTAATGTATTAATTTGTGTGATTTATGGTGGTTGATGATACAGTTTGATAGTGTGACTGTATCCCTCTAATTATCGCGGCTTGATTGGTGGACTGCGCATTGAAATGGGTTAATCATGCGATTTAGAATGAATTTGGTGGGTGAGAATTGAAAATTGATAAAAATGAGAATGTGATTAGTCAGTGTTGATTGGTTGATGATTGTTTGTTAAATTTGATAATATCATGTTTTAGGTCGAAATTATTAGGCAAATGCTAGGTCGGGTAGGCAAATTTAGGAACTATAGATTGTTGAACGTTTGATGAAAGTTTTGTTATATCACATTTGGAAAAACGTATTCATTTTATTGAGGAATGGCCCAAGGCATATTGTACTTATTCACCGGAGAATGCCTCAAAGTATCATGTATGCAAAGGTGGTTCGTGATCAAGACCCGAGATGTCGAGTAGAGCTTAGTCTAGGATTAGTTTAGAATATAATTTACATTTTCGCATTTTTCTATTTTTGGAATTGTATAATTCGGACCGGAGACTATTTTACACATTTTTGATTGTTTGGTTGTTTTGTTTTTCTGTTTATGTATTTTGTTGGTTTATACGCTTCATAGCGTCATACTAGCCGATATAGTTCACGAAGCGACCGTGGTCGAACCACGGGACTGAGGGGTTCCTAAGACCTTCCCCTCAGTCAACAGAATTCCTTAACCGAAATCTTTGTTCATGGACCAGTTTTGAAAAAGTCAAAAATTAATTTGAAAAGGAATTTTCAAAGGTGACTTGGCACACCAGATTTTTGCCAAGTGGCGACTCTAACTTTAAATATAAAAGAATTCTTTTCGAAATGAATTTTAATTTTTTTCACTCTAATAATAAAAACCATTTTCAAACTTAAAATTAATTCTTTTGGTAAGAAAAGGGGTGTGACATTTCTGGCAACTCTAGTGCGGAATTTTAGAATTCAAACTTTATTTTGAAGTGTATCGGCTTAATTTGGCACTATGGGTATATAGACGCCTTACTTGTGTTATTGTTTATGTTATTATTTTATCCTCATTGAGTGTCTACGTACTACGTGTTTATAATTTTTAAATTATGTGTTACCATATTATTTCTGGCATCATATGCATTACCCGAGTCAATTCTTTCGCAATAAGTGCCAAAGTACACGTCGTGTACATGAATTCTAGTTGAGTCACCCTTTATTTTAGGGGGGAGCCATCAGACATATGGAGTGGGTGGAAAGCTCTTGCAGTTACTATCGACCATACGCTCCACCGCGAACAGCCTTGTTAGTGGACCCCAGCCCAGGTCAGCCTTTAGATCATGCTTATTTGCATCATATTGAGACCTAGTGGGATCCACTTTGTCCTTTATAGTAGACTCTCCTTAACAGCATTACGTGCTAAATGTTGCATCTTTGAGGGTAACAGGGTCATTTAACAGACTGATTAGGAAAAAACTTGTGCTAGAATTAAAGGAGCATGTATTTAGGCAAGGAAAAGAAAAGAAGAAAAAAGAGTCATAATTTTTAGGAGTTCTTATGGCTGTTGTTTTCTACAATCCAAAAATTCAAAAAGATTTTTTATCTCTTGTACTTATTTTCACGAAAAATGAAAAAAAAACACATCAAAAAGATTTTTCTCTTTAGCAAGCATTCATAATTTGAAAATTTTAAAAAGATTTTTTTCAATAGGAGCTTTTATAAAAGAAAAAAAATTCAGAAAAAGATGGCAGAAGTTTTGTACATTTTATAACGAAAATACCAAAAAAAAATTCTTTCATAGTTGTTGGTATCATTTTTATGTGAAGTGTCAAATCGAAAACCCCAAAAAGATTTTATTGACGTTTTTTCCTTGTCTGTTTGTGGTCGTGATCTCAAGTCAGGGTTCATTTGGTTATTTAATCTTTAATTATCCAATCTGGACGAACTATGCACCCCTGATTCTCCTCTTCTAGGAGTGAGATATGTAGGCAGCCCTTTTGGGTTTGAAATCGAGAGGGCATCATGCGGAAGCTTTTAGTTTTCAAACCATAAGACGATAAATTAAATGATAAAGAAAATAATACTAAAATGCATAATATTATTACTATATATTTTGGCCAATTGGCCTACATATTTAAAAACCTAATATTAAAAAAATATAAAAACTAATGAGAGAGAAAATCTCTTCCTAAACAAAACTCTTAAACGGCTACATTGTGGACGTTATTGTGTTAAGTTATGAGAAGGGTGGTCTTCTATTTATGAAGTTCCAAAACCTTTTCTCCAAGAAAGAGGTTTGCCAAATATGGAAAAGTCTTATTTTTTTTTTCAGGAAATTAAAAGTAATTATGGTTGTACTTTTATTTTCCTTCTAAGAAAAATAAAACTTAAATTTGGTAAGAAAATCAGTGCAAAACCCTAACAAATCTCTCTTTTTTGGATTGATTTTCTTCACTTGTTCCGCTTTCTTCACATCACATGCATGAACTTCGTTCTTGATATAATCTTCATAACTGCTGCTTGTCATGGTTAAAATAAAGTTTAAAAAATCATGGTTAAAAGTTGATTTAAAAGTAATATTTTATTTTTATTTTAAAAGATGCAGCAATGGGAATGTTGAAAACATGATTGAAACTTGTTCTCCACATGTAGTTGGACAAAAATCTTCATTATCCTTCAATTTATTGCAAATTGATTTGAACCGCCTTGGACTTGTCTTCAATTTCGTTTTACCAAACTACTGGATCTTTGAACCAGTCTCTGATACCACTTGTTGGGTTCAAAACTGAGAGAGCGTCATGTGAAAGCTTTTAGTTTGCAAACCATAAGACGATAAATCAGACGATAAAGAAAACAATACTAAAATGCATAGTATTATTACTATCTGTTTTGCCCAATTGGTCTACATATTTTAAACCTAATATTAAAAAAATATAAAAACTAATGAGAGAAAATTTCTCCCTAAACAAAACTCTTAAACGGCTACATTGTGGATGTTATTATGTTAAGTATGAGAAGAGGGGTCTTCTATTTATAAAGTTTCAAAACCTTTTCTCCAAGAAAGAGGTTTCCCAAATATGAAAAAAATTTATATTTTCCTTTCAGGAAATTAAAAGTAATTATGGTATTACTTTTATTTTCCTTCTAAGAAAAATAAAACTTAAATTTGGTAAGAAAATCAACGCCAAAACCCTAACAAACCCATGGTGGGTTCGGGGATCTTATTTTAAAGAAATCCAAAAAGATTTTCTTCATGCTTTATTTGTATGTGGATGTTTCACATACGTCTTTAAAAATGTACAAAAAGATTTTCCTCAATAGTCTTAGATTTCATTTTGCGAAGAAATTCAAAATTGAAAACTAAAAATGACATTTTGTCAGCATCTTTTGAAAATAATGATTAAAAAAAAAAGAAAAAAAACTTTCTCTTTGTTTTAGATTAGTTGTATGCACGTGTTGCTTCATCTGAAAAATATAAAAAGATTATTTATTTGATATATTAGGTTTCAACCAAAAAAATTGTGTAAGTATATTTTGAAAAAAAGAAGAAGAAAGTAATAGATTAGTTAAGTCATGCATTTCTTCATATGAAAAATACAAAAAGATTTTTTCTTGGTAATCACATGTTTCATTTTTGCATAGGGGATTTAAACCTAAAAAATTTAAAAAGATTTTCATCAATTATTTTGACACTTTGTAATTTTCTTTTATTTTAAAGTTTCAAGAAAAAGAAAAAGAGTTTGACTAGCCATTTTGTGGTCAAACTTCACAAACTACGCACACCTGATTCTCCTCTCTCAGGAGTGGGATACATAGGCGCCCTTCTTAAGTTCGGTGATTTTTTAAAAAAAAAAAGAAAAATATTTTGAGAAAGTGTTGAACTCTAACACATTTGCTATCTCTTATTCAGTTAGTTTAAGGCTGTTGATTTGTGGCATTGTGGCTTGTCCTCCATATTATACCAAGTCCAAGGAAGAGAGTCACGTCCTACAAGAATATAGAGACTGATATCACGGATCAAACAAAAGTTAGGAAAATGAGAGTTTAAAACAAGAAATTGTAAGACTAAGGAAACAAATGATGGAAATGTATCGAGCTTGGGTCAATGGGTTGCCTCCTCCTCCATTCCCCACTATTGATCCTGCAAATACCTTGACTTTTCCATCACAGTTGCAAAGTAGGTTTCCTACTATTGTTGATGCACCACAAGATGCCTCAGAATTCACTCCAAGACAAAAGCATTCCAATGTTTTTATCACTCATTCTCTAGATCTTTAGTGTAAATCTACCGCATTGATAACACCACATATCGTCTTTGCTTCTGCTTCTCAACCTTCTACTGTGGCTTCCACTATGGCTTTCTGTCCAACTATTGTGCTTCCTCAATCTTTTAGTGAGTCAATGTTTAATACTCTTGATGATCACTATTGTACTCCTGGGCCTATATCTATGTTAATTTACCCACCAAAAATTCTTACCAAGAAGTCTAACATGGTAGAAGAGCAAAAGAAAATGATTGGAAAAATGAAGAGTGCAGAAAATGCTATGAAAAAGTTCCCTAGAACTTATAGGTTACGAAGATGTTTCATATGAAGATTGGGGCATGTCTTCAAGTGTCCACCTTCCTTAAAGATTTGAGATATCAAAAATTGAGGAGAATGATGGGTATGATGATGCCGTGAAACATTTGGTACAATATTGCAATCAGTTAACGAAAACTAAAGGAAAGATGAAGGGAAATGTACCTATTATCGTCCCAGGGGAAAAATAGAGCTTGAGAGGTCCAGCTCAGCAATATTGTCAGTCTCAATCCCGAGCTTACACATCAAATCCATATATTCACCTACATCAAGGTTCCTCTTTACAAAATCTAAGATATTTTATTCCACTTCTTCGATATCCTTTGAATAAAGCATAACTGTATGCTCATCGGTTTTCTTATCTACAATAGTATGTAATGGACCCTCAACATCATCCTCGACCACCACATATTTACCAAGGAACTTCAAAGTCCAAGTTTTAATTGAGGTCGGAGTTTACAAATAGGAGGAATTCAAAGGATTTACACCAATTAGGGAATCGTATGCCAGTTTATTCCAAAAATTGAGAGAGTTGGGCATGATCACTTGTAACACCCCAAAAATGGGTCCCGAGATGTCACAAGGTGCTTAGGACCACAAGTGATCCTAAGCTAACCCTTCTACTGGCATAACTCATAAGTAACTGAATAAAATACATAAATCTAAATAAAATAAGTAGAAGATAACTCTTTTCTAAATCTGATCAATGCAAAACTAAATTAAAATGATTACAACTCTGCTTTTACAAAAAAACTGAAACCAAATACATTAACTCTACTGACTGTCTATGAAGCCTCTACTAGTATTGACTATATGTAGCCAAGACATGACCCCCAGCTATCCCAAATCAATACGACTAAATAAAGAAAAAATAAATACTGCTCAAACTATATGACTGACTCGAGCCTTTGAATCAAAATTACTCATCACCAGCAGACTGAAAGTTGCAAACTGTCTGAACATAGTGTGCGTGTTACAATTCGTACCTACATTATGATACAGTGTAGCACATAGACATATATGTGGATCAGTACTTTTGGAATGTGATTAGCATGTGCGGGTGAATGCATAAGTAAAACAATATCTCAATGTTCGTATAAAATTATAAAATAATGCATGCTAAATGTAGATGACTCACATAAGCTGGAATATCTGAAAACTGAAAATCATAATCATGAATAACAAAACATGTTGCAAAAATCTAGTGAGTCATAACATTTAGTTTCTAAAAGCTACACTTGTATTCTATCTTTAAAATCATATTGTCTAAGTGTAGAAAAGACTCACTTTTATATCTAAAATCTGAAAGCTAACATCTGTAACTAATGCCTCATATAAAGAAATAACTGAATAAAATTGGTGAGACTTTACACTTAGTTTCTAAAAGCTTTTTCTATTATTCTTCACTTTTTTCTATAAGTTGTAGAAAATTCTTTCAAAAAAATGGTTCTGTAAAGATTTCTATTAGAGAGGTTCTTCTAACCGACATAAACCATGTGAGATATCATGGAGTTCAACGTCTCGTTCCCCTTAGGGGAAAACCTCATGTTGGGGAGAAGTGTCATACTCTTGCCAAGGAGTATAACCTGAGCGAAGTGATCACATCTGTAACTGTCATCCATATAGAAATGGGAATCTTGAATCTGTATCTACATTGGATCGTAGTTCTAGAAAAGTACGATGCGCTAAACCCACACTTTCTGCTCTGTGCTAAATACTACTCCCTTTAATCTATATGCTCATTTTGTAGGAAAATCCACTTTAAAAAGTCACAATGTTTCATACTGAAAGCTAATTGTGCATCTGTTCATTCAAAATTAAATTTAAGCTATAAAGTGGATTTTCATATCTTAGCTAAAGATCAAAAGATCAAATCTTTATTCAAAGCTATCTATAAACATATCATGGGATGCTTAAAAGCATAATCATTCTTGAAATATCAACATACAACTAGGGCCTAGTAACCCAAACATCATATTCATGTCAAAACATCATAATATTCATGCTTAAAGATGTAAATATTGGTAATTCAATTCTACTCTGGAAATTTCTGCAATACGTATAAAAATACTAAAGAAAACCTGCAATTCAACATCAACAGTACTTCAAATCTCATAATCTTCAATTGGTGATAAATGGGTATAAACCCCAAACTGAAATTCATGTAATTTCACATAAAAATCAACTATAAATCAAATTTGGGGCTCAAGTATGAAAGAACTATCCTTGTTGAAAAACCCCACATACCTTATTTGATAAATTGGATGTAAAAACTTGATATTTGAATCTCTAATGGTGTTCTTGAAGATTCTTCTTGAATTTATTGAACCCGAAAGCTTGGATTATTAACTTTCCTAGAGAAAATTTGGAGGAGTTCTTGGTGTTCTTGAAGGGGACTAGGGTTTTACTTTGAGAGAAAAGATGAATAATCGAGTGTATAGTGCTTTTGGGTGTGAAATTAAGTGTAATGGGAGGATTTAGGTGAGGGAAAGTGACCAAGTTCCCCTAGACCCTTTAAAAACTAAAATGGCATGTGAAACAGTTCCGTAACATGCTGGTCAACGCGTCGTGTCACTATCGCATCGGCTTACTGCCTCACACGGAAAATGCCATAATTTTTTGCTTGGGTATCAGATTTAGGCAAAATTGATATAATTGGAAAGCTAATTCAATTATATACAATTTGGTGGGTCTTCATATGCAAAATTCTATGTATATAAAAAGTTATACACATTCAAAGTAGACCCTTGTAGAATCGAATGCCAAACTTTGGACGAATCAAAAGCTCTTAGCTCAACTTTGTTCTAAATGATTATTATGAATATTTTTCACCTATAAAGCACATCAAACATGAGGATAAAGATCTTGAAACTTATATTCATGTGGAAACCCATTGAATTAGAGCTTACACGTGTAGGAATAATGGTTAGAATTCTAGCGTAAAAATACAGGGTGTTACATCACTCCTCTCCTTGGGTGTACTCCTGACTCATATTCAAGAAATTTTGATCCCTATGTATGATGTGCATATTATTCTGATGTTCAGGTTCACAGTGTTGAAGGATGTAGTGCTTTGAAAATAGAAATAGAAAGGATGATTCACGAAAAATTGATCGTAGTGCAAAACGTTGACACTATGAAGGTTACACAGAGACCTTCACCAACACATGGTAATGCATGATATGTGGGAAGCAATGAGTCAAGCATGGGGGTCCAGAACATATTTGTTGAAGAGAATGTGTCTGATAGCTGTGAAAGCCCTAGCTATGATGATGTGCAAATAAGTGGCTAAGATCTGAAGCTCAGCAATTAGGAAGTCACTCTTCTCCTTACTTGGAAGGATTTTTGGTAGTTTGTTTTGTTTTTCATTCTATTTTTTGAATTATTTTAGGGTTGTAGTTTGGAATCTATCTTCTTTTGTTTCTCTGTCGTTTTTGTCAAAATCCTTCTATCTTTCCTTCCAATGAAATGTGATGTCGTCGTTTTGTCTTATTTTAAGTTATTTATTTTTCTTTTTTACACAATAAATTTTATATTAATTCTAGCGATATGACATACGGGCAAAATTTTCAGTTAAATCTTAAAATCCAGTTTAATCATGAAACATTGAATCAGAGGGCTAAAGTCTGAAAAAAAATATCTGAGAAGATAGGTAGAGCGTTGAGATATTTGGTGACCAAGTTGAAGACTTTTTTAAAAATTAAGGCAGTTATTTTGAGAATCACAAGAATAACTTGGTCATCAATTGAAAGACATACCTCATATAGGTCCAACAGTGGATGCACAATCCTATATCAAGAGAAACGAAAAAAATCAGATCTGCGAAAGCATGAATCATTCAATGTGAGGGATGTACAACAAAGATGGAGTTGCATGTTTGACAAGTATAGAAAAAGAAGTAAAACACATGCTTAGATCAAGTTAGTGTTTTTTAAAAAAAGGGTCATAAATGATCTTCATCTTCCATTTTTATATTGCATGCTTTGTACTTACATTTTTAAGGATTGATAAGATGAAGGCATTCCATTCTGCTATCCAAACATTATGTCATCCTTTGTTTACCCCGTTTGAGCTTTAGTTCTATTTCCTTTCATACCATTCTTTTAGAATCAAGATAGACTCAACAAAGTTCAAAATAAGATATGTTGAGCAAAAGAATGGAGTAAGAAAGATTAAAAAAAAGTTTGTCAAAAGAAAGAAAAGAGAAGAGTATCAATAAAATAAAGTCAGAAAAAGTTCCAAAGAGAAAAAGAGTCAATAAAAAATAAAAAAAGGAGAAAAGAAATCAGAGTCAAACAAAAGAATAAGTTGACGAAACTACGTTTAACCTGATTCTCCTCTTTCAGGGTGAGATACGTAGGCAGCCCTACTCTGGGTTCGGTCCAACAAATAAACAATTTAGAATTACCCAGTCAAAAGAAACTGGGACATGAGTTAATCTTTATTGTTAGAGTCGATTCCAAAAGTTGTAAGTCTCTCCCCACTTCAGGTGTTATTTGAGCCTCATGTCATCCTTTCTTTTTAACTCTAACCAAAAGCCAAGTTACAACCAAAGAAAGACCTTCAGATCAATCTTGGAGAATGTTAAGGCTAAGCATGCAATGTATATGATGACGCATTTGGGTACTACTTGTCTTCCTCAGCATAAGAAAACATGAGAGAAATAAAAATGAGAGAGTCATATTGGTGACGGGCACCGTAAGGCGATGGTAAGTTGAGAGAAATAAAAATAAGAGAGTCTTATTGGTGAAAAATTTCATGGGCACCGTAAGGCGATGGTGAACTGAGAGAAATGAAAATGAGAGAGTCTCATTAATGAAAATCCTCATAGGCGCTCAGATTGAGAGAAATGAAAATAAGAAAGTCTCATTACCTTAGAGTAATGGTGAGTTGAGCGAAAGAAATGTGAGAGGCTTGTTGGCCAAAAACCTTCGAGGAGTCATTAGCCGAATAGGTCTCTGAATGAAATTGGACTAAGAAAGTGACTCGGGTTCAGGGTCATTAACTCAACAACAATTGGTAGAACGTTTGGAGGGAAAGATCAAGCACCTTAATACAAAATGCATGGCATAATCATTACAATTGACTTTTATTTTCAGATAAATTTTTCTTTTCTTTGTTTCAAATAAGGACATTCATTGTCTTTTCTTTCTTCTCTATATTTTTATTTTTATTTTTTTGAGTCAGTTATCCAAATAAAATCATTGTCATTTTTCTCGTGTTTTTGAGTCAAAACAAGTGATAAAAGATTTCAAAACTGACTACCAACTTCTTCAATTGCAAAAAGCAAGATAAAAGGCCAACACATGGAAGAAGCATGATTGTAAGTCAGAACAAGGCATGCTGAAAGTTGTCAACATACAAATTTATGGGATTCATGAAAATACCAAGGTTTAACAGGGATTAGTCGAGAAACATAGCAAAGCAGAGATACTATGTTTGTTTTAGAGTTACTCTTAATAATCTGATTTTTGATCAATGGTGCAGCAAGATTATGATATGTCACTAATTGGAAGTAATATTAGATGTGACAAGTGCAAGAGCAATTGCCTCAAAATCCAAAGCCGCAAGCCAACCACCATGTTTTTAAACTCACAAGTTTTCTTTGTATGAAACAGGAACACATGTTACCTTCAAATCAAGGACTTCGGAGCCAAAAGTATCAAAAGGCACATCGCCTCACTTTTGCAAATGCAAGAGGCAGTATTGCTACACAGGGTTGGTAACCAAAACCATGGTAAAAACTCATAATCCAATATCCCTAGGAGACACACTTCCTTGTTTGGATAATTCAAATTCATTTATTAGGTGATGCACTTTTTAAATTTAACCTTCACTCCTAGAAGTCGCACTTTCTAGTTGATTCCTTCATTTAATCTTTAGGAGACACACTTTCTTGTCTGGTTAATTTAAGTGAAATTTGTAAGGAGACATATTTTCTTGTCTGGATAATTCAAGCGATATTTGTAAGGAGACGTATTTCCTTGTCTGGGTAATTTAAGTGGAATTTGTAAGGAGACACATTTCCTTGTCTAGGTAATTTAAGTGACATTTGTAAGGAGGCGCGTTTTCCTTTTTGGGTAATTCAAGTAGCATTTGTAAAGAGTCATATTTCTTTGTCTGGGTAATTCAAGTGGCATTTGTAAGGAGACGTACTTCCTTGATTGGCTAATTCAAGTTTCACTTGTTAGGTATTGCACTTCTTAACTTAAGTCTTGACTTCTAGAAAATGCATTTTCTAGTCGAGTCATTCCACTTGACCCTTAGGAGACATACTTCCTAACGTATTCATTTTATTGGGGAATGCCCCGAGGCACATTGTACTTATTCACCGGAGAATGCCTCGAAGTATCATGTATGCAAAGGAGGTTCGTGATCAAGCCCCGGAACATCGGGTGTAGCTTAGTCTAGGATTAGTTTAGAATATAATTTACATTTTCACATTTTTCTATTTTGGGGATTGTATAATTCGAACTGGGCACTATTTTTTGATTGCTTGGTTGTTTTGTCTTTCTGTTTATGTGTTTTGTTGTTTTATACACTTCGTAGCGCCATACTAGCCGATATAGTTCATGGAGCGACCATGGCCGAACCACGGGACCTTCAGATCTGGTTACAACCAAAGAAAGACCTTCAGATCAATCTTGGAGAATGTTAAGGCTAAGCATGCAATGGATATGATAAGTCATTTGGGTACTACTTGTCTTCCTCAGCATAAGAAAACATGAGAGAAATAAAAATGAGAGAGTCATATTGGTGAAAACCCTTACGAGCACCGTGAGGCGATGGTAAGTTGAGAGAAATAAAAATAAGAGAGTCTTATTGCTGAAAAATTTCATGGGCACCGTAAGGTGATGGTGAACTGAGAGAAATGAAAATGAGAGAGTCTCATTAATGAAAATCCTCATAGGCGCTCAGATTGAGAGAAATAAAAATAAGAAAGTCTCATTACCTTAGAGTAATGGTGAGTTGAGCGAAAAAAATGTGAAAGGCTTGTTGGCCAAAACCCTTCGAGGAGTCACTAGCCAAATAGGTCTCTGAATGAAATTGGACTAAGGAAGTGACTCAGGTTCAGGGTCATTAACTCAACAACAATTGGTAGAACGTTTGGAGGGAAAGATCAAGCACCTTAATACAAAATGCATGGCATAATCGTTACAACTGACTTTCATTTTTAGATAAATTTTTCTTTTCTTTGTTTCAAATAGGGACATTCATTGTCTTTTCTTTCTTCTCTATATTTTTATTTTTGTTTTTTTGAGTCAGTTATCCAAATAAAATCATTGTCATTTTTCTCGTGTTTTTGAGTCAAAACAAGTGATAAAGGATTTCAAAACTGACTACCAACTTCTTCAATTGCAAAAAGCAAGATAAAAGGCCAGCACATAGAAGAAGCATGATTGTAAGTCAGAACAAGGCATGCTGAAAGTTGTCAACAAACAAATTTATAGGATTCGTGAAAATACCAAGGTTTAACAGGGATTAGTCGAGAAACATAGCAAAGCAGAGATACTATGTTTGTTTTAGAGTTACTCTTAATAATTTGATTTTTGATCAATGGTGCAGCAAGACTATGATATGTCACTAATTGGAAGTACTATTAGATGTGACAAGTGCAGGAGCAATTTCCTCAAAATCCAAATCCGCAAGCCAACCACCATGTTTTTAAACTTACAAGTTTTCTTTGTATGAAACATAAACACATGTTAACTTCAAATCAAGGACTTCAGAGCCAAAAATATCAAAATGCACATCGCCTCACTTTTGCAAATGCAAGAGGCAGTATCAAAACGCACATCGCCTCATAATCCAATATCTTTAGGAGACACACTTCCTTGTTTGGATAATTCAGATTCATTTATTAGGTGATGCACTTTTTAAATTTAACCTTCACTCCTAGAAGTCGCACTTTCTAGTTGTGTCCTTCATTTAATCTTTAGGAGACACACTTTCTTGTCTGGTTAATTTAAGTGACATTTGTAAGGAGACGCATTTCCTTGTCTGGATAATTCAAGCAATATTTGTAAGGAGACGTATTTCTTTGTCTGGGTAATTTAGGTGGAATTTGTAAGGAGACACATTTCCTTGTCTGGGTAATTTAAGTGACATTTGTAAGGAGTCGTGTTTTCCTTTTTGGGTAATTCAAGTAGCATTTGTAAAGAGTCGTATTTCCTTGTCTGGGTAATTCAAGTGGCATTTGTAAGGAGACGTACTTCCTTGATTGGCTAATTCAATTTTCACTTGTTAGGTATTGCACTTCCTAACTTAAGTCTTGACTTCTAGAAAATGCATTTTCTAGTCGAGTCATTCCACTTGACCCTTAGGAGACACACTTCCTTGTTGGGTATTCAAGTTTCACTTGTTAGGAGACATACTTCCAACCTAAGCCTTTACTCCTAGAGGATGTACTTTCTAGTTGAGTAGTTAACCCTTAGAAGAAACACTTCCTTGATAGGGTAATTCAAGATTCGCTTGTTAGGTGGTTCACTTTCTAACTTAAGCTTTGATTCCTAGAAGATGCACTTTCTAGTCGAGTCATTCTACATGACCCTTAGGAGACACACTTCCTTGTTGGGTATTCAAGTTTCGCTTGTTATAAGACATACTTCCTAACTTAAGCCTTTACTCCTAGAGGATGTACTTTCTAGTTGAGTAGTTAACCCTTAGGAGACGCACTTCCTTGTCAGGGTGATTCAAGTTTTGCTTGTTAGGTGGTCCACTTCTTAACTTAAGCATTGATTCCTAGAAAACGCATTGTCTAGTTGAATCATTTCATTTATTCTTAGAATATGCACTTTCTAGTCTAGTCATTCCACTTAATCCCTAGGAGATGCACTTCCTTGTTTAGGTGTTTCAAGTTTCATTTGTAGGGTGGCACACTCCCTAACATGAATTCATCTTTTGAGGATAATTAGGCGTTTCATTTTGAGGATAATGAGGCGTGTCTCCTAGGGTTCCATGTAACCCTAGGAGACACGCCTCATTATCCTCAAAAGATGAATTCATTGATTATAGTCTTCAATCACATTTGCATTATGCATTTTGCAAGTAATTGTGATTGGGTTTGACACCCATAAGTTTTCTGGTGATAAGCTAGGGAAAAAAATTAATTCATATTATTGAAAACATCATTTTAGGACCCTTTTGAAAAATGGGAGTTTATTTTTGAAAAAGTGGGATCTCTCTATTTCATAATTTTTGTTTGGGATAATTTTCTTTCTAGTTTTGATGTGATTTCAGGAGCCCGTCTGGAGAACAGGGTGATGAAATTAAAAGTCAACATACTGAAGAAATAGAAATTTAGAAGCCTGCATGGAAAACTAAATGAAGAAAAGGAAAACCAAGCAACAAGGTGAAGAAATTGTTAGTCAGGAGATCGTCTGGAGAATAGGGTGAAGATTTTCAAATTCAAGTTCAAAGTTCAGAAGTATCACCGATAGAATATGGTCAATGTTCGAGTTCATCTCCAACAACAAATTTGTATAGAGAAAGAATCTATGCTCAAGTTCAACCCAAAGAAGATCAAAGCTATTTTCACTTTGAAAGCATCGAAGACCCAAGACAAGAATCAAGAGATGTTGTATAGATAAGACTTTTGTAATTTCAATTATCTTTTAATTTGTAATTTTTATTTTTGATGTAATGACAGAGTCGCAGGACGAAACCTCTACAGGGCTTAACTCGACTCTCCAACTCGTTATAGTCTATCCCCTTATCAACCCTGGAACTACATGTGACTGAATCCTAACATAACTTGGGATAGGTAGGATCTCTAAAGTCAAGACTCGGTGGCACTCCTTCCTTCTGTTTCTTTCTTTCAAATGATGGTCAGGTTAAAATTTTGTCTCGTTGTCTACTTTTTTGTCTAAAAACACTGTGTGTTACATTCGAAGAGGGGCATAATACAGACACATAATTTTGTCCCAACCAAAATTAATTTTTACCCATTTACCTAACCTACGCGTCCTACCTTACCCCATCTAATCCTAACAACTCACACCCAACACACCCATTACCTGAAACACTCTCACCTACACTCCACACTTCCTGACAAATCCACTAACATACACTAAAACACTTTCACAATTCACATAAAACTCTCATATTCTTATAACAAACACACATAACACGAACACTTCACAAACACACAACCATAGAGATACACACGCACATCTCTCAACTCTCATACACAGACCATTACTCACTTACCCACCATGGAGGGAAAATAGAGAAAAAAGAGATTGATAGAGAAAGCCGAGAGTGGAAAACAAAAAAGAAAGGGAGATCGAGAGGGAGAAAATAGGCAGAGGTTGACTGTTCCAGCGAAGTTTTCACCGGAGAATGTCATTGCTGTCCAAAATTTGAGCCACCCTCCATTTTCCATCACTGTCAAGCTCGTATGAGCTCCCGCAAGATAAAAATGGTGAACCCAGCTCCACTCCAGTGACCTAACAACTAAAACTGACCCCCTCATTCCAATTTCTCAACGAAACCCGCCGAAAAACGATGGAACAGTAGTGGGGTACGAAATTCTTGTCAAAATCAACACTGTTCCAGCTCTAAAATAGATTGTAGAGTTTGAATTTGTCCAAAATTGGGTTAACTCGAGGTTCTGATTCCACAAAACTTCTCCGTTTACTTAAAAATAAAACATTAAATCGAGGTCAATCTTTCAACTCTATTTCTTTCTATTTTTATTAAATTGTGGTTTTGTTAATGTCGTGATTTATGGTATTTGTGGTGGTTGATAATATAGTTTGATAGTGTGTTTGGGTCCCTCTAATTATCACGGTTTGATTGGTGGATTGTGTATTGAAATGGGTTAATCATGTGGTTGAGAATGAATTTGGGGAGTGAGAACTGAAAATTGATAAAAATTAATGTCATTAGTTGGTGTTGATTGGTTGATAATTGTTTGATGAGAAATAGGCATTGAATTTGTTAAATTTGATAATATCATATTTTAGGTCGAAATTAGTAGGCAAATGCTAGGTCGGGTAGGCAAATTTAGGAGACGTAGATTGTCGAACTTTTGAATATTTGTTGAATATTTTGTTTTATCACATTTGAAAAAACGTATTCATTTAATGGGGAATGCCCCGAGGCACCTTGTACTTATTCACCGAAGAATGCCTCGAAGTATCATGTATGCAAAGGAGGTTCGTGATCAAGCCCCGGGACATCGGGTGTAGCTTAGTCTAGGATTAGTTTAGAATATAATTTACATTTTCACATTTTTCTATTTTTGGGATTGTATAATTCGGACTGGACACTATTTTTTGATTGCTTGGTTGTTTTGTCTTTCCGTTTATGTGTTTTGTTGGTTTATACACTTCGTAGCGCCATACTAGCCGATATAGTTCACGGAGCGACAGTGGCCGAACCATGGGACCGAGGGGTGTCTAACACCTTCCCCTCGGTAAACAGAATTTCTTAACCGAAATCTTTGTTCGTGGACCAGTTTTGAAAGAGTCAAAAATCGTTTTGAAAAAAGGATTTCCAAAGGTGACTTGGCACACCAGATTTATGCCAAGTGACGACTCTGAGTTTGAATATAAAAGAATCCTTTTTAAAATAAATTTTTATTTTTTATCACTCTAATAATAAAAACCCTTTCAAACTTAAAATTAATTCTTTTTGATTAAAAAAGAAGTGTGATAACAACAACAACCCAACTACTACATTTTATCTACAAACACTATTTTTCATAGTAACCTCAACAACAAAAACTTTGATTTCTTTCACTAATTCAGTTTTTTTTGAAAAAGAAAATTGAAGTTTCTGTTGTTGGGGTTGCTGAAAAATGGTGTTTGTGATTAAAGATATACGAATAGGGTTGTTCTTGTTGGAGGGGTTGGGGGTGTTTCCTTTGTTTCATGACCATATGAGGGGTAGTTGTTGTTGTTTGTAGTGGTGATTCTTGAAAAAATTAATGTTAGAAGAAATTACGATAGTGTTCTAAAAAGCAGTATTTCATTCCTCTTGAGGCGAGGCTGTGAAAAAATGCCTCTAGACATACATGTAGGGTTAATTCTTTAAGCACTCGGCTATACGCCTTAAACACGCTTAACGTCGAATGCTCTTTTCCATAAATCAAATTTTGCGGCACTAGTGTGTCTAGAAAGCAATTTAAAAGTACATGTTGTTAACTAAAGCATGTGATGTGAGATTTTGAAATTCAAGAATTACTACTAAATATGATTATAACATGCTCCTAATTAACACAACAAAACTCACTAGTAGCCTTTCTGACCCAGCAACCAGCACCTGCATTCTATTGAAATTAGAGCTAAAAGAATCTTTTTCTACAAATAAAATCTTACAGTCAAAGATTACATATCCAACAATGATTGAAAATCAGTTAAGTTCAATGAACATTTATCAAGTTTTTGGTCACTCCACTTAACCATAAATCATTGATTAGGTAAGACTTATCAGTAATGAGTACTACAACAATGCATGCATTATTTTCATAATTTCATAATGCAAATATTAAGTATTAATTTGTATTTTTCTAATAGGAAAGCCATGTAAGAACCTGTTTAATTATGATTTCAAAACAACTGATCGAGTGTATAAATATAAATATGTACAAAGTTTAAACGTGGATTTTGTTCTTATCGTATGCCTAATCCATGTTTTGGATTATATTAGCAAAATAATTAGTCTGGAGATTTAGACATGTGGATTTGCATAATCTAAAATTATATGTTACGGAAATTGCAAACACGTCTCAGAGGAATAAGTATGCGTTTTTTTCCTCTGAACATTTTATTTGTTTTCAGTTGATAAATTTAAGATTTTGTTTGGAAAGTGACTTGCTAATTGAAATTGATCTAATTATTAGGATAGTAATTATCAGCTAGTAATTATACAGTCTAGTAATTATGATGGCCTATTTGTTTGCCTAGTTTGATCGCACAAGTGCAATTATATGGTTATATTAAATTTCTAGAATAAAAGTTAATTATTTAAAATTAAAATTTATATTAGACAAATAATGACCTTTATAAATGATATTAAATTAAGTATTCAAGATATATGTTGTCTTTTGAAAGTATACTAATTAATAAACATATGTTCTTAACTGATATTATAAAATAATAATTGATTTATGTTTTTCAAATAAAAAATTAGTATTATAAATATAATGTCATGAAATTATTAAAATATTTGACTAAAAGATAGCCTATCAATTCTAACTAAAAAATGAATAACTTGTAATGTGAAATATCAAATACTAGTAAAATAAATAAATTGGAATTGAAAATATACTATAAGTTCAAAATTCAAAAAAAAAAAAAAGAAGAAAAAGAAGTTAACATAATATTCTTATGTCAAATTTCAACATAACGTACATAAATATGACATTTAAAAAAAAAAACATAACACTATAACCTTATTCAACATTAATTATGCTTTAATTTAAAAATTAAAATACTAACAAAATTATGCTAAATAAAATATTAAATATAAAATAAATAAAAATAGATAATACAAACAATTGCATGCAATCACAAGAAATAAAGGTTGGAAAATAAGAAGACAATGAATATAAATAATATAAATAAAAAATATATTTTGTAAAAATATAGAATAATAAAAATAAAAGAATTTAAAATAACAAAAATAAAAATTAATTAAAACAAAAATATAGAATAGAAATTTAAAAAAAAAAAAAAAAAAAGTAACCAAGTTGTAATTAATACACCATGTAATTACCAACAATTCAGTTCCCCCTGTTAATTGGAGAGTATAATTATCCCCAGATAATTACACTCAATTACCTACTGACCAAGTAATTAATTATATGATGAATCAAACATGTCAAATTGTGTAATTACACTCAACTACACAAAATTCAATCCGATGTGGTTTCCCAAACACGCCTCAAGTGTTTAATAGTGAAGTATAACTATGCCGCAAGAAAGATAATTTATGGGTGAAGTGGGTTCGCTGTTACTATATAAAAAATATGATTGTTTGGAACTATGGACCTTCTCAGGCCTCATGGGTGGTAAAGAAGATTTTGAAGACAAAAAAGCACTTACAAGCTCTAGGGATTTAAGAAGCTGAATTAACAAATATGCGTCAATACTCCATCAAGAAACAGTACAATGCAATGAGGGGTGATATCCAGAAAGTTCCTTGGATCAAGATCGTTTGTAACAATCCAGGTGCAGCTAAATGAATCTTCATCACAAGATTTGCTATATCTTGAATAGATTTCACACTAAGGATAGGTTAATGAAGTGGGGCATCACAGACAACCAAGATTGTATTCTATGTAGGGGAGGCAATGAATCTAGCAAACATCTCTTCTTTTCATGTGATTATTCAAGACTCATTTGGACAAAACTCTTAGATTGGCAGGGTATCACTAGACCTGCAAAAACATGGAAAGAGGAGCTGGGTTGGGCCAATAGAAATGTCCGAGGGAAGGGACCAACAACCACTATATATAGAATGAGCTTTGCAGTTGTAGTTTATCACATATGGATAGAAAGGAACCACAAAAGCCAAATCCATCGAGCCACACATGATAACAAGAAGAATAGTGCAGGAGATTTTTCACAGAGGGTCTCTGAAGCCTAAGCTCAATAGCAAATTAGCAGATCTCAATTACTATCCTTAGATTTTGGTTTTTCCAGTTTTGCGTAGATGTAACGGTTGATAGAATAGCTAACTAATTGGTTGTTATGCCAATGCAGTTTGATTGTACTGGATGTAAACACTTTTGGTATAAACTGATATTTTAATTGCCAAAAAAATTAGTGAAGCATAACGAGTTGAGTTTAATTATAACGTGACAGCTAGCTTCATGATGATTGTGAAATAAAATATGAATTTAAAATCAGAGATTTATAATTTTGAAATTAAGATAAGTTATCTATTATAACAGTGACAACATGAGATAAGAAATTCTCACACTAATAATATATACAATAAACTCATAAAATATATTTGGGTGGTTGATTATGTTAGGTTAAATTAGCCAATAAATATATGTTTTATTTGTGTGGTTACCTTGTCAAATGCTCCTTAGAGGATTTTCTATCCAGACGAGTCCTAAATCTATGATTGAAAAATTACTTATTATTCCATCGTAATCATGAAAGTCCTATATGCTATTTTATCAAGGAAGGTTAAGAAAAATATGAAAGAAATTAAAGGCATCTGTGCACATGTGTGATGGTCAGTTTTGGAGTACCCCTAATTTTTTTTAACATTCCTTAAACAAATGACATACATTTTTTTGTGTTGTTCTTATATGAAATTTAAAAATGTACCAATATTAAAGGTGTATAGAAGCATCTTTGTACAGACCCAACTAGCCCCAGAATAAATAAAAGAGCAATTTATGATGGTCAAATTTTTTCTTCCTCAATGTTGTCTTTTAAGGGATAAAAAGTTCAGTTTGATACATTAAAATTTTTGTTATGTGTAAGATTTGAAAAATAATTGAATCGCAAGAGTTTATTGTACGTAGTCTTATCCTATATTTCTATAAGAGACTATTTTCACAACTTAAATATGTGACCTCTTGATCATATAACAATCTAAATGAAAATGACAATTATATAACTGAATTATGCGGGAGTCCTATATCACCCTTCTAATTTATTTTTGACTTGCAAGATTTTTAATCTTGAATATAAAATAGGTTAATTATCTGCTATAGTAGGAATAAATAATCTAATGATATAAAATATCGTGTGTATAACTTAACCTCTTTCACAAGCTAGAGTAAGGAACCAATATTCTTTACTAGGATTAACTATATACATTTAAAAAAAAAATCATTTAAATAGTGGTTCCTAGTCAAATCCATATCAAAATATGTTTTTTAATTAACCTCAGGTAAGGCCTAGTGGTTTAATGAAGTGGAATGAGTATCATGAAACCTTAGGTTCAATTCTCGACAGAGACGAACACTACATGATTTCTTCTCATCTGATCTAGTCTTGATAGACAGAGTTATCTAGTACCTATTGCTAGTGGAAGGTAACAGATATACCGTAAATTTAGTCGAAATGTTTCCTAATTATTAACAAAATAGGTTTTGCACTATATGACACGTATGACCCAACCCATTCAAAACTCTTATAAATAGCTACCCCTTCCACTCTAAACAAAACCCTCCTACTTTCTCATCCAACACCAAACTTTTACATACAAACTTTGTAGAGAAAAACAATGTCAGGCTGCAGCAAAATCCGCCACATTGTAGCACTGCGCCAAATGCTACAACGCTGGAGGAAGAAGGCATCCACAACGTCCCATCGTCACGTCCCTATCGACGTGCCATCGGGTCACATAGCCATCACAGTAGGCACCAATTGCAAGAGATATGTTGTCCGTGCCACTTATTTGAACCATCCAATGTTCAAGAAATTGTTGTCACAAGCTGAGGAAGAGTATGGTTTTACTAACTCTGGTCCATTAGCTATTCCTTGTAATGAGTCTTTCTTCGAAGAGTTAGTAAGTCACTTGGCTCAATTTGATTCCTATAACAACACTTGTCACATGGATACTCGAAAGAATCTTGATTTTTGGGCTGATTCTAGACCCCTTTTACATAATAAGTCCGTATGGTAATACATGAGAGACAAGACCAAGATTTTAAGTCGATGAATACAAAGTTTTAGTACAAATACAATTTTTTACCCAAGATTTTCTCGATTATATATATTATGTTCGAGTCAAACACAAGTGGATCTGTCAAGGAGATGGCAAGAAAGTGGACGAGTTGATTAGCCACAGAGTCATCCAGATATTAAATTAACAGTGAAATCCAAGAACATAGCCAATAGAAGTTGCAATGTGAACAAAAGCAACAGATGAAAAAGAACAAGCAATGATTAATGTTGTACTTAATTTTTTTTTTCTTCCCAAAGATTGATTTTTGATGATATATTAATGGAAAATTGTAGAGAAATTAATTAGAAGCCATGTGTATAAATATATAGATATACAAAGATTTATATGGATTTTGTTCTTATCTTATGACTTATGTATAATTCTTGTTTTGGATTATATTAGCAAGATAATTAGTTTGGAGCTTTAGACATATTATGGAATTGCGCCTGGTGAATTTGCATTAAGCCTGTCAAACGGGCTCATTTGACCGGGCCCGAACCGACCCAACATAGCAGCCCGGCTCGATCAGCCCACGGGCTGTAGGGTTTCAGGTCTCGAGATGGATTTTTTTTTTTTGAGCCCGGTTAATCCGATTTGGACCAAACCCGGTCCAGGCCCACCGGTTAACTGGGCCGATATTTTTTTTTTTTAATATATATATATATATATATTTGACCATTTGGGCCATTTGACCGTTGGGCCCCAAAACGGCCAAATGCCCAGTTTAAATTTTAAAAAAATCAATGAAAGTATTTTTTTTAACCCAAAAAAATTCCTATAAATACCCTACACTTTCAAATCATTTTTCACACACAATTTTCATTTTCTCAAATCTCAATTCTCAAAATTCAAATATTCTATATATTTTCTAAAGTGCTCAATTTAATTTTTTAATTTTGCGATTACAAAGTACGAGTGGAAGTTTCTAAAGTCGCAACCTTCAGATACTTCCAAAATTTGATATTGTCTTACTTTTAATTTTTAATTAGTGTATTAATTGTTGAATATTTATTTTTATTATATTTGTGTATTTTGAATTTTTGTAGTTTGATTTATATTATGGATAAATTAAGAAACATCGCCACTAAAAGTGTAAACAAATTTTGTCCCGAAAGTGGTAGTGGTAGTAAAAAGCAAATTACTAGAGGTAGAGGTGCTTCAAGTAGTAGATATACCCGAGTGCCTCCGCCTCCGGTACTGCTTAGTCAACCTTTTGAGGAAAAAGTAAATGTGGGTGCTCACGATATGAATTATGTAGAAGCTCAGGAAAATTACGGTATAGAAGAAGAAAATGAAGTAGATGCGGTTGATTTAGATGAAGATGATGAAAATATTGGTGAGACACCCGCAGTAGGAAATAATAATATTAGATCTGAATCAGTTAATCGCCCTCCCCGTCCTCACTACTGGAAAACAATAAATTTCCGACGGTCAATATAGTCGAAAAATATGTTATTTCTGACTACTTCCCGACTACTTGATGGTAGTCGGAATATAGCTTGTCGGAAAAATATTTCCGACTAAAGTAGTCGGAAATGTAGTCGAATATATAATAAATATTTATTTAATAATTTTAAATATTCCGACTATTGTAGTCGAAATTTTAATAAATAATTATTTAATAATTTTAATTATTCAGTCAAAAATTTAATAAATAAATATTTAATAATTATAATTGTTCTGACTACTATAGTCGAAAATTTAATAAATAATTATTTAATAATTTTAATTATTCCGACTACTGTAGTCGGAATGTAATAAATAATTATTGAATGGTTATAGTTACTCCGACCACTATAGTCTAAAATTTAATAAATAATTAATTAATAATTATTCCGACCACTGTAGTCGAAAAATTAATAAATAATTATTATTTAAAAATTATTATTATTTAATAATAATTATTTAATAATTATTATATTGCATTAGCTTACACTGCTTTCAGATTATAAACAACATAACTAATGTATTTTTCACAATAGGATCAAACACGACAAAAATTTATAAATACAACCACTTAAAACATTCAAAACAAATATCAAATCAAATAGTTTAAACATCTAAATGTCACAACCAAAAACAAGAACAATAACTACAATCTAATTATCATCAGATTCATTATCTTCCTCGTCATGAAATACTTGTGGCATGTGCTTCTTAACCAATTCCTCAAATTTAGCAGACTTAGCATCATTAGTTGCACATTTCTGAGTCAATTCCACAATTTGCTTTTTCATCGCTTCCATTTCTTCCATAGTTTGCAAAGTAGAAGAGGAACTGGGAAACAACGAAGGACTACTTGAGGATTGGAGAACACCTGTCCTGTAGGTTCTACCTTTCTTTGGAGCACCTACCACAGTTGTCTACATATTATTCAGCTCTGCAGGTGATGGTTCGACCATGGTACCATCCTCTGAAGTAGGTTGGGTTTGACACCACTCTTCTATGCTTTTTTGAAATTCTTCCTAAAAGAAAAATTATTTGTCAGTATGTAAACAAGTAAAGTTGACTAATAACAAAAAAATGTATGTAAAAGTTATTATCTTACATATGCATTCTTAGCACGCCTTTTGACCCACTCTCCTCTTGTACCGTTCTTGTTTTTCTTCCTATGTGTCTCTTCGTAGACATCAATAAAAGGGCATTTTTTCTCCCATTTTCATATTCCTGCAAAATTTTAGAAAAAGAGATAATGCAAGTATGAAGACAAGTCCGGCAGCATAGACCAAAACATCTTAAGACTAATACAAATAGATCATGGAGTCCATGATTCGATAATACTCAAATCCAATAGAAGTAGTAGTTTAGGTGAATTCTTTTCAATTCTTTTCAGTCAGTTAGTTTCATAACAATCACAACGTTAAAGATCCTTTTTCACCTCTTTTTATTACTATTTTCTTTGTTATTTTATAAAGTTCAAGACTTTTATTAGTAATATTTGTTTTCATGAAAACAGAAGTACAGAAGCATGAGGAATGATGTCAACAAGCAAGGTATATATTCAAGAGGATAAAAGCTCATTCTTTGTTATAATATCAGTAGTACTAGTAGTATTTAATGTTCTTTCATTATGGATTATTCACCTTATTGTATCTTTTTGTTTCTATTTGAGTTTCCTATATTAGACTTTCTTGATCTTATAGCTTTTCACATTTGTCAATATGACATATCTAACATGTAAAAAGGTGAAAAGTATTCAACTTATAGAGAGATCAGTTTCTACACCATACTTTAATAGTATTCAACCCACAAAAAGGTGATTTTGTACTCTTTTGTTGGCCTCAGTTTACACTGATAGAAACAAGACATCTAGAAGACATCAAGTTGTTGTTTTGTTAACCTTTTTGGTTGGGTCAACCATATTTAACCATTATAGAATTAAAAAGATTAAAGCATATAGTATTTGATGAGAATTTTGTAGTTGGATTTACTTTATGCTTGGTGAGTTGAGATGTGTGAACAGTATACACAGAGATGTGAGCTATGACAATTAGTGAAACTTATTGCGATTTCTGCTGCCGTTTTAAATTAAACATCAACTACACTTAAGTGGTCAATATTAATAGATGTCACCAGGTTCACTTTCACAAACTATTACTCTAAGTGCTTTTACATATAATTACTCTTTAAGTGATTGTAGATATCAGCAGGTTCACTTGCACATTCAACAAGCAACAACAAGAGCAACAAGATGTCAACAATGCTAGTGAATCGAAATAGGCCACACACGACTTCACTACACTTCAATATGAACAACAACAAGAGCAACAAGATGTCAACAATGCTAGTGAATCGAAATAGGCCACACACGGCTTCACTAGACTTCAAGATGAACAACAACAAGAAGATAAAAACAATAGTAAATCGAAAGAGCCCCACACGGCTTCACTATATCATGGTATAGAATAGTGAACTAAACCGAACAAATCAGAAATTTAAGCTAATATTACCAGTTTTTGCCGGTGGGTAGAAAAAAATGGTAATATGAATGTTATAGGAATAAGACCAAGTCTTACAGTCCAGTGATATTAGTAGCCAATAAACATTAGCTTTGAAAATTAGTCAAATTAACTTTTAGAAAATAGAACATACCAACTAATATGAAACAGAGGGTGTATAATTTTGTAAAAGTTTAACATAATTTGTAGTTTGGTATTTGTTGTTTTGTTGTAAATAGTAGCAACAGTTGAATATCAATGCATAAATAATTGCAAAACTAAATACTTTTGCCAGTTAATTAATAGGGGATACTTTAAAGTGGTACATTTAAATTTATCAATAACCAAATATCAGGATTACTTATTTTTTAGGCAAACACTTGAATTTTTCTAGGTAAAAACTTCAATAGGGAGTATTTTGGGGGATATCTTTTGCTAAAGTTGACAGTATTTTATTCCTAAAATAATAGTATATTAACAATAATTAACTTTATTGATTAATGATTATTACGTATGAAGAAACTACAACTTAGTTAAACATAAGTCTCCTGATGCATCCAGAGTACTACCTCTACAAGAACACTAGTTGCAATCTGCAGTAGTGAGCAGCCCAACTAGAATGACGACTTCTAATTCTAAACTGAGTTTGAAGCTTTTGATTGACACCAACGCTGAGAAAGTACTATCTGCATTCACACAATATGTAGGTTCAGCTATTAGTGGAAATTTCTCTTTTTCGTTTCCCACAGTAATAGAAATATTATGAAATGATGCTGGAGGAAGAAGAGCAGAAAAATGCAAATCCCCCTTTTGTATAAGTAAACACCCACAGAAATAGGGTCAACAGTCACAGATCCAAACAAACTAACACAATCATCAGTCACAAGACTTGCAACCGTTCACACCACAGAAGGGCGAAGAAGAAGAAGAAACATAGGGGTGTTACAATATGTCTACCTAATAGCACAAATAGTGACCCTATTAGAGTGAGACAAAAACACTAATGACCAAGTCTACAAGCAATGACTAAAATCAACCAACACATCTCCATCATGCTTTACAACACAAGAAAAAAATTAAGCAGCCAAGAGAAAGACACTGGAAAATATGCAAAACCTTGAACAACAACTTACCTAATCCCAAATGGGATAAAATGAGGTGATAAAGGTGAAATGTACACAGATCTTACTTCAATCACACATAGAAAGTATGTTCCGATGGACCATCAGCTCAAGAAAAGCGTTCTCAAAAACAAGCTCGATAAACATAAAGAGTAAAAGCTATAGAAATCCCACAAGTGAAATTCAAAAATAGTAGTACACAGACGTTACCTGTACCACACGTAGAGAGCATGTTTTCATAGACTCGACTCGAGAAAAGCATTCAAGACAAGTTTGACTAGTAAAAGAGTAAAAGGTAGAGTGAAAATACTACATAAAGTTGTTGAGGTACAAAAGAAATAAGAACCAAGTAGCAAGGGGCATTAATAAATTTGTTTAATATACAATTTCGTATATAATTAGGCAACATTGAAACAGAAAACTTGGCCTCCGGCAACACTAACCTCTCTAAATTGACGAATAACCTTTATAGGGCAAAAGTTGGGTGCCCTACACATTACAGCATACAAGTGCATATAACTAAAGTGATGGAGTTGAGGGTAGAGATAAACCAACTTACCTCGAATCAGTGAAATTGACCATTGTCGTCATCACTTTTTGCGAGAAATGCAGCCTTCACGGCCAATTTTTTAGAGAGACGCGGAGAGAAGAAAGACGAGAGAGAGAACTTCGTGCCCTAGTTTAGAGAGAGAGAGAGGAAGTGAGAGAGTGAATTGGGAATGTCGTGTTTAGTGTATATTAAATATAAATTTTCGACTACTTCTGTCGGGTAGAAAATTAATATTTTCAATTATTTAAAGGTTCCGACTACTTCAGTCGGTAGATATTTATATAATTAAATTATATATTTAAATCAATTATTTATAATATAAGATTTTCGACTACAGTGGTCGGAAATATATATATAATTATTTATTATATATTTAATGTTTCCGACTACTTCAGTCGAAAATACATATTTAATAATTTATTTACATAATTATTTAATATTTCCGATTACTTTAGTCAAAAATAAATATTTAATCATTTACTTAAATAATTATTTAATTTTCGTGTAAGGATTCGATTGTATATATACTAATATATTTATATAATTATTTTTATTTCTGACTGCAGCAGTCAAAAATATATATTTAATAATTTATGTTATTTATTTTTAAAATTCCGTATAAAGGATTGATTATACATTTAGTACTATATTTATTTAATTATTTACATTTACAACTACAGTGGTCGGATATATATTTAATTAATTATTAATTTTATTTAGTTATTAGTATTTCCAACTATAGTAGTCAAAAATGTACATTTAATAATTTATTTAAATAATTATTTAATTATTTCATAAGGGACCTGATTATATATTTAGTATTATATTTATTTAATTATTTATATTTCTGAATACTGTAGTCGGAATATATATTTAATAATTTAGGTAAATAAATAATTTATTTAATTATTTAAATTTACGACTACTGTAGTCGAAATATATATTTTTTGAAATTTGCCGTCATATATTCTGATTGTTTTTGTCACAAATAAAATTGGAAAAATATTTTGAAAAAAAATAAAAAAAATAAGATTTCCGACTTAAATAGTCGGAAATTTTCGACTACTATTTTCAGTCAGAAATTTTCGGTCAAAAAATAGCAAATTTCTGGTAGTGCCTCCCCGTCCCCTAAGAGCTCGTAAAACAACTAGTATTGCATGGTAATATTTTACACATATATCAGATACTGAGGTGCAAGGCAATATTTGTCAATAAATATATAAGCATAAAAGAGAAGACAAGCAAAGGGGTACGGGTACGTTAATGAGACATATAAGTGATAATCACGAAAGAGAGTTACTTATTGTAAAAGGTGGTCAGGATGTTGGTGGGCCAACACAAACTAGAATGGACCCAGCAACCGGTCAGGTAATTTAGAAGTATAATAAATTGAGGGACCGGGAAGAATAGCAAAAATAATAGCAGTGGGTTGTTTGTCTTTTAGTTTTCCTTCTTCTAATGCTTTTATTCATTATATTCAAGCAATTTATAATCTTATATTTAATGGTATTGCTAGAAGTACTTGTCGGGCCAATATTTTTAGACTTCATTCACAATATTATTTTTATTTACCTACATTGTTAAAAAATATTCAATGTATAATGGCTTTAACTTCTGATCTTGGTCGTGCTGTTAATAAAAATAATTATTTAACCATTACTTGTCACTGGATAGATAGTAATTTTGTTATGCAAAAACGTATTCTAGCTTTTTTATATGATGAAGATCGTAAACATACTGGAGATTTTATTGCTGATTTGATTGTTAAAGTTGAAGAATTTTACGGTATTGGAAATAAAATCTTATGTATTGCTTTTGATAATTCTTCTAACAACAAGACTGCTATTACAAAGTTAAAATCTAAGTTATCTCCGTCTTTACCTGAAATATTTCATATTAAGTGTGTCTGCCATATATATAATTTAATTGTAAGAAATGGTCTTGAGTTTTTTAAGCTTTATATTGAAAATTTTTGGCTTGTTGTTGGTTTTGTTCAAGGAAATAATCGAAGAAAAAGAATTAGAGAATTTAAAGTTAAATGTGAACAAAATGGACTTGCACCGATATTGATGCCTGAAGAATGTGATATTAGATAAAATGTTGCGTATGATTTCTTAAAAACTTGTCATAAATATAGAGTTCCTATTACACTAACTTTTAACCAACATTGTGGTTCATTTGTTGATTCAGCTGAATGTATGCTACATGATTCTGATTGGGCTGTAATTGATGATCTTGTTAAGTTTTTGGAAAAATTTTATATAGCTATAGTTGAATTTTTCAGTGCTTATTATCCTACTGTTTGTAATATGTTAGCATATGTAGCTGATATTTCTAGTTTACTCAAAGAATATTAGAATAAAGAAGGTTACAAAGAAGCTGTTGGTGCTATGTTTGCTAAATTTAAATTTTTTTTATTCTCTCTATTTACTTGGCTAGTGCTATGCTAAATCCGTGTATGAAATATACTACTATATGCTACTTTAGTACTCTTATTTATTCTAATTTAGAGATAAATACTAACAATGATTCTGATAATGAAGAACAAGAACAACTATATTTGTGGGCGGCTATGAGTGATGCAAACGTTAACATAGATAAATTATATAACCATTATGCTGATTTACTTGATTTAGCTGTACCGAAAAATCACTCTTCAACTGTCGCTCCTCATCCTCTCGAGGAGCCATCATCTTCTAAAAGACCGGCACATAGTGGTTTTTCTGATTACTTTTATGATTTAAATTGTTGGAACAGTGTTGAGGCGGGAGCTTACACAACAACTTATCGGAAAGAGCTTAAGTATTATCTTCGAACGCTGATAGAGGATCGTAGACGACGGATCAACATGTTGGATTGGTGGAGGAATAATGAAACACAATATCCTTTGCTTTCAAGATTAGTTAGAGATATATTGAATGTTCCAATGTCAACTGTTGCATCGGAGAGTACTTTTAATCAGAGACGACAACAGCTTAGAGACAACCGATACTCATTGGAAAGCAATGCTATGAATGTTCTAGTTTGCTTTAGAGATTGAATTAGAGAGGAACGAAGAAATCAAGGAATGGAGGTGGAGTCGAACGACGAACAGTAAGTTGAAGAAATTATGACTTCAAGGGAGAACTCAGCAGAATCAAGTCCAATGCATGGTTTTGCCCCTATTGACTTTGACTATCCTATGCAAGTTCCTGTTAATATTAACATAGATGAGTTGGAAAAATGATGAGACTTTGTAGATTTTTCATTCATGTACATTATAAATTTTGAATCATTTTACAATTGATAAAATATAACATTCATTCACTCCTTAGTCCTTACTTTGTAATTTTTTCCATTTAATGATTTAAATTGAATTTTTAGTTTAAATTAAATACTTAGTTTTAATATATTACTAATTTACTATAAAGTATTATTAATTTATTATATTAAGTAGCATATTTTTTAAAGTAGTACATATATTGAATGGTACGTATATATGTATATATATTTTCTATAAACTCTAAAGTAGTATATATTTAACGTATACATATGTATATATTTTATAAATTAGTATATATATCATTATATTGTAGTATATATATTGTAGCATATTTTTTAAAGTAGTACATATATTGAATGGTACGTATATATGTGTATATATAGAATATAGACTCTAAAAGAGTATATATTTAACGTATACATGTGTATATGTTTTATAAATTAATATATAACTCTATATATAGTGTGTGTATATATTGTAGTCTATGTATTGTAGAATATGTTTTATTTAAAGTAGTACATATATATTGAATGGTATGTATATATGTGTATATATCTTGTATAGACTCTAAAGTAGTGTATATTTAACGTATACATGTGTATATATTTTATATATTAGTATATATATCATTATATTGTAGTATATTTTATTTAAAGTAGTACATATATATTGAATGGTACGTATATATGTTTATATATCTTTTATAGACTCGAAATTAGTATATATTTAACGTATACATGTGTATATATTTTATAAATTAGTATATATATCATTATATTGTAGTATATATCTTGGAGCATATTTTTTAAAGTAGTACATATATTGAATGGTATGTATATATGTGTATGTATAGAATATAGCCTCTAAAGTAGTATATATTTAACGTATACATGTGTATATGTTTTATAAATTAGTATATATATCATTATATTGTAGTATATATCTTGGAGCATATTTTTTAAAGTAGTACATATATTGAATGGTACGTATATATGTGTCTATATAGAATATAGACTCTAAAGTAGTATATATTTAACGTCTACATGTATATATATTTTATAAATTAGTATATAACTATATAGATAGTGTGTGCATATATTGCAGTTTATATATTGTAGTATATGTTTTATTTAAACTTGTACAGATATATTGAAATATTGAATGGTACGTATATGTGTGTATATATTCTCTCTAGACTGTAAAGTATATATATTTAACGTATACATGTGTATATGTTTTATAAATTAGTATATATATCATTATATTGTAGTATATATCTTGTAGTATATGGTTTATTTAGAGTAGTATATATATTTAACTAACGTATAGTCGTATACACGATTACATGTGTAATTGTGTATATGTGTATATGTTTTTTAAATTCTAATGTAGTATATACTATAAATATAGTGTATATATATTGTTTAACGTATTTAAAATGTATATAGGTGGGTATATATAGTGTATATTTGAGAAAAAACTTTTAATTTTTTTTTGGGTTTTGAACGAATTTTGGACCGATTTTGATCGGGTTTAGGTGAGTTGGATCGAGTTAGGTTTAGTGGGCGATCCCAGGTTGTTTTAATAAAATTTACTGTTGGGATCGAAACCGGATCGACCCGTTTAACCTGAGCCGACATTAGTCCCGACTCACAAACCGGCTAAATATAATAGGCCGGTTCTGGATTGACCCGCATGACCCGGCCCAATTAACAGCCCTAATTTGCATACGCCAAAATTGGATGTAATGGAAATTGCAAGCACATTACATGTGTAATTGTGTATATGTGTATATGTTTTTTAAATTCTAATGTAGTATATACTATAAATATAGTGTATATATATTGTTTAACGTATTTAAAATGTATATAGGTGGGTATATATAGTGTATATTTGAGAAAAAACTTTTAATTTTTTTTTGGGTTTTGAACGAATTTTGGACCGATTTTGATCGGGTTTAGGTGAGTTGGATCGAGTTAGGTTTAGTGGGCGATCCCAGGTTGTTTTAATAAAATTTACTGTTGGGATCGAAACCGGATCGACCCGTTTAACCTGAGCCGACATTAGTCCCGACTCACAAACCGGCTAAATATAATAGGCCGGTTCTGGATTGACCCGCATGACCCGGCCCAATTAACAGCCCTAATTTGCATACGCCAAAATTGGATGTAATGGAAATTGCAAGCACATCTCATAGAGGAGGAAATATATTATTTTTTTCTCTGAACATTTTATTAATTAAAAAAAGATGGTGCATGGGGTGATATTAATGTGACAACTATCATCATGGTGATTATGAAATAAAATATGAGTTTAAAAGTTGAGAATTATAATATCGAAATTAAGATAAAATGAGTAATGTGATAATATGAGGTAAGAATTTCTCACTCTGACTATATATAAACTCATAAAATATATTTGTATGATTGTATATATTAGCGTTAAATTAATTAGTCAATAAACTATATTTTGCTTTGGACATGGAATTAAACGGAGACGTGTCATATGCTACCTTAGTAACAATATAAATAATCTATAGCTTTAATGTTATTGTTAGCCTTATCTTCGTAGTCGTACCAATTTTCCCAAATCCATTTTCATTTATATATATATATATATATATATATATATATATATATATATATATATATATATATATATATATGTATAAATAACATAAATATCAACCCTTTTGGAAATAATTACACTTTCTTTCATTTTTTAAATTACTTTACTCTATCTCCCTATTAATATACATAACATAACCGACATATACATAACATTCTTTGTATATGTTGGGATTTTTGTAATATGTGTAGGAAGTTGAGATTTTTTGTAATATTGGAAACATAAGTTGTGTATTTGTGTAATTTTTAGTATATATCCATCAAAAAAAGTTTAGTAAGCAAAACCAAAATTTTGTTATCACAAATCGGCGTTGAGAATATAATATAGATGTAGAATTAATAGAAATTATATGTGTAGGTAGTTTGGTGGTTTATTTAATTTGCAGAAAATAATTGTCATTGAATGATGTTGATAAACGATTTGGATTGGACTCTCTTCTGAGCATGCAAGAGCAAGAGCCAGGGCCCTAATTTTAGTTTTCCAGTAACCCTTCTTGACCAACCAACTACTTCCTTTATGATTTTTTTCTTTAGTTATTTTGATATTTGAGCTTGACTAAATTCAAATTCAGATTGATATCCAAGAAGTGCTTCCACTTGGGAGGTTAAACGCTCCTTAAGAAAAGCAATTTCATAATTAGAATTCGAACCTTAAATCACATATTGAAAATGAAAAACTGCTTTAGTAGTTATCACTCCACCGATGACCCTGAGAAGTCATATATGACATTTTATTAATTCATTGGCAGCTAGCTGATGAAGGTTAAAAATGAAAGCAATTAAAGGCATCTTGGCACATGGGTGGTGGTCAGATATGGAGGACCCCTAAAATTTTTAACATTCCTTAAACAAATGATAAACATTTTTCGTTGTGTTGTTCTTACATGTAACTTAAAAATGTACCAATATTAAAGTTGAAGGTGTCAACTACCGCCGCAGAATAAAAGAGCAACTTATGTTGATCAAACTTTTTCTACAATGTTGTTTTTTAAGGGATATAAAGCATAGAGACACGATGGAACTGTCAATTACATATCTAACTTATATGAAGGTTTTATTACTTTTTTGAATTTATTTTTGACATATAAGATTCTTTTAGTTTAAATACAAGATCAGATAATTATCTGGTATAACAAAAACAAATAACTTGATGATATAGAATACTATTATACTGACAAGTGACGATGTATATAACTTAAACTTGAAGAATCTCAGTAAGTAACTCAGTTTGTTGACTAACAAAACTTTTACCTTGGTGGAGAGAATTTAATCCACCTTATAATACCTTCCACCATTTTTCCCCTTCCGATACCCCATTTTCCATCATACCAAACACACCCTTAAACTCGCTCGTTCACTAGAATAAGGAAACCACTATTATTTAGGATTTACTATTTACAATTTTCTTAATTAATGTGTAAATAGGGTTCCAAGTCAAACCTACATCAAAATAGGTTTCCTAATTATTAAAATAAAAATAAAAATTAGGTTTAGCACTATGGCACGTATGACACAACCCACTCAAAACTCTTATAAATAGCTGCCCCTTCCATACTGAAGGCCCCCCATATATCACTACTAAAAAAATCGCAAAAATCGATCACTCAATGTAGTCGGAAAAAATCAATCATATATCATCGGTATTTTAATAATTTTTTTGTAAAAAAGCGAAAATATGTGGTCGCTTTTATATTTTAAAATATCAAAATAATCATTTCAATAATTTTTATATTAATTATTATTTCTTTAACAAATAAAAAAATAAAACGACCACATGTGGTCGGTTTGTGATTAAAATAAAAAAAACTATTTTTTAAAAATCGACCACTTGTGATTAATTTTGGAATTAAAAAAAAATAATTATTATTATTTTTAAAAAATAATTATATAATCTAATATTTACTTTATGTAATCTAATTATTATTAGTAGTAAAAATAATATATTGGATTATATATGTAATCTAATGTATTTACTTTATTAAAAAATAATCTAATATATTATTTTTAAAAATTATATTGATTACACGTAGTCAATAACCAATATAATAATAATAATAATCAAGAAATCTTAGATTTTGTGAAAAAACTTACACTAAAAACTATACAAATTACGTTAAACGTAATCTTTATCTTTTACTTATGTTTCAATATATAAAATAAATATTTTCCTTTATATATACGTTAAATGACATTAAACATGCATAATCTTTGTATAATGAATATGTATATATATATATATATATATATATATATATATATATATATATATATATATATATATATATATATATATCCGTTGGGATAGATAATTGAAAAATGATGTTTATAGTACGTATTTGAAAGCTGATGTTTATAGTACGTATTGGCAGTCATAATAATGTAATATATAACTGATAATTCACCAGAATATAATGAACGTGTTCTATTATAAGGTAATATACTTGTGGATGTGATGTACGTAATACGTAGTTATAATTAAATCTAACAAAATATATATTCAGTTATATATTGAATATACTGATATCATGCGATACATCAAGGTGATATATAGTATACTGTTGAAGGTATAATAACATAAAATAAACTAACCGATGTATATCATGGGGTAGTAAAATGGTGTATGTGATCGATGTATATAGTACGTATTTGGAAGTGTTGACACCCAAGTTTGACCTCTCGATGCTCTCTTAGGCTGCTATTTTGTCAAAATTATTTAACCTTTAATATTAATTTTTTTACGCATTATTTTGGTATCAAATAATTTTCAACAAGCTACATTTATGATTTAAAAAATGTATAAAGTATTTTATTATTTTTACTATCATTTTTATAAATTTATTAATTCTAATACGATATTTTACATAATTTTATTAATATTTATTAAATTATTTTTTCACGTACATGTACACATTCACAATTTATTAATACATTGACTATTATTATTATTATTGTTGTTGTTGTTGTTATATTTATTAAATAGCAGTCAGTTTCAATTTACTCCCCTATGTAGTTTAATTTTTAGTCATTATTGTACTCAATTTGTGTCAATTATGAACAAAATTAACATCAATTTCGTAAAAAAATACCGACCACTTAAAAAAAACTTTTTAAATTTATTTTTAAACGCAAAATATATATAGAGAGAGAATTATTTTTAATTCTCGATTATGTTTGTAACTTGTTTTTTATATTAAGCATGTAACAGTAAATTTATTGTTAAAATAGAAGTATGTATCACTTTTATCTCTCTCTCTTTCTCTCTCTCTATATATATATTATGCAGTGATGTACGTAGTGCGTAGTTATAAGCTTACATTTATATATATGTATGTAAACATATATAAACATGTTTATTTTAATTTACATTTACAGTTATAAGCTTACCATTTTTTACTATTTATCAATTTAAATATAATATTTTATTATTTTCGTAAACATGCACATTCACAATTATTATACAAAATACATTATCTATTATTATTGAAAAAACGGGTATTTTTTAAATTTGTGTATTTTCTAACTCAATTGTACCAATTCATAATAATTTTAAATTAAGTTTACCCGATTTATCACAATTCTAACCAAATTATATCTAATTAGATTCAATTTATTTACCTTTTAACCCAATTTTATTCAAGTTCTAACAATTTTAGTCTATTTTATTTAATTCATTACAATTGTAGCCAATTTATTAAAATCATAGTCAATTTGTGATTCAATTTTTTAATTTTAGTCAAATCCTAATTAAATTCTAAACTTCTAGATCTCAACCATCGATCAAAAACCGATCTGTCGGCTGAGATCAAAGGAGCCTATTCTTTCCTTTTAAATAAAAAATTTCTAAAACCTAACCCTAATCTCCTCATTTCATCCGCCTCCTCCCTCTCTCTATACTTCTCTCTCTAAGACCTCTTCACCATCAATGGCGGCTGAGCTGTTGCTCAGCCGTCGCCACCATCATCTCTATGCAACCACCAAACGGCGACCAACTAAACAGTCCACGCGCCGCTGTCCATCGAGGGCTCTTCGTCTTCAGTGCTGCCAACCTTTGCCACCGGACGAACCAGCCTCCGCTCCATCACTGATCGGCGAATCTCCTCTCGCCAGCCCCCTCCAGCGCCTCCCACACCTAGTGACTATAAATGGTAAGACATATCTCAATCCTCACTAATGCATCATTTTTCTATTGAAGTATGCTTAATAAAGTGATTACTCTTTACCTTTTCTTGTCTTGTTGTTCTGTGCAGAAATTAAAGTTAATATACTAAATCTCCTTTCTTGAATCATGTCATTCACACAATTTTTGTCATCTGCCTGGTCAGTCAAATTATGTTATTAAAATAGGACTAAATTATGGCCTGTTGTATATATCTTAATTAAGGAATTATGAATATTTTTTGTGTAAGTAAAGACACTACATAGTGGATTATTTTAAATAAAGTTTATTCTAAATGATCTGAATTATAGTAATGAATGTATTTATCGACGTGATACAGGAAAATGATCATTTATCCTAATGAAAACACAAGTGATAATGGAAGTGGACATATTTCAGTTTACTTGACCATTTTAGGAACAAGTTCTCTGTCTGCTGGTTGGGAGGTTAATACTATATTTACCTTTTTTATGTTCAATCAACTTTGTGTCAATTATCTTTTAGTCCGAGGTGCATTATTAGTGTGTTAAACATCTTATTTTCTTAGAATATTTCATTTTCCTCTAGTGCATCTGATCTCAATTGAATTTACTAAAGTGTGGTCACTTGAGTATTCAATTAGTGACTCAAAAATATTTCAATTTTAGGTACTTGAAATGTGAACTTGTCAATTGAATTTATTAAAGTGTGGTCACTTGAGCAGTGAATTAATGACTAGAAAATATTTAAGCTTAGGTAGTTGAAAGGTGAATTTGTGTTTTGAATTTACTAAAGTGAATTCGTGAGTCAAAAATATTTAAGTGCAGTTACTTGAAAGGTGGACTTGTGTTTTGAATATAGTTAAGTGTGGTATTAGTGTGTCGAAAATGTTTAAGTGTAGGTGCCTCAAATATGGACTTGTGTTTTGAATATAGTTAAGTGTGGTCACTTGAGAAGTGAGTCAGTGAGTCGAAAATGTTGAAGTGTAGGTCTTTGAAATGTGTACTTATATGTTTTGAATATAGTTAAGTGTGGTCACTTGAGAAGTGCATTAGTTAGTCGAAAATGTTTAAGTGTAGTTCCTTGAAAGTTGGACTTGTGTTTTGAATATAGTTAAGTGTGGTCACTTTAGAAGTGAGTTAGTGACTTGAAAATATTTAAGTGTAGATACTTGAAATGTGAACTTGTGTTTTGAATTTAGTTAAGTGTGGTCACTTGAGAAGTGCATTAATGAGTGTCACACCCCATTTTTTTTTTCACCGCATCCGACCCCCCGCTAGGCAGTTGGTTTTAGAGAAAAATGAGTTTTTCCAATTAAAGTGACGTTTTGAAAAAGGGATTATTTTATTTACAGAGTCGCCACTTGGAATTGAGTTTGGGTGTCCCAAGTCACCTTATTGAATCCCTATTCAAAAGGAAATGACTCTTTAATTTTTTATTTTTGGTCTGCGAACTAGAAATCCGGATAAGGAATTCTGTTGACCGAGGGGAAGGTGGTAAGCACCCCTCGAGTCCCGTGGTTCTAGCACGGTCTCTTTAATGACTTACGTCTGGCTTAAATTAGTCTTTTGGATATATAATATTTGTTGGCCTAAAAGTGACTTCTATCCCGCTTTTAATTTATTTTGAAATTATTTATTAATAAACACGTCCTAAACACCCAATAGGAAAGTCAATTTATTACAGCTTAAACAAATAATTGTAAAGATACTGAATATTTAGAACTCATTTTCTTTAACTTTCATTAAAATAACAAGAAAGGTTTTATCACCTTTAGACAAAATTCAAACTTTTCAAATATATATGATTAACTAAAATTAATTAATATAAATAAGATTATATAGTCATGAAGATCCGATAACCAAAACTAAAATTTCAGTTATGAACTAAATGTTACTTTGCAAATATGTGATAAATAATATATCATATATAACACCAATTGATTTTTTTTTTTAATTTCTTGTTTTGCTATTTCACTGGGTTTTTTTTTTAAGTCTTATGTATGTATTCTCCCTTTCTTTTCCTAAAGCATGCATGGTATATGTGTGTGCATGTATTTATTTCATTTTTTTTTTTTTGCATGCATGGATCATATCTTATATCAAATCTCACTCCAAATTTAATCATGACAAAGAGTTGAATGCTTTAATATCATAATAACAAATGTAAAATAAGAGCATCTCCACATCATAATATTGAAATTGAATTTCACATTATTGTGATATTACATTATTCAAAGAAAGATAGAGGGTTACCTCTTGCGGAAATAATTCCTAACAACAAGAAGAAGAAGCCTCGAACTTAAACCGTGACCAAAACTCAAAGTCTTTTGATGTGAGGAATTTTTGATTTTTTGGTTTCCTATGTGTTCTTCTATGTGTGCATGTGTGTGATTTTTTCTCAAATTAGTCCATATGTGTCTCCTTTTCTTGAGTGTTTTATGTGTGTGTTTATATAGAGAGTGTGTGTGCTTGAGTGAGAATGGGAGTTGAGGGAATAATGGGGGAAAGATGTAGTGGAGGTAATGGGGAGGTTTAGTGGGAGAATGGGGAAAGTGGGGGTAATGGGAAGTAGGGTAGTTTTTAGTTTTAATGGAAAAGTTAGGGGAATGTTGGAGGTAATGGGAAGTAGGGTAGTTTTTTTTTTAGTTTTAGTGGGAAAGTTAGGGGAATGTTGGAGGTAATGGGAAGTAGGGTAGTTTTTATTTTTAATGGGAAGGTTAGGAGAATGTTGGAGGTAATGGGAAGTAGGGTAGTTTTAGTTTTTTTTTTTTAATTATTATATTTTTTCAATATAAAAATAAAAATAATAAAAAATATAAATAAACTAAATGGCTAGTCTTAGAAATATGATTAAGAAATATTAATATCACTAGATTCTTTATTAAAAGTTAAAAGAGGAAAATAACATAATTTAATTAGTTTTTATTTATTTATTTATTTAAAATAATAATAAAAACTTATCTAAAATGTGATTCTATTTTTGTATATTTTTTTTTTTTAAAAAAAAAATATTAAACGAACCTCAAAAATAAGATAAATTTAAAATGCCTAAAAATAAAAATAAAATAAAATAAATAAAAATTAATTGAACATTAAAATGGTATAAAAATATTGGGTTTGAGTCAAAAATTAGGTGTTTACAGAATGCCCCTCTTTGCTTGAAAATATGAAGAATTTTCAAGCAAAGAAGTAGACATGACTAATTTTTGGCTCAACCCTTTATTCAATATTAATACGTAAATACGTGGGAAAGAGGTATGACCGAGCCCTGGATTTGGGCATCCTACATATCTCGGGTTATAAGAGAATCAGGTCACGTGTAGTTCAAATAGGTGTAGGAATGAGTGGATGAATTGGAGAGTCGATTTGAGGTCCCGTCGAGTTTTCGGTTCGTGGCTCTTTCTATTACATCAGAAAAAGAAAAATGAAACTAAAAATGAAAGATACAAAATTCTATCTATTCTAAGTGTCTTGATTCTCTTGCTTCAGATCTTCTTCTTGGATCTTCAGTTATCGCCTCACCTTCTTCTAGTGGGTACCTCGATCCCAAGATTTGATCTTGAAGTTAGGATTTGAGATTTGAACCTGCAACTTGGATTGAGTCATTGACACTCTGCCAAAAAACAGTCCATAGAATACTTTGGATGCTTATTCTCTTTATCAAAAGCTAAAAAAATATCTTTTGAGATGTTGGGCTGCTACAGATACAGAGCTGACTCTAACTATCTTCAACCTGATCATTCTTCTATATTCTGACCGGAGATGAAATTTCATTCTTGGATAAACCTGTGCTTCGCAGAAAACCTGCAAGCCATCAAAGAAGACGAAACAAAACAAACAAAATTTTCTGCCCCAGTTTACACTAGAAAAATTTTGTGAGTTATTAGAAAAACTATAATCTAGTTTAAAAATAAAAAAAAATGAATGAATGGATAGAAATTTAGGCTAGGAGCGCGATAAGATAAGGACCCTATTCTTAATGATGCAACCAAAGAAAGTTATCCTAATGAATGCATGGGAAAGAATTAGAATTTTTGCTTATAAAAATGTGATGCGGGATTGTCATGCCCTGTGAAGACAGAAAGACTTATTTCCTAAAATGCCAATTAGGGGATGGCTCCTTATGAAGATGAAGAAAATGTCAACTAGGGGATGGCGCCCTATGAAGACGAATAAGATGCCAACTAGGGGATGGCGCCCTATGAAGACGAAAAGGATGTCAACAAGGGGATGGCGCCCTATGAAGACTAAAAGGATGTCCACTAGGGGATGGTGCCCTATGAAAACGAGATAAGATGTCAACTAGGGGATGGCGCCCTATGAAGACGAAAAGGATGTCAACTAGGGGATGACGCCCTATGAAGACGAGAAAGATGTCAACTAGGGGATGGTTCCCTATGAAGACGTGATAAGATGTCAACTAGGGGATGACGCCCTATGAAGACGAAAAAGATGTCAACTAGGGGATGGTGCCCTATGAAGACGAAAAGGAGGTCAACTAAGGGATGGCGCCCTATGAAGACGAAAAAGATGTCAACTAGGGGATGGTGCCCTATGGATACGAGATAAGATGTCAACTAGGGGATGGTGCCCTATGAAGACGAAAAAGATGTCAACTAGGGGATGGTGCCCTATGAAGACGAATAAGATGTCAACTAGGGGATGGCGCCCTATGAAGACGAAAAGGATGTCAACTAGGGGATGACGCCCTATGAAGATGAAAAAGATGTCGACTAGGGGGTGGTGCCCTATGAAGACGAATAGGATGTCAACTAGGGGATGGTGCCCTATGAAGACGAATAGGATGTCGACTAGGGGATGGTGCCCTATGAAGACGTGATAAGATGTCAACTAGGGGATGACGCCCTATGAAGACAAGATAAGATATCAACTAGGGGATGGTGCCCTATGAAGACGAGATAAAGATGTCAACTAGGGAATGGCGCCCTATGAAGACTAAATAAAGATGTCAACTAGGGGATGGCGCCCTATGAAGACGAGATAAGATGTCAACTAGGGAATGAGGCCCTATGAAGACGAATAAGATTAGGATTTTTTTTCTTTGTTAGAAAAGAGAAAAAAAAAATGCCCCAGCCTTGAATATGAGGGGTTTTATTATTATTATCATTTATATTGATATGAATTTAGAATTATAGGAGTATAACAAAAAAATGAAAATTCAAGAAAACTTAACTTTGTTATTCTTGTTTTTTTTTCACTAAACTTCACAAGATTGCTTTGCCCCTGTTTAAGCAAAGAAAGAGAAAAAAAATGTGAGTTTTAAACTTGGTAGTTGGTTTGTGGCCTTGAGTCCCTTGGAGGTTTGCCTTATCCTTGCCCCAACTTGATACAGTTGACTCAACTAATTGGTTGGTGAGCTTGGTTCTTTGTCTTTCAAATTTTGTTGCATCTCTGTTTGTTTCAGTACGAGTCTGCTCTTCATTTTCAAATGCTTCATTTTTAACACTTATCTTAACTGGCTCTCTGTCCTTGTCAAGGTGGTGAGTGCCCAACAATCTCTGCTCAACTTCTCTGGGAGCCATGGTCAATTTTGCTCGTTTTTCTTTATTTTGCATTTGGTGTGAGACTTACCCATAAAAAAAACAGAGCGTGTAAAAATGAAATAAGGAAAACAAAAAAAAAATAAAAAAAAAATAAAAGCAACATGTTTGAATAGAAGGTATTTCTACCAGTAAAGTAGGAAAGCTTATTTGGAGGTGTATATTGACTTCAATAACGCATGCCATGCAACTTGGAGTAGACCTTCAAAACCGTCTAATCTCGAATTAGGCTGCACCTTTCAATCAAATCAAATCATTCTTGATCTTTGTTCTGTCATGAAAACTTTGTTTGACTAAAGTGATTCCTTCTAGGATTTTCTCAATTGACCCCTCTAATTTGGATTGTTTCGTTCATCATTGTCTTATGGCGCCTCTGAGGATTTTCACCAATAAGATTTTATTTTATTTTTTTATTTATTTATTTTTTTGATATCTTGTGGTGCCTCCATGGGTTTTCACCAATAAGATTTTTTTATATATATATATAGAACACACAAGGCTTGACATTCTCAAAAATTGATCGAAAGGTCTTTAATGGACAAAGGAGAGGATTTTTTTTTCTTTTTTAGGATAAATTACAACTTGGGAGCCATGTAAAAGTGACAATAGGATATATATCTCATTTTTTTTTAAATACCAAGATTTTTTTATTTTTATTTTGTCGGACCGAACCCCAAGATAGGGCTGCCTACGTATCCATTTAGGAATCAAGTCGAACGTAGTTCAATGGCAACTCATTTTTTTTTTTTAGGATAAATTACAGCTTGAGAGTCATGTAAAAGTGACAATAGGATATATATCTCGTCTTTTTTTAAAAAAAAAAAAATACCATGATTTTTTTTTTATTTTGTCGGACCGAACCCCAAGATAGGGCTGCCTACGTATCCATTTAGGAATCAGGTCGAACGTAGTTCAATGGCAACTCATAATCTTTTTTTCGGCTCTAAAGAGGGTGAGCAAGGAAAGGTAAATAAGGCTCGAGGGGCTGACAAGGGATTAATGACGTTTAGTTAAGTAGAATGATGGCCTTTCGTCATCTCAACTTGAGAATGTTAAGCACAAGTGTGTCAGATATAATATCTTTTGACTGAATCGGCATTGATAGCTTTTTCTGTCATTTTTCCGTCCAGATCCGCAAGATGCAGAGCTCCATTTGATAGTACTTGTTTGACTATGTATGGACCTTGCCAGTTTGGAGCAAACTTTCCTTTAGCCTCTTCTTGGTGTGGAAGGATGCGTTTTAAAACAAGTTGGCCGACCTCAAATTTTCTAGGACGTACCTTCTTATTGTAAGCTCGCGCCATCCTCTGCTGGTATAATTGACCAAAGCAAGCTGCCGTCAATATTTTTTCATCTATTAACGATAACTGTTCTAGTCTAGATTTGACCCATTCAGTATCGTCAATTTCAGCTTCACTAATGATTCGAAGCGAGGGAATTTCGACTTCTGCGGGTATCACAACTTCAGTCCCGTAGACTAGTAAATAAGGAGTTGCGCCTGTCGATGTACGGATAGTTGTACGATATCCTAAAAGAGAAAACGGTAATTTCTCATGCCACTGTCGAGATCCTTGGACTATTTTCCTAAGAATCTTTTTAATATTCTTGTTTGCTGCTTCAACGACTCCATTTGCTTTAGGACGGTAAGGGGTAGAATGGTGATGCACGATCTTGAATTGGTCACAAACCTCCTTCATTAGATGACTATTGAGATTAGTTGCATTGTCTGTGATAATGGACTTTGGTATACCAAAACGACATATGATGTTCGAATGAACAAAATCCACTACTATTTTCTTCGTGACTGATTTGAAAGTAGCAGCTTCTACCCATTTGGTGAAATAGTCAATAGCGACCAGTATGAATCGATGCCCATTAGAAGCTTTTGGTTCTATTGGACCGATTACATCCATGCCCCAAGCAACGAATGGCCAAGGAGCAGACATAGGATGCAGCTCTGAAGGTGGTGAGTGAATCAAATCACCGTGAATTTGACACTGATGACATTTGCGAACAAAGCAAAAGCAATATCGCTCCATAGTTAACCAATAATATCCTGCCCGCATAATCTTCTTCGCTAAAACATAGCCATTCATATGTGAACCACATACCCCCGAATGTACCTCATTCATGATTCTTTCAGCTTCCTGAATATTAACACATCTCAACAAGTTCAAGTCTGGGGTTCGTTTGTACAAAATCTCCCCACTTAAGAAGAAACCATTAGCAAGTCTCCTAATGGTCCTTTTTTGATCTACGTTGGCGTGTATTGGATATTCTTTTGACTTTAGAAAACGTTTGATATCATAGTACCAAGGTTCATTATCTGGTTCTGCATCAATTATATTGCAATAACCATGTTGATCTCGTATCTGTATCTCTAATGGGTCGAGATATGTATTTCCTGGGTATGGGATCATAGAAGCTAGGGTAGCTAGAGCATCAGCCAGCTCATTATGAGATCTGGGAATATGTCTAAACTCGATAGACTTGAATTTTTTGCTAAGGTCCTCTAAGAATTGTTTGTACGGAATGAGCTTAATATCTTTCGTTTCCCATTTGCCTTGAATTTGTCGAATGAGTAATTCGGAATCTCCCAACACCACTAGGTTGTGTACACCCAGATTTATTGCCATATTTAACCCCATGATGCAAGCTTCATATTCTGCTGTGTTATTAGTACAAAAGAAATGGAGTCGTGCTGTGGCGGGATGATGATGCCCAGTCGGTGAGATAAGAACCGCCCCAATTCCCACTCCTTTGATATTGACTGCCCCGTCAAAATATAATTTCCATGCATACATATCATCTTGAACTTCTTCCTCAATTGAATTTATCTCTTCATCAGGAAAGTAAGTTCGCAAAGGCTCATACTCATTGTCAACTGGGTTCTCTGCCAAATGATCAGCCAATGCTTGCGCTTTCATAGCAGTACGAGTAACATACACAATGTCGAATTCTGTAAGTAAAATCTGCCATTTTGCCAATCTGCCTGTGGGCATAGTTTTTTGAAAAATATACTTTAAAGGATCCATTCGAGATATGAGGTAGGTTGTGTAGGATGAAAGATAGTGCTTCAACTTCTGAGCAATCCAAGTTAGGGCGCAACATGTCTTTTCTAGAAGAGTATATTTTACCTCGTAACTTGTGAACATTTTGCTCAAATAATAGATTGCTTGTTCCTTCTTGCCTGTGATATCATGCTGTCCTAAAACACCACCAAAAGAATTGTTCATCACTGACAAATATAGAAATAAAGGCCTACCAGGTTCCGGTGGGACTAGTACTGGAGGATTTACCAAATATTCTTTAATCTTATCAAATGATTCTTGACATTCGTCCGTCCATTGGATAGCAGCATCTTTTTTTAGCAACTTAAATATCGGTTCACATGTAGTGCTGAGCTGAGCGATGAATCTGCTTATATAATTCAACCTTCCAAGAAAACTCATGACCTCAGTTTTATTCTTCGGAGGCGGCAATTCTCGAATGGATTTTACCTTGGCAGGGTCCAATTCAATGCCTCTGCGGCTAATTATGAAACCCAAAAGTTTTCCGGATGGAACTCCAAATGCACACTTGGCTGGATTAAGCTTAAGATTATACTTTCGCAACCTTTTGAAGAATTTTCTCAAGTCATCTACATGATCAACTCGTGTCTTAGACTTGATAATGACATCATTAACATATACTTCTACTTCCTTATGCATCATGTCATGAAAAATAGTAGTCATAGCTCTCATGTACGTAGCTCCCGCATTCTTTAAACCAAATGGCATGACCCTGTAGCAATAAGTACCCCATGGGGTGGTGAAAGCAGTCTTATCTGCATCTGTTTCATCCATCAAGATCTGGTGATATCCGGCATAACAATCCACAAAAGATTGGATCTCATGTTTAGCACAATTATCAACAAGGATATGAATATTGGGCAGCGGAAAGTTATCTTTTGGGCTTGCTTTGTTCAAATCCCTATAATCAACACAGACTCTGATTTTGCCGTCTTTCTTTGGTACGGGAACCACATTAGCCAACCATGTGGTGTACTGGGCGACCCTGATCACGTTCGCACTCAATTGCTTCATTATTTTCTCTTTGATTTTATCGCTCATGTCAGTTTTAAACTTTCTTTGCTTTTGCTGGACCGGTGAAAAGTCAGGGTAGGTAGGCAGTTTGTGGACTACCAAATCCGTTCTTAAACCCAGCGTATCATCATAAGACCAAGCAAAAACATCCTTATACTCGATCAAAATCTGAACAATATCATTCCTGATATTCTGATCTGCATGGATACTTATTTTTATTTCTCTAACCTCCTCATCAGTTCCCAAATTTATTATCTCAGTGTCATCTAAATTGGGTTTGGGCTTATCCTCAAATTGATCCAATCCTTTCTTGACTTCCTTATCAGCTTCACCTTCATCGTATTCATCTACCATCTGGCTTGCTGATTCGAGATTAGACAAATTTTTAGGATCTAAATGTGAACTCCACGTACATGCCATGTTATCGGAGCCAGTATTAACATAACTGAAATAAGATAAAAATAATAAAGATTAAAAGAGGGAAGAAAAGATAAATTTACTAGAAAGCTTGAATTTCATTGAATCGGAAAGGATAGGAGGGTTAACATAAAAGTAGAGCAACTAAACTATGTGGACTACAACCCTGAGAATAGTCCAAAATCCAAAAGAAAGAAAAACGAAACAACAAAATAAACTACCAAGACTCCTTCCTTGTGGGGAGGGGAGTGGCTTCCCAGTTAGTGAGCTTGATATTTGGCCCGACGAACTGCACATCTGCATGGCTAGGGCCTTCACCCATCTTCACCATGTTTACTTCATAAAACATTTCCTTGAGGCCTTGACATATTTCATCCACATCCTTGTTAGTATATAGGCATTGATTTTCTTGTTTTTGAGCTTTCGTGAAAGATTGGATAATGTGTGGAACTGGACTTGTCAATTTCCAAGCCTTCTTTTTCCGCTCTTTTGCCCATTTTCTATCTGCTGCGGTAGGCTCAAATCCTAAGCCAAAGGAGTTGGGGCTACCACATGGATCTACAAGGCTTGTAATTCCTTGCAGCGAAGCCCCTAATCCTTTTCCCGGTTCATAACCATTTTGTAGCATTTGGCTAGCCACCATGATTGAAGTGGAAGAGAGATAAGGTCCTGGAATTGGCGTACCTTCCATGACTTGATCAGCTGTCACGATTTCAAAGGCTTGATAAATGGGAGATTCACAACCCTCTTTTGTTTCGATACAGGGTACAGAAGGATCTCGATGTATGGGAAGGTCATTCTCTCCATGTATAATGATTTCATGATTGTTGTGTTCAAACTTAACTACTTGATGCAAAGTAGAAGGTATGGCTCTGGCCATGTGGATCCATGGTCTTCCTAAAAGTAGGTTGTAGGAAGTATCCATGTCTATTACTTGAAAGGTGATCATAAACTCAACTGGTCCAATAACTAAAACAAGATCTATGTCACCAATTGTGTCTCGTTTCGCACCGTCAAAAGCCCGAACACATACATTATTGGACCGAATCCTATCTGGGCTGATTTTCAACTTTTGCAAAGTAGAGAAAGGGCAGATATCTACTCCTGAACCTCCATCGATCATTACCCCTTTTATGTAATATCCTTCGCATTTGATAGTCAGGTGCAAAGCTTTGTTGTGACCAGAACCTTCTGCGGGTAACTCATCATCAGTGAAAGTGATTCTATTGGCTTCAAATATTCTATGAACCATCCTTTCTATTTGACATACCGTAGTTTCCTTTGGGACGTATGCTTCATTCAACAACTTAATCAATGCCTGACAATGTTCTTTAGAATGTAGCAGAAGGGATAATAATGAGATTTGAGCTGGAGTTTTTCTCAATTGATCGATAATGGAATAGTCTTGGGTTTTCATTTTCTTCAGAAATTCCTCAGCCTCTTCATTTGTGACAGGTTTTATCATTGGCCCCTGACTATCTTTAAATTATTTTGCTCTCCTTAATTCTTCTGGAACATAACATCTTCCTGATCGAGTCAAACCCCCTGTTTCATTGGTTTCTTCCATGACCTCTTTTCCTTTGTACATCACCGTGGTTTTGTTGTAGTTCCATGGGATGGTTTTCAAGTTTGTCACTGGGAGTTGTGCTGCCTGTTTTATGACAATTGGTTCTGTTATTTTTTTTATGTTGTTGCGCTGTTGGTCGAACCCTACAGGACCACTTGAAACATATAGTTTTGGCCCATCTTGTGGTATTTCCTTTAGCTTTGAAGGAACGTATAATACCATCTTTTCTGAATCTCGGGGTCTTATAATAGAACTCATTCCTTTTACGATTAGTGGTTTTCTTTGCATATACTTCAGTGCTTCACGTGGGTTATCCTTCAAGGCGCCTATTTCCATCACTGCTTGGCTTGTTGGCCTGTAGTCTTTATCATTAAAAATCATCCCCACAACGTTTGTGTTACTGTGATTAGGAAGTGGATTATCAGTGACATTCGGTGCTTCTTCTTTTTGTATTACGATTGCCTTGCTTTCGATTAACTTTTCAATGGCTCTCTTCAAACTCCAACAATTTTCGGTACTGTGCCCTTGGACGTTGGAATGGTACTCGCACCTTATATTAGGATCAAACCAACTTGCATTCGGATCAACTTTGAAAGGCAAAACAGGTTCAATCCATCCTAATTTGACCAATCTCCGCAACAGGCTCGTATATGATTCTCCAATTGGGGTGAAGTTTTCCTTTGGCCTCTGTTCTCTTGTATGGTCTGCCGGAACATACGTATTACGAGGGGCTTGTAAATTTGGCTGCCACGGACGAAAACCTTGTGGCGCAGGTGCCCGCCATTGTGGACGCTGAGGAGGTCGGGCATACAGTTGAGCGTTAAGAACGGCAGGTTGAGGTGTATAATAATGTTGAGGAGGGTTGGTTTGTCCCTGTTGGACATGAAAGTAAGGGGAGTTTCGTCCCCTTTGGGCATTGCCTGGCCCTGATGCCATCATGGATCCTTCCTCCTTCTTTTTTCGATTTCCGAAACTACCTGATCCACTTTGAATGGCTTGCGTTGTGGCCCTGAGGGCGGTTTGGCTCATGATCTTTCCTGATTTGATTCTATTTTCTACCATTTCCCCAATTTTTATTGCTTCGGCGAAAGGTCTACCAACTGCGGCTAGTAAATGATGAAAATAATCGGGCTCTTGAGTTTGGAGAAAAACTTCAATCAATTCTTGGTCCTTCAGTGGCGGCTTGACTCTAGATGCCTGTTCTCTCCATTTTATAGCCAACTCTCGAAAACTTTCAGATGGTTTTTTCTTCATATTAGCGAGAGAAGTGTGGTCAGGGATAATATCGAGATTGTATTGAAATTGTTGTACAAAATCTTGGGCCATATCATCCCAAACGTGCCAATGGGAGATGTCTTGATCAATAAACCATTCGGAGGTTATTCCCGTTAGGCTTTCTCCGAAATAGGCCATGAGCAGCTCCTCTTTCCCTCCTGCTCCTCTGAGTTGGTTGCAATACCTTTTTAAGTGGGCCACTGGGTCACCATGACCACTATATTTGTCGAATTTTGGGGTCTTGAACCCTATTGGCAAATGAACATTAGGGAACATACACAGGTCTTTGAAACAGACGCTTTTGTGTCCCCCCAATCCTTGCATGTTTCTCATACTCTGCTCCAGACTCCTCACTTTTCTAACTATCTCTTCTCGTTCTTCATTCATAATAGCCTTCTCAATCATGATACGAGAGTCAGGTTGATGAGTGGGCTGATATGAATTTACGGGTTTGAATGCCAATTCAGGAGGATAGACTTGATCATGATTTAGTTCGTTGATAGGCTTCTGCATCATTGATGGAGGATTTATATTAGTTGTCACAGCCAAAATAAAAAGTGGGTTGTTCGTGAATGATGGATTTGGAGGACGTATGGTGGATGTGCCAGCAGCGCTAGACACATTAGCGTATAGACCAAACCCAGGCGGATAAAGTGGATCGTCGACTTGGGCTTGAGTAGAACTGGGATGATTTGCATCTGAAAGGCCAGGAATCGAGGAAGGCGGCGCTTGTCCATTTGCCCAGGCCTGATACATTTCCGCAATTTGCTGCTTCAATAACCTGTTCTCTTCCAAAGATGCGAATTCTCGTGGAACTAACTGATCTCGACCTTCTTCATTATCAGATTCTGTTCCATCTTTCCGAGTCATCTTTCTTTTTCCCTTATATCTTGTGTTGTACGGGTGAGAGGCCAGCTTAACCACAACCAACCACCTTATTCTCTCTCTCTCCCCCTCTCTCTCTCTCTTTCTCTTTCTCTTTCTATTTCTAAAATAGAAACAAATATGTTAGGGTTTAGAGCTTTTTCTACAAATATTGACATATTCATAACTAACTCAAATGTCATTCACCTAAGTAATTCTCTTCCTGAAATGGACTTAGGAAAACCCTCTTGTTTCATCCCGGCTTTGGTGAATTAAATTTTTATTTATTTATTTAACGCCAACATCTTAAAATTATTACTTGAAACTTGAAAAAAAGAAAAATATTTGATCGCACCCGCCGAGGGTTGCCTACGTATCATGTTTTACATGAATCAGATCATCACGTAGTTCATGGGTATGGCAAATATTTTCATACATTTTAAATTGTTCTTAAAAAAAAAGCTTTAACGAAAGGAAAAATTATCTAAAACTAGAACAGACTCAGAATACTGTAGAAATACTAAAAAAACCTATAAAGAAACTAACTCTAAGAAAACAAGGAATTTAATAATTATCATCAAGATGCCTTCCAAAGATGCCTTGGAACTTAATCCTCTCTCAGACTTGAGTAGATCCTGGATAATGCTTTCGGCAGATGTGGAGCGAGAGTACGTGCCTGACGACCCAGATTTTCATCACCTTGGTGAAGATACTTAGCATAAACATTAATCAAGGTTTCATTGAGCTGAATTACTTCTCCCCTGGCCTCGATCATACTCTCATGGCAGTTTTGCACCCAATGTTGCGTAGTGCGGACGGTATGCTTTAGGTCTCCTTATCGTTCATGAAGGTCATCGATCTGATAGCGAAGCGCCTGTCGTTCGGCCATCCACTGTTTTTTCTCAATTTCAACTTCCTTCTGAAAAGCCGTGAAGCGTCTCGCTATTTCTCTTTCCCGTTCCATGGAAGCTTTTAGTTGAGCCTGAAGCTTCGACTGTGTACATGTCAGAAAGGCCTTCTCTTTCTCAAAATCACTCGATTGCTGCTCCATAGAACCGGTGATTATATCCAGGTCTTCTTGTAGGGCCTGCATGGCGACACAGTTCTCTCTTTCAATCTCCTTACGAACTGACCTAATTCTGGCCTCAAATTTTGCCTCATGGTGAACCAATTCTTCTCTGGCCCTTTTCAAATCGTTTTTTAAGATGTGCAGAGTTGATTGATAGTTCTCTTCTGCCTCTCGTCTAGCTTGCTTAATTCTGACTTCGATCTCCGCTTCTCGGTCCACTGGCTCTCTGGCTGACCTTTTTGGCATAGCTTTTGGAAGAGGCTGGTCGTGAAACCATGACAGATACCAATAGTCTACCTCGCCCTTGTCGCGGTCTTCCACCATATGATCGAAACCTGAAAGTATGCATCCTCCCCAAATCTTAAGTATCTCTGTCTTCCTTAGAGGGATGTCAGGGAGGAACTCGTACATAAACTCTTTCATATTCTCGACTGGTGGTATACGCTGACGCCGACCGAATTGTCACATGACCCTTAGTGGCACGTAGGGCTGAACACCTCGGAGACCCATTAAGACGATGAAGGGTCAGAAAGTAGACATATATATCACCTCTTTTGAGGGGAACCAATGATAATTCCACACTATCTTGTCCGCCGTCAACCCCTCCAAGTACTCCTTCCAAGCTCTTATTCCTTCGGGAAAGTTTTGGTTTTCTATCCTCTTCTCATGGCCCTTGATATAATCATTCCATTCGACTCGAAAATCCACAATAAATGGATGGTAACGTATATGCTCGAGCATCCATAACTGCAATAGAATGTTACATCCTTCAAAATAGTTCGCTCCATTTTTGCACATCGTTAGGGCCCGATAAATGTCGGCCAAAATCATGGGCACGAGGGTGACCTTAGGATTCTTCTCAAAAGCGGTAATAAACGCAGCCAGATTGGTACTGATTTTTCCTCCTCTCTTTGGAAATACCATGATTCCCAAAAAAGCTACTATGAATGCTTCAGAACTGTGCTTTTTCCAGGTTTGGTAGCATCCCCCGTTGTTAAGTTCTGATTTAAACAACTCGAATCCCCTTTCCTGACCATATCTTTCGTATAAAAATTCTAGACGAAACCATCCATTTTCTAGGCAGCCTCCCATGTTCTTCTTTTTTATGTGCAATAGCTCGAAAAATCTTTCGGGAGTGACATGCTTCGGTATCATGGGTTCTCCTCGGTGAAGGTTCTTTCCCTTTCCAATAAATGCTCCTATTTCCTCCAGTGTGGGAGTAAGCTCAAAGTCGGAGAATCGAAATACGTTGTGTGAAGGATCCCAAAACTGTACCAAAGATTCTATCACATCTCTTCGTGGTTCCACATTCAACAGACTTCTTAAAAATCCCAAGTGTTTATACACTTCTCCTTGTCCATAGTCAGTCATATTGTTATACCATATCCGCAATAGCTTGGGAACTTTATCTAATACCATGAAATGGGGTACTTCATCATCCCTCGGCCTCTTGTCACTCCTTCCGACTGAGTTCATATTGCCCTCTTGATAATGATGGCAAATAAAAATTCTATTTTAAACATCCTAAAGCGGGATAAAGATAATTTTCGAAAGAAGTTGACGGAACGACACGGAATAGGATTTTAGCATGAGAAAATAATAACTGACAAAACAGGAAGTATCCAAGTCTTCTAGAACATCCTAGAGTAGAGACAATTTGATGACGTTTGAACGAGATATATCAGAAATAATTAGATTATTAAAACAAAATAGTGGACCAAATTATTTAACAAAATTTTAATTGTGTTTGACAAAAATGGGCTCTATGATATTCTTAAGAACGATTTTAAAACCAAAGAAAACAGACATACTGAGACCATGACGTTAAAACGACTTAATTTCAAAAAATAAATTCTATGTAAAATATTATATATAAAAAAAAATTTATTTAACCCCATTTTTTTTAGATCAATTAATTCACTTGAAAGCCGGTCAACATTCGATATGGCATTTCCTATAATGCAACAAGTAGCATATAACATGCGCATGATGGTCTCAAAAGGCGACACCTGACCTAGACGAACCCGACCCCAGGGTTGAGCCCTATTAAGTCAAAAAATACACGTGATATAAGTAAAACACAGTCTATTAGGGATAGTCATGTCTAGGCTTAGGTTATGCTAGGTTCAACCTGGTGGATTTAGGTATCTAGACTGTCAATGAAACGAGCGGACAACTCGAGTCGGCAAGGGACAACTTTACCGGTAGCAGGGCTTTCCGGCCTCACTGTTGGTCCCTTTCCGTCCTAAATCATGGGTGACTACAGAATCCTTCCCAGGAGCGTTGCCGCATCTCTGGTATCTCAAGCTCGGGAGCGTATACCGCATCTCCGAATATATAGTATCTCAAAAGACTCAGATGGGAGCGCGAGAGAAGACAGTTTATATTGCAATTCAAATAATATCAAAGCGATAAACATGTAGGCAAAGAACACATTTAGGCCAACAATATACAATATCAAAATTAAATAAACCCAAAGAAGTCAATATGAAAGCTCGAATTCTGGTTATATCCCCAGCAGAGTCGCCATCTGTCACACCCCATTTTTTTTTCACCGCATCCGACCCCCCGCTAGGCAGTTGGTTTTAGAGAAAAATGAGTTTTTCCAATTAAAGTGACGTTTTGAAAAAGGGATTATTTTATTTACAGAGTCGCCACTTGGAATTGAGTTTGGGTGTCCCAAGTCACCTTATTGAATCCCTATTCAAAAGGAAATGACTCTTTAATTTTTTATTTTTGGTCTGCGAACTAGAAATCCGGATAAGGAATTCTGTTGACCGAGGGGAAGGTGGTAAGCACCCCTCGAGTCCCGTGGTTCTAGCACGGTCGCTTTAATGATTTACGTCTGGCTTAAATTAGTCTTTTGGATATATAATATTTGTTGGCCTAAAAGTGACTTCTATCCCGCTTTTAATTTATTTTGAAATTATTTATTAATAAACACGTCCTAAACACCCAATAGGAAAGTCAATTTATTACAGCTTAAACAAATAATTGTAAAGATACTGAATATTTAGAACTCATTTTCTTTAACTTTCATTAAAATAACAAGAAAGGTTTTATCACCTTTAGACAAAATTCAAACTTTTCAAATATATATGATTAACTAAAATTAATTAATATAAATACGATTATATAGTCATGAAGATCCGATAACCAAAACTAAAATTTCAGTTATGAACTAAATGTTACTTTGCAAATATGTGATAAATAATATATCATATATAACACCAATTGATTTTTTTTTTTTAATTTCTTGTTTTGCTATTTCACTGGGTTTTTTTTTTAAGTCTTATGTATGTATTCTCCCTTTCTTTTCCTAAAGCATGCATGGTATATGTGTGTGCATGTATTTATTTCATTTTTTTTTTTTGCATGCATGGATCATATCTTATATCAAATCTCACTCCAAATTTAATCATGACAAAGTTGAATGCTTTAATATCATAATAACAAATGTAAAATAAGAGCATCTCCACATCATAATATTGAAATTGAATTTCACATTATTGTGATATTACATTATTCAAAGAAAGATAGAGGGTTACCTCTTGCGGAAATAATTCCTAACAACAAGAAGAAAAAGCCTCGAACTTAAACCGTGACCAAAACTCAAAGTCTTTTGATGTGAGGAATTTTTGATTTTTTGGTTTCCTATGTGTTCTTCTATGTGTGCATGTGTGTGATTTTTTCTCAAATTAGTCCATATGTGTCTCCTTTTCTTGAGTGTTTTATGTGTGTGTTTATATAGAGAGTGTGTGTGCTTGAGTGAGAATGGTAGTTGAGGGAATAATGGGGGAAAGATGTAGTGGAGGTAATGGGGAGGTTTAGTGGGAGAATGGGGAAAGTGGGGGTAATGGGAAGTAGGGTAGTTTTTAGTTTTAATGGGAAAGTTAGGGGAATGTTGGAGGTAATGGGAAGTAGGGTAGTTTTTTTTTTAGTTTTAGTGGGAAAGTTAGGGGAATGTTGGAGGTAATGGGAAGTAGGGTAGTTTTTATTTTTAATGGGAAGGTTAGGAGAATGTTGGAGGTAATGGGAAGTAGGGTAGTTTTAGTTTTTTTTTTTAATTATTATATTTTTTCAATATAAAAATAAAAATAATAAAAAATATAAATAAACTAAATGGCTAGTCTTAGAAATATGATTAAGAAATATTAATATCACTAGATTCTTTATTAAAAGTTAAAAGAGGAAAATAACATAATTTAATTAGTTTTTATTTATTTATTTATTTAAAATAATAATAAAAACTTATCTAAAATGTGATTCTATTTTTGTATATTTTTTTTTAAAAAAAAAAATATTAAACGAACCTCAAAAATAAGATAAATTTAAAATGCCTAAAAATAAAAATAAAATAAAATAAAATAAAATAAAAATTAATTGAACATTAAAATGGTATAAAAATATTGGGTTTGAGTCAAAAATTAGGTGTTTACAATGAGTCGAAAATGTTTAAGTGTAGTTACTTGAAAGGTGGATTTGTGTTTTGAATTTTATTTAGTGTGGTTACTTGAGAAGTGCACTAGTGAGTCGAAAATATTTAAGTGTAGTTACTTGAAAGGTGGACTTGTGTTTTGAAATATTTAAGTGTGGTCACTTGAGAAGTGAGTTAGTGACTTCAAAATGTTTTAAGTGTAGGTACTTGAAATGTGAACTTTTCATATTGAATTTAGTTTAGTTTGGTAACTTGTGAAGTGACTTGAAAATGTTTAAGTGTAGGTACTTGAAATGTGAACTTTTCATTTTGAATTTAGTTTAGTTTAGTAACTTGTGAAGTGACTTGAAAATGTTTAGGTATAGGTACTTGAAATGTGAACTTTTATTTTAAATTTAGTTTAGTTTGGTAACTTGTAAAGTGAATTAGTGACTTGAAATGTTTAGGTGTAGCTACTTGAAATGTGAATTTTTCATTTTGAATTTAGTTTAGGTTGGTAACTTGAAAATGTTTAGGTACTTAAATTATGGATTAGTGACTTTTGTTTTGAATTTAGGTACTTGAAATGTGAACTTGCGTTTTGATTTTAGTAAAGTGTGGTCACTTGATAAGGGAATTAGTTACTTCAAAATGTTTAAGTGTATTGTACTTGAAACGTGAACTTTTCATTTTGAATTAAGTTTGGTTTGGTAACTTGTGAAGTGAATTAGTGACTTAAAAATGTTTAAGTGTAGGTAGTTGAAATGTAAACTTTTGTGACTTGAACTAATTACTTGAATGTGATTGATTGTGTAGATGAAACCTGATTATAGCTGGATATATCAACGAAATATTGATAATAGAATGGGTGAGGTTGAGAATGAAGATGCGGATGGTGAGTTGTAGTTTTTAGTCTTTTGTGTGTTTTATAGTTTGGATTTGGAACCTCTGATAAATTTTGTAAACAATTTGATATTTAATGTTTGTATTCTTATGGTGTTTCATTGATTGTATATTAAATGATTGGTGCGCTATATTGTAAATAATTTGATTTGATTTTTAATGTTTGTAAATGATTGGTGGACTATTGTAAATAATTTGATTTTTAATGTTTGTATTTTGAAAATTTTCAATATTTTTTTAAAAAAAATTATCAAAAAAACCGACCATATGTGGTCGATTTTTCTGAATTTTTTTACAAAAACCGACCACAAGTGGTCGGTTTTTTTTATAAATTAATTAATTAATTTAATGAAAACCGACTACATGTGGTCGGTTTTTTTAATAAATTAATTAATTAATTTTTAAAAAATCGACCACAAGTGGTCGATTTTTATTAAATTAATTAATTTATTTATTATGTGGTCTGTTTAATATTAAAATTAATTAATTAATTTAATAAAAAATCAACCACTTGAGATCGATTTTTTTCCTAATTATTTTTTAAATTTTAATTAAATAATAATAAATTTTAAATATATATATATATTTATTTATTTTTTGAAAAAACCGTTCACTTCTAGTCGATTTTTAAAAAACCACCACTATTTTACCGACCACAAATATTGGTCGATTTTGTGGTCATTAACTTGTGGTCGATTTTCCCCCCTTTTTTTTTTTTTTAGTAGTGCTACTTTCTCACCCAACACCAAACTTCAGAAAGAAAAAACTTTCTTAGGAAAAATGTCAGCCTACAGCAAAATCTGCCACATTGTTGGACTGAGCCAAATGCTGCAACGCTGGAGGAAGAAGGCAGCCACAACGTCCCGTCGCCGTGTCCCTATCGACGTGCCATCAGGTCATGTGGTCATCACAGTGGGCACCAATTGCAAGAGATATGTTGTTCGTGCCACTTATTTGAACCATCCAATGTTCAAGAAATTGTTGTCACAAGCTGAGGAAGAATATGGTTTTACTAACTCTGGTCCATTAGCTATTCCTTGAGACGAGCTGTTATTTGAAGAATTACTTAGTCACTTGGCTCGATTTGATTTCTCTAACAACAATTGTCACATTGATGTTCGAAGTAATCTTCATTTTTGGGGGGATTCTAGACCTCTTTTACATAATAATAAGTCCTCCGTCTGGTAATCCACAGAGACGGATCAAAATTTTAAGTCGATGGATACAAAGTTTTAGTACGAAGATACAATTTTTTTCCCAAGATTTTCTCGATTATATATATTATGTTCGAGTCAAACACAAGTGAATCTGTCCAGGAAATGGCAAGAGAGTGGACAAGTTGATTAGCCACAGAGTCGTTTCAGTCAGAGGAGGATCTAGAATTTAAAGGTTGTGGGTTCTTAACTTATAATTTTTACCACTAGACTAGTAACACACTTTGTTTGTGGGTTTCCAACTTATACTTCTTATATATTTACTAGTTTTTCCAATATAAATTCAAAAATCGTACGAAAGTTATGAGTTTTCGAAAACTCACACGTAAAGCTGTGCATCCGCCCTGATCCCAGTAAGAGTAAAATCCAAGAACATAGCCTATAGAGGTTGAAATGCGAACAAAAGGAACAGATAAAAGAGACAAGCAATGCCAATTATTAATGTTGTACTTAATTTTTTTTTTTATTCATAAAGATTGATTTTGGATGATATATTAAAGGAAAATTGTAGAGAAATTAATTAGAAGCCATGTGTATAAATATAAATATATAGATATTCCAAGATTTATATGGATTTTGTTCTTATCTTATGTTTTATTCTTGTTTTGGATCATATTAGCAAGATAATTACTTTGGGGCTTTAGACATGTGGAATTGCACGTTGCACCTGCGGAATTTGCATACGCCAAAATTCTATGTAATGGAAATTGCAAGCACATCTCCGAGGAAGAAATTTATTATTTTTTTCTCTCAACATTTTATTTGTTGTAGTTGATAAAAGTGTTTAATAATTAATTAAAAAAAGATGGTGCATGCGGTGATATATGTTAATGTGACAACTAGCATCACGGTGATTATGAAATAAAATATGAATTTAAAAGTTGAGATTTATAATATCGAAATTAAGATAATATAAGTTATAGATGTTATAAATGAGTAATGTGACAATATGATACAAGAATTTCTCACAATGACGATATATATAATAAACTCATAAAATATATTTGTGTCATTCAATATATTAGCTTTAAATTAATAAGTCAATAAACTATATTTTTCTTTGGACATGGAGTTAAACGGGACATGTCATATGTTACCTTAGAACCAATATAAATAATGGAAAAGACATGATTTCCACCACATACTATACAAGAAAAGTTAAAGTCATACTTAAACTATATAAGTGACCTATTACACACCTTAACTATATAAAAGTGATATTATTACCTCCCCACGATTCTATGCCCAAATTTAATGAGTGGAGTGCACTCCACTCGCCCTCTTGTGGTGTCACGTGTCTAAACTTATTTTCCTATTTTATTAAAAAATCAACCCCACCCATTACTCTTTTAACCCATCTATTTAACCATCCGACCCGACCCAACTCTCATATTTTATCCTAACCCTAACCCGATTAAAACATTCACCCATCCAAACGAAAAGTCATCGTTTGAGAGCAAAAACCCGATTAAAGATTCACCTCTATTTTTTTTCATTTTTTTGTGAAACTTAAATCCGATAGAAAAGATAAACAATAATTTTGCTGTGTTTTTCGTTGTTGACAAGCAAAAATTATTTTTTATCTCTTCTCAGTTGAAGTTGATTGGGTTATTTCAACGGAGGTGGTACGATCTAAGGTAAAAGCTAAAGCTTACATCATTTATGTAGGAACTATTGATTTTCAGTTCAAAGGTTAGCTTTCTTGTTTCTAAATATAGTAGATCTAGGATTTATTTTCGTTCCTAAATTAGATCTAGAATTTTTTGAGTTAGTGTTTTGTTGTCTTTAATTTGTCTAAATTAATTTATTTTATTTCCATTTAGATGCTCAATATGTGATAATATAACCCTTTACATTTATAATTGTTCGATTTTACTAGGGTTTTGACTAGGGTTATAAATTAGGGTTTTGAATTAGAAATTTTTGTTGTCTTTAATTTATCTTTAAAATTGATCTGTTATATTTTGTTTATGTGCCTCAATCTGTAACAATATGAGCTGTGAGGTTTAATATGTGATAAATAACTTGGGGATCCCAAATAACCTATGATACTTCTAGTTGTTGCATAAATTTAATATGTAAAAAACTTGTGAGATTCAATATGTAATTTTTTGATTTTTGTGTACTGTGTTTTTGTATCTTTTTTATTTTTGTGTACTGTTACACTTGTATCTTTATTGTATTTTTGTGGTCAACGATTTCAGGTTTATAAAATGAGTTTTGAACTGATCACTTTGAGATTTTATCACGATGGAGAACTTAATATGGGTAAGATGAAGGAAAAAGATATGAGGGTGGACAAGTTACTGAATTTTTAGATGTTGATGTAGATAGGTTGTCTTTGTTTGAATTTAGGGATTATGTAAAGTATTTAGGGTATATTCTCAAACAGTGCTTACTATATGTTAGACTGCCTAAGTGTTCTAATTTAAAAGAAATTAGGTCAGACAAGGACACAATTGAGATTTCAAAGAAATTGGGTAATGGGCAAGTTTTGAAAGTTTTTGTGAGTCACATGGGTTCTAAACCTGAGTTGGCCCCACTTTTGACATTTGCAAGTGACGGGGAAGGACATGTAGAGGGGAAAAGTGGTTTGTCTTTTAATAAAGACATTAAAAATGACATTGGAAGTGTTGACAGAGCATCTAAAAATATTGAAGATGCCCCTCCTTTTGACCAACCTATTGTCCATGCTTCTTCTCCTTCTACTGTCGAACCTACTGCTCATACTTCTCCTTCTTTTGTCCAACCAACTGCTCATATCTTTTCTCTTCCTACTGACCAACCTAATACTTATGTCTCTTCTCCTCCTACTGACCAACCTACTGCTCATGTCTCTTCTCCTATAGTTGTTGCTCCTAATAGTCCTACTGCTGCTCCTACTAATTCACATATTGCTTCAGATGTAGAATCTATTGATGGAGGTGTAGAGATTGGGAGTGATGTGGATGAATATGTGGATGAAGAGTTAAGAGATCTTAGGAAAGAAAAGAGGAAAAGAAAAAGAAGAAAGAGAAGAGAGAGACCAATAATTCCTGAACATATTAAGTTAGGAACTGGAAGAAAGGGATCAGATATTAGCTATGATGAGTTTGTAGGTGGTGATAGAAATAGTTTGGAGGGTAAGTTAGCTGGTGATGAACCTTTTTACCCATCTGATAAAGCTACCAGCTTTTAAACTGATTCAGGTGATATAACTGATGAAGAAGATGAAGTTGAACAAGTTGAACATAGAGATAAGGCTAGAAGGAGGAAAAAGGTAAAAAAGTTGCATATAGTTCAGACTGTCAGAAAGTTGTGTGGGAGTTAGGACTTGTTTTTTAAAGTATTAATGAATTTAGAGCTGTTGCTACTAAGTATGATGTTGTTGAACATGTTGCAATTGAGAAATATGTTAATGAACCTACAAGGGTAAGGGTAAGGTGTACAACTGGTTATCCATGGCTTCTTTATGCCAGCATTGATTCTAGGTCCATGAACTTTATTGTGAAGACCTACAATCCAGTTCATAAGTGTGATCCTATCAATAGGAACAAACTTTGTAATACCAAGTTCTTAGCCAGCCACTTCAATGAGAGGATAAAGGAACAACCGAATATTAGAATTTTTGAGTTTCAGCTGCTTATTAAGAAAAAACTAAATTTACATGTTGGAAGAACAGTGTAAGAGAGCAAAAAGTAAGGTGATTGCAGAACTGATGGGTGACTATAATCTGAAATTTGAGAGAATTTTATATTATAGAGATGAGTTGTTAAGATCAAATCCAGGTAGTACATATGTAGTGAAGCTTCATGATAAAATATTTGAAGATGGTAGAAAATTATTTCAAGGTTCTACATATGTTTTGATGCAACGAAGAAGTCCTTCCTAACTGGTTGTAGGAAGTGCATTGGTTTGGATGGATGTTTTTTAAAAGGAGTGACAAAAGGGAAGTTATTAATTGTTGTGAGTAAAGATGGTAACAATCACATGTTTCCACTGGCATGGGCAGTGGTTGAGATTAAAAACAAGACTACTTGGAGTTGGTTTATCAGGATTGTAAAAGAAGATCTTCAGTTGGTAGATGGGACAGATTTGATAGTGATAACAGACATGCAAAAGGTAAAGAATTGATGTTTTTGTTTCTGTTTATATTGTAACTGTTTATGTTTATGTTGTAACTGTTTCTGTTTTGTTTTTGTTATAGGGATTAGAAATTGCTGTAACTGAATATTTATCAAATGCTGAACATAGAATGCGTGCAAGGCATGTCCTTGCAAATTGGTCAAAAGATGCTATATGTAAAGGTATTGAGAAGAAAAAATATTTTTGAAGGAGTGTAAGATCTATCTTTGAGGCTGAGCTTAGGGACAACATTAATTATATGAAGATGTTAGGGGGGAAGAAATACTAGATAAGTTGATGTATTTTAATCCAGAGAGATGGAGCAAGGTTTACTTTAACTTTGGAACAAAGTGTGATGTTGTAGACAACAACATGGCAGAATGTTTTAACGCATGAATTTTAGAAGCTAGGCACAAGACTATAATTACAATATTAGAGGAGATAAGGGTAAAACTAATGAAAAGAGTGGGACAGATGAGGAATTTTTGTGAAACTTAGATCAGTGACATTTCTTCAATTGCTATGAAAGTACTAAATGATAATACAGCAAGGTCTATGAAGTGCAGCATAGAATGAAATTCTGATACAGGGTATGAGGTACTTGATAGAGGATATAGGCATATTATGGATCTTTCTAGACAATATTGTAGTTGTAGAGCATGGATGTTGAAGGGTATACATTGTCCTCATGCAGTGGCTGCTCTTCACCACCAAAAATTGGATCCAGTAAACTACACCTCTCACTGGTACAATAGAGAAACTTACATGAACACATATAGTTTCTTCTTTCAACCAGTTTTGAATATAAAGATGTGGCCACAATCATAGAATATCTTTGTTATGTCACCTCCTGTTAGGAAGATGCCAGGTAGGCCTAAAAAGAATAGGAAGAAAGAAGAAGGTGAAACTAAAAAAAAAAACTGAAAAGTTCTCCAAAATGGGGATTGAGATTTCATATGGCACTTGCCATAGTAAGGGTCACAACAAAATAAGATGTCCAACAGGTGCACCTGCTGCTGGCACTAATGCAAATCCTGGCCCAAGATCATCTGCTAGTGCAGACGCAAGTGCAGGTCCAAGTGCAACACCTACTGTTGAAAAAGAGAGAGGTTCAACTAGAAGAGAAAGGGTTATACCATCAAAAAATTCTACAGCAAAGATATTTTATTTAATTTGATAGTGTTGTGAACTAATTATGCTTACCTTATACTAAATATCTTCTTTTATTTCTTTTTAGTGTGCTGGCAGACCAAGAGTGGTTGAAATGGGATTACTTCACACACAAAGTGGATGCACAATTCTTAATGTAAGTTTACTACTGCATTTACTATCTAAATTTTATTTACTACAATTTTATTTACTAAAGTTAACACTTTCTTCATTTGAGCAGCCAAAAATGCCAAGTGAGAGATTCAAAACTGCCAAGTCTTCAGCATTTGTGATTGAAAATCTTAGATATACACCAAAAACTGATGTAAAATGGAAAGAGAAAAAAGTTATGACCTTCAGAAAACTACAAAAATGAAAGGAAAAAAACAAATTCAAACAAGTCCAAGGCTGCACACTTGAGTCAAGAAAGCTTCAATGTTCAATCTCTATGAGAAGTTGGTGTAGACTACATTTAAGACTGCATTTACTGATGTGACTGTATTTCTTTGTATAAAGTTTGGTTGTTGTGACTGCATTTAAGACTATGTTTTTAATAATTCACTGATGTTGGCAGCTGGGACTACATTTAAGACTATTTTTTCGTAGTTCACTGTTGTTGGCAGCTGTGACTGCATTTTGTAACTGTAATTAAAAACTGATATTAGTGGCAGCTTTGACTGCATTTTGTAACTGTAATTAGTTTAACAATTTGATCTCTTTTTAAATATATTTGGCAACAATATGTAATTGACACTCATTTTTGGTTAATGATTATGCAGTTGTAAGTTCATTGTTGCTGAAATTTGTGTTTATGCTTTGCAGCAGCTATGACTGTATTTAGTGTTGTGATGTTGTATACAAATTGCAGCACAAAGAACAACTGAAAACAAAGTCAAAACTGTTAAGTTCAACCTTACAATTTCATTACACAATAATTTAATTACACAACCTGACTGTTTTTTCAAAGGTAACACCTAATAATTGATACAAATTTCAGCCCCTTAAAACATAACAAAAATAAAGCAACTTAGTTTAGGGCAGTCTTCTTGGAGCTCCTTTCAAGAACATGAATTGAACTAGAAAACTAACACCCAAAATACATACACAAATGAGAGTAGTCCATAGTTATTTTTTCCTTTTCTTGGACTTAGCCAACTTGATCTTCCATTTCTTCTCATTTGCCTTCATCATCTTCAAATCATCCTGAAAATTATCTATTTGCAACTCTATTTTGTTCATATCTATTTTTCTCTCCACATATTTGGTTGTCCTAGTAGTCTTGTCATCAACTATTTTGTGTTCATAAAATGCACAATTTGTCGAAGATTCAACTCTTTCCTCAAGCTCCCCAATTCTTTCCAATAATTTAGGAATAACAAATTTCAATCGTTCATCAATAGAATCATCCTTCCAAAGCCAAAAATCGCATGATCTAGCATTCTAAAACGAAAGCAATTAGATTCGTATACAATTCAAGATCATTGTTTGAAGAAAAAACTCACGTACCCCATAGTAAGGACAAGTCCAATATCGTCTACCCAGATTTCTTGAGGTCCATGAAGTCATCAAAGGCAAAATATGTCCATGTTTGCATTGAACCTCGACCAACTCATGATCTTCTTCTTGCTTACAAAGTCTACTCAAACTTGGCCATTAAAGTACCTGAATTAAGAAAACAAGGTTTAAGATAGGTTGAACAACACTTGAGGGGAGAAAAAATTATGAAAATGGAAACAAAATTAAGACAAGATAATCATCAATATAACAAGAAATCGAAGGATTAAAAAGATTTAGTTACCAATTCTTCAAACAAATGCTCCTCAATTTCAATTTTGAGAGACAAATTTGGGAATTAGGGTTTCCTAGTTTTGAGCCCCAAATTGGCTTATAAATAAGAATAGATCCGTTGAAAATTAAAGATGATGTACTTTTAGCCGTTTACTTTTGTTATTTAATAGACTAGACGCGCCTAAAATAAGTGTAACATGCGTGCCTTAGAATGAGAGTCGCGGGGAGGTAATAATATCACTTTTATATAGTTAAGTTGTGTAATAGGTCACTTATATAGTTTAGGTGTGTCTTCGACTTTTCTTGTATAGTATGGGATGAAAATGATGTTTTTTTTCCTATAAATAATCTATAGCTTTGATATCATTGTTAGCCTTATCTTCGTACCAATTTTCTCAAATCCATATATATATTTCTTTTCTATATAATAGAAGAGAAGGTTTCGACATGCCTGCTTCAGCAGGCTATTTGCTTCGTAATTTTACTATATCATCGATAATTAATTATTATAAATTATTTATATATTAAAAAATTAATAATATTTAATTAAAAATTAATAATATTTAATTAAAAAGTAAAATAGACATTTATAACATGTCTGTTTCAGGTGCTTTAACCGTAATTTTACTATAGCACCCTTAATTAATTATTATATGTCATTTATGTATTAAAAAATTAATAAATTAAATTCATAATTTTACTATACTCCCTTAATTAATTATTATAAGTCAGTTATGTACTAAAAATTAATAATATTTAATTAAAAAGAGTAAAATAGATATTTATGATATGTCTACTTCAACAGTGATTTTATTATATCACCCCTTAATAATTATTATAAGTTATTTATGTATTAAAAAACTAATAGTAATATTTTATTAAAAAAGTAAAATTTACATTTATAACATGTCTGCTTCAGCTACTTCAATCATAATTTTACTAAATATCACCCTAATTATTTATTATAAGTCATCTAAATAAAAAAACCAAGAGTAATATTTTATTTAAAAAAATAAAATTTACATTTATAACATGTCTGCTTCAGCTACTTCAATCATAATTTTACTAAATATCACCCCTAATTATTTATTATAAGCCATCTAAGTATTAAAAAATTACTAATATTTAATAAAAAAGGTAAAATCTACAAAACGATAATTAACTCTTGATATTTTAAACTAACTTGACGTCTTATATGAGGTTCACTTAAAATTTTTTCACAAGTATTTTGTTTATAGTAATTTTGTGATATCACATTTAGTTAGTTGTTGTAAGTCATTTAAGACATGTCTGTTTCGTTGCTTTAATTGTGGTTTTACTAAATCACCCCTAATTAATTATTATGGCCATCAAAGCATTGTGCCACTTAAATTGAAATAGAAAGGGTATTATACATCACAATAATTAAAATTTTAAATTATTTAAAAAATATAATTGATTATCGATGATACAAAAGTTTTGACAAGGAGAGTAACATATATTATTTGAAAATTACATAAAAAGTATTATAAATTACAATAGTTAAACAACTTAAAATATTTAAAAATAATGTAATCTATTATATATTTTAAAAAATATGTAAAAAAAAAAAAACTATAAATCACAATAATTAACAACTTAAAAAGTTTAAAAGATATAAAATATTTGATTGAATCTCAAAATTATATTAGTGTCGCTTAAATTGGAATAGAAGAAAAGTATTATAAATCACAATAATTAAAAACTTTAGTTATTTAAAAGATATAATTGACTATCAATGCCACAAAAATTTGGACAAGGAGAATAACGTATATTATTTGAAAATTACATAAAAAATTATGCATGACTAGATAACCCTTTAGCATATGATTAAAGAACTAAACTTAAAAGCGCAACAAATTTTGTCATTTACATGAATAAAATATACATGATTATTTTGTGCGACTTGATTCTTTACAAAATACTATCAAGTAGTTAATATGTTAATTTTGTATATTCATGTTTTATAATTCATAATTCGGATTGATATCAATTTAACTTTCGTACATAAACTAGTTAACTTTTAGACTTTTTTTGCCCTTTTTATGCTAAAATATGATAAAATCTAAAAAACACAACAAAAATCTTTTTACAATTATGGTAAAAATTGGACCAAAAAATTATGATCATTTAGTACTTCGCTTAAAAAAAAAAGTTTAGTTTTCATGTCTCTTGCAAAACCAATAACTTCCTTCTGAGCATGCAAGAGCCAGGGCCCTAATTTTAGTTTTCCGGTAACCCTTCTTGACCAATCAATAACTTCCTTTATGATGTTTTTTTCTTTACTTATTCATCTTGTTTTGATATTAAAGCTCAATTAAATTTAAATTTGAAGTAATATACAAGAAGTACTCTCACTTGGGAGGTCAAATGCTTCTTACGGAAAGCGATTTCATAACTAGAGTTCCAATCTTAAATCTCATATTAAAAATAAAGAAATACTTATCACTCAGTCACCGACCACCCGAATATATAAGTCATATATAACATTTTATTAATTCATTGGCAGCTAGCTGATGAAGGTTAAAAAATGAAAGCAATATAATTAAAGGCATCTTGGCACATGGGTGACGGTCAGATATGGAGGACCCCTTAATTTTTTACTATTCCTTAAACAAATGCTAAACATTTTTCGTTGTGTTGTTCTTACATGAAAACTTAAAAATGTATCAATATCAAACCTTTTCCTCAATGTTGTTTATTAAGGGATAGAAAGCATAGAAACACGATGAAACTGTCAATTTCATATCTAAATTATATGAGGGTTCTATTACTCTTTTCAATTTATTTTTGACAGGCAAGATTTTTGTTATCTTGAAAACAAGATGGGACATAGATACCTTCTTTTTTTGGGGTGGGGTGGGGTGGGGGATGGCGTTGTTTTCCACCCGCTATTTGGTTCCCACATTGTCACTTCGACTAATCCGAATCACGCGTTGCAGGGTTCATTCTGGGGGTAGCGCTTCCAACAGGATTTTCTCCATAACCAAAGCTCGAACCCAAGACTTGTGATTAAGGGTGAAGCAGTCTCACCACTACACCACAACCCATGTTGACATAATTACCTACTATACCGGGAATAAATGATCTGATGATATAAAATACTATTACACTGACAAGTGACGATGTATATAACTTAAACTTAAAGAATCTTAGTAACTCCCAAACTTTTTTTTCTAAAAAAAAGTATATAACTTAAACTCGCTCGTTCACTAGAGTAAGGAAACCACTATTATTTCGGATTTACTATTTACAATTTATTTTTTAATTAATCTGTAAATAGGGTTCCTAGTCAAATCCATGCCAAAATAGGTTTCCTAATTATTAAAAAAATAAAATGAAATTAGGTTTTGCACTATGGCACGTATGACACAACCCGCTCAAAACTCCTATATATATCTGCCCCTTCCACACTAAGAAAAAACCCCTACTTTCTCATATCCAACACCAAACTTTTACAAACAAAACTTTGTAGAGAAAAACAATGTCAGCCTGCAGCAAGATCCGCCACATTGTAGCACTGCGCCAAATGCTACAACGCTGGAGGAAGAAGGCAGCCCGTCGCGGTGTCCCTATCGACGTGCCATCAGGTCATGTAGCCATCACAGTAGGCACCAATTGCAAGAGATATGTTGTTCGTGCCACTTATTTGAACCATCCAATGTTCAAGAAATTGTTGTCACAAGCTGAGGAAGAATATGGTTTTACTAACTCTGGTCCATTAGCTATTCCTTGTGGCGAGTTGTTCTTTGAAGAGTTACTTAGCCACTTGGACAACAATAAGTCAATGTTAGCGAACTTTGAAGATTTTCAAAGATATTGTCACATGGATGCTCGAAGTAATCTTGATTTTTGGGGTGATTCTAGACCCCTTTTGCATACTAAGTTCGTATGGTAATCCACGAGAGACGAACCAAGATTTTAAGTCAATTGATACAAGACAACTATATCTTGTGGTAATAGGTAAAGTTTTAGTACAAAAAAGGCAACTTTTTTCTCAAAATTTTGTCAATTATATATATTGAGTTCGAGTGCAACACAAGTGGATTTGTCCAGACGCACAACGTAAATTATGTTATGAAAAAGTGACTGGAGATGGCAAGACAGTGGACGAGTTGATTAGCCACAGTGTCGTCCCAAATTTTGAATTAAGAGTGAAATTCAAGAATTGCAATGTGCAACAAAGAAAGTAAGAAACTGAGGAAAAGAGATACACAATGATTAATGTTGTACTTAATATTTTTTTTCTCCTAAAGAATGATTTTTGATGATATATTAATGGAAAATTGTAAAGAAATTAATTAGAAGCATGTGTTGTCCATTATTTGCTGTGCATTTACATGGATATTGGAGGAAATGTGAAAATATGATATGATGAGTCTTAATTTATTGTTTGTATAGTGGATGAATGATTGAGTAGTAACGTGCTCGATGTTGGAAGTCATAATTAGTAACAACTTACGCCAAGTCTATGGGCTCTCGTACAATGTCCGGTTGAGTCCTTTTTTTAGACTTGGTTTTAAGACTTGAGAGGTATCAATATTTTTTATGTACTCCATTAGGTTTAGTTGCATAAGTGGAATATGAGAAGAATAAGATGTATTGTTTTGATATAAATTTGTGTATATAGAGTTGTTTTGGTGATTTTCAAGACAACAAATATTTACTATCTTCAATAATAGTCAAGGATAATTGTTTTATAATAAATTTGATAACGAGTAGGCAATATCCTTGTCTCCAAATGCAATGTCTTATATATGTCTGAATCATTACATTGTAGTTAGAGGTAGATCTAGAATTTTAAACTAGTAAATTTCTGGTACTATGTGACAATCCCCGTCAGGGATTGAACCCATGTTCAGGGTAACATAAGCAATTTAAGGGTTTATTATACGGCATCAAGTCAGCATTCAGTTTGTATATGGGTTTTCATCTATAAAATTTTATTGACTTATTTTATTTTTTAATATATTTATGGGATCTACAATAGTGGGTGGGGATTCCCCGACCCCCCCCCCACACACACACACTGTAGGTACGTCCTGACTGCAGTATTGAATTTATTAGGGGGGTTTGCGGGGCAAATTCTTAGTCAATTTCCTTATGGGTAAAATATCTTTTAAATCAAACTTCGATTTCAATCTAATACTAAATACTATATATGCCCTAGAAATAATATTGTGAGGTATTAATTATTTATAATATAATCAAGCAATTCACGTGATCTAGGCATTAGTAACATCTATCTTTAATCTATGAAATGAACTTGACATTTGAATAATACCTTATCCTATATACAGGGGCAAGCCACCTTGTACTAAGGGTAGTCGGGTGAATAATTTTTGTCGAAAAATTATCGTTTATGTAGGTAAAATGCTATTATATTTGATTAAATATAAAGATTGGAACAATCTTAGCGCATCTAAGGAATGTAATTTAGCGATGATAGGTGTTCAGTAAAGGCGAAAAGCAACTCACACGCGGATTTGATCCCACCTGCTGCCATCCATTTTTACCTTTTTAATATTTTCAAATGTGCTTCTATTTTATTGAAGAGCTTTTCTAAAATTTCTGACTTCGACATCGTCTATATATTGTCAATCATACATGAAATTAATTCAAACTTGTTAGTTGGGTGAAGCAAAAGGAAATTAGGAATAAAGACTAGCGGGAGTTGGGGCGGGGTAGGTGCTGATTGGAATTTTGATGATGAAGTTAGCTTCAATAAAATTCTTACTAGTACTAATATTTTTGGAAAAAGGGAAGAATAATGAAGCTGTCAGACAGCTCACATTTTTGGAACTTTTGACTTAAATTAAATTAATCCACAGATTTAATAGTATAGTATAGGAATAGTACTACTTTAATTTAAGAATATAATGTACTACTAGCTGGCGTTACTGGTATTTGGGTCATTGACCCCTTGAAAATATATGATGTTTCCAGAGACTTTTTAAAAGGTCCTTTTCTAGTAAAATACTCAATACCCACTTCGAATTCGGTCATATAACAATTATAACTAGGGTTTGAGAAGGATAATGTATGCATAATCTTATTTTTATCTTAAAAAGAAATAGAGAGATTATTTTGATATTATCTTTCGCTCAAATAAAATATATCTAAATAATAATATCAAATTTAGTCTTTTTAAAACAATTATTTTAATTTTTCTTTTTGAAAAAAGAATGAAGTTTATATTTAAAATTTTATATAAAATGTAACATATGTCATAATAATTAATTATTTTACATTTCTTACTTGGTGTAGCTTGATTCATAGGTCTGAGTGGGAACTTAGTTTTCTGGGTATGCGATCTTAGATTATTGTTGCATAGTGAGCTCGTGTTGTAACTGCTATCGCAGTTTTCTTAATCTACCCAATTAGTCAAAGAAGTTTTCCTGATGGTATGTCTCTAGAAATTTTTGGTACTTTCAATTTCACAATTGCATTTCAGGTTGAGCACAACATCCTTATGCACCCATCTCACATGTTAGGCATAGCCGGTGTATTCGGCGGATCCTATTCAGTGTTATGCATGGTTCCTGATAACTTCTGATTTGATCAGGAAAGTACGAAAAATGAATCTACTAATGAAAATTACAGATTCGATCAAGGGGAGAAACTTATAATATCGTAGCCGCTCATGATTATTTTAACCGATTGTTCTTCCAATATGACAGTTTCAACAATCTCATTTGTTATACTTTTTCCTAGTTGTTTCGCCTATAGTAGGTATATGGTTTACCGCTTTAAAAATCAACACTATAGTTTTCAACCTAAATAGTTTCAATTTCAACCTATCTGTATTTGACAGTCAAGGTTGTATAATTAACACTAGGCGGATATCATTAACAATAGGTGATTGTTTTTCATCTATTGTATCATTGATGGTCAAATATACATAATTGTTGCAGGTAGGAGGTAACATGTATTCTATAAAATTAATCAGGGTGCACGTCATGGGTGGACCCACATAGGTTCAAGTGGGTCCATATGAACCCACTTCGTTAAAAAATTACATTGTATATATACGTATATATAAGTAGTTTTTACCAATTTAAAAGGTATATATTATATATTGAACCCATTGTAAATAAAAGAATTGGTTGGCCCAGCGATAGTGGACTTGATTATTAACACATACATCTCGTGTTCGAGCTCCAGTAGGGGCGCTTTTTTTAATTAGTTTATGCAGCTGCATTTTTTTTTAATTATTTTATTCAGCAGCCAGTTTAAGCAACTTTGAACCCACTTGATGAAAAGTCAGGATCCGCTACTGGTGCACGCAAGCTGATTCAAACACCATTATTAACAACAAGAGAAACAAAACATCGATAAAAGATAAACTTCTTAAATCCTTCAAATAATAATAGCGTCACATAAAAGGAAATTTGGTATGTACTCTCTACATTTCAATTTGTTCGACTTACTTTTCTTTTACCCCTTTTCGAACAAAATGATCCTTTCCGTTTTGACAATACTTTAATTTCAATTTTCTACTGGCATATTTAAGATCGTAAAATTAAAGAATATTTTGATACATTTGACATAACTTTAATTTAAAACCACAAGATTCAAAAGTTATTTTTATTTTTCTTAAACTCCATATTAAATCAAAATATATCTTTCTTTTTTTTAAATACGAATGTAGTAGTATTTGATATCAGGATTGAAGAAGTTATATGTTGTCCGATGTTAAGGAATTTGCTAGTTAGGCCCAATCTTTGATTGTGTAGTAAAGAGTACCAAATTAGACATGATTTGGGTTTCTAACCACTTAGAGAGGAATGGATAAAATAGCCAACTTTGACATCTACTATCAAATATTACCATATTATCTATATTTATATCTATAATCTATATCTATATCTATATTTATAATCTATATCTATATCTATAATCTACAATCTATATTTATATCAATAATCTATAATATATTAAAAGTGTGAAGGACCTTAAAAATGTTGTTTGAACTTTTTGCCCTTCATTAGAAGTTTTTGTTTTAGACAAAATTGTCTTTTTACTATTTTGTTTTTAATATTTAAGAGCTGAAAATTAATTAAATATATTTATGGTAAAACTTTTTCTTATTAGAATTCATAATAATTAATGACAACTAATACTTTTTTATTAGTTTAAGAATTCTAATGGTAAAATATATACGTGCTTACAATAAAATATATATTTATGTTTACATGATTATATTAAAATGTGAAGAATCTTTGAAAAGTGATTTAAACTTTTACACTTTATTAAAAATCGCCGCAATAAATAAAATCACTTAATTTTAAATAATCAAATATTACATGCGCAAAGCAAGTGCGATTAAACGAGTATATTTTAAAAGCTGTTAGTAATATTTAGTGATTTTTTAACCTTATAGTTTTTTGGGGGACAAAGCTATTCTCAATCAAAACATAGAACAACTCAGGCAAATACTGGCTATAAAATGTAACGATCTGTCGTGTCAAAAAATTAGTTTGGAGTTATAAAATTGGGGACCATATGTGGGATTCAAAACTAATAAAAAAGAAATAAAATGTTAATATTTTTTTAAAAAAATTAATTGGGTCAAGTTAAAAGAATCAAACGAATTGAAATGAAGAAAATACTTTTTTTAACACTAACTAAAACGAAAAAACGTCAAGTTAATGATTTGCTAATTGGTATGAAGTACATAAAAATATAAAATACTTTTAAATCTTTATAGTCATAAATTAAGGATATATAAAATATATCAAAACTATTCTTTAATTTTATGGCCTTGAACGTATATATAAAAATTTGAAGTTAAAGAATAGTAAAAAAAAAAATCTTTTCTAATAAACTAAAAGAAAAATAAGACAAATAAATTAAAATGATATATATGGTACCTCTTGTCATTAGCTTGCAAACATGTGCAAAACCGCAACCCGTGTTATGACTAATGACTCGTTTGGTATGAGAGATGGGAGATAACTAATTTCAAATTTAATTTAGATGACTTTACTCCATATTTGATCGGAATAAAGTCACGAGATAACTTATTCCACAACCGTAAAATTATTTTTATTCCACATTGCAAATGAAATAACAATCTTGAAATAACTTGTTCCTACCCAAAACAAACCCTATCTGATTAATGGATTATCTATGGGCAAACAAGGAAAAAAAATTAAAAATATATTCTATAATTTTCTGCCCTTGAACATGCATATAAAAAGTTGAACTTAAAGAATTATCAAAAAAGGTTTTTATATTCAACAAACTAAAAAGAAAAATAAGATAAATAAATTAAAAAATTTTGACATATAGTATAACTCAGCCCCCAATCCTCAAAACTCCATCTCAATCAAGTGAGGCTTCCTTATCTTCCCTACTCAACACTTTATGATAAATCAACCTCAATCCAACATCATCAAATCAATGAGCTCGAATCTGTTCCATCAAAGAAGATCTAGCATCCACAAATGTCAAAACACGCCCCGGTGTCAAAATATCAAGCCTAACCATCTGATTAGTTAAAAACTGAATCTCTAAGGCCAAAAGTCTCTCCTGGGTCAAAAGATGCGCCAAGCTACCCATGCTAGTCGACTTCCAGATCAAGGCATCCGCAACCACATTAGCCTTGCCCAAATAATAGAGAATAGTCAAGTCATAATCCTGAAGTAACTCAAGCCAACGGCGCTGCCTCATATGAAAATCTTACTAGTAAAGAAGTACTGAAGGCTACGATGATCTGAGAAGATCTCACAACGAACTCCATACAAGTAGTGTCTCCACAACTTCAAGTCAAACACAACTGCACACGGCTCCAAATTATGGGTAGGATAATTCCTCTCGTGAGGCTTCAACTGACGAGACACATACACAATCACCTTGTCGTCCTGTATCAACACAACACCTAATCCAATATCGGAAGCATCACAAAATACGGTAAATCCCACGCCCTCCTTGGATAAAGCCAATATAGGAGCTGAAGTCAACAAGTCCTTAAGCTTTTGGAAGCTCGTCTCACAAGTATCAGACTACTAGATGAAAATCTTTTTATGAGTTAACTTAGTCAAAGGAGCTGCAATGGAAGATAAACCCTCAAAAAACACCGATAATACCCAGCCAAGCCAACAAAACTTTGAATCTCGGTGGGCGGAGTAGGTCTTAACCCAATCACGAACCGCTGCAACCTTGGCTGGATTAACCATGATACCTTTCTTAGTCACCACATGACTCAAGAAAGAAACAGACTCCAACTAAAACTCGCACTTAGAGAACTTAGCATACAACTCCTCATCCCTCAATCTCTGAAGCACAATTCATAAATGTTCTTTATTCTCAACCTCACTCTTAGAATACACCAAGAAATCATCTGTAAACACAATAAAAAATGAGTCGAGATATGGTCGAAACACCCGATTCATCAATTCCATATTTGTGACACAAGTGTTGTTTTGCCTCCTTCATTGAAAGTAGGAAATTCAGGGTAAATCCTAACAAATCTCTCCTTGACCTGGATTTTCTGGCAAATCAATCTTGATCTTCTTCTTCACATAATCTTCATATATCACTGTTGTTTACCATAATTAAAAAATGATATGAGTTAAAATTGGAGCCCTATGCATTAAAAATAAAAGCACGGGTTGATATTATTGGAGCCTTGTGTTATAAGTAAACAGAGTTGAAACTGGAGCCTTGTGCATTTAAAGTGAGCACAGGTTAAGAGTAGGGCTCATGTGTTAAAAATAAATGCACGAGTTGAAAGGAGCCCAAGCGTTGAAAGTAAGCAGGGGTTGAAAGTTGAAGCCCATAAATATGGGTTGAAAACTGATTTGGTTTTAAAGATGGATTAGCAACAAGATTGTTGAAAATTTGTTTGAAACTTTTCTCCACATGTAACTAGACAAAGATCTTCATTATCATCAAATTGGTTGCAAATTGATTAGAACATGTCCTCAATTTGAATCATCGGACCATTGAACCATAGACTCTGATACCACTTGTTGGGTTCGAAATCGAGAGGGCGTCATGCGGAAGCTTAAAGTTTGCAAACTATAGAAGACGATAATTCAGATGACAAATAAAATTATAATAAAAACATATTATTAATATGATTTGGTCCAACGGTCTATATATGAAAAAATATAAAATCTATAGGGAAAAAAAATTTCTAAACAAAACTCTTTAATGACTACATTGTGGATGTTATTGTGTTATAACTTGAGAAAAGAGATCTTCTATTTATAGAACTACAAAATCCTTCCTCTAAGAAAGTAGAAACCTAATAGGAAAAGGAGATATTTTCCAACAAGGAAACTTTTTTTCAAGTAATTCTAATTATGATAGAAAGTCAGATAAAGTAGAAAATTTAGGGCAAAACCTAACATAATGGTTGCCATGTGTCAGCCTTATATTGGTTTAACCCATCCCCTCAAAGTTTTTATTCAAATTTAATAATTTTTTCAGATCCGACCCATTAATCGACCTGAAATAATGACAAATTCTCAACCACTTCTATCTTTTACGAGTTTACTCTCTTCTTCTTCCTTCACTTGGATTTTATCCAAAAACCTAGTCTGCCATTAATGAAATGAGAGGTTTAGTATGTTCATCTGCATAGACATTTGGCCCATCTTCTGCCTATTCTTGAACACATATTGATCTAATATATACACAAATCACAACCTCCTTTTAACAGGATTGATAAAATATTTTGGGATCTATCAGTTTTATAATATTTTTCTCATCCCACAATTTTCATGTCTTATGAGGAAAGGCATTGACAAGCAGCAAAAAAACTATTTCAAAAGTTTCTTGATTTTTCTCGTTCTATTATTAGTCCTCTTGTAATGAATGTAAAAGATAAATTGATTTCCCTATTGTTTTTGCAGCTGCTAGAAATTTCATGATACTGATTTCATCAAAAGTAGGCTAGGTTTTTGGTTGAAATCCAAATGAGGGAAGAAGAGGAGATGGAATCGTGAGAGAGAGAAGGGTGAGGATTTTTAGTGGGTATATCGGATCGGATTTGGGCAAATTATCAAATTCAAATAAAAAATTTAAGAGAATGGGTTAAACCAATATGAGGCTGACACGTGGCAATCGTTATTGACAAGAATATATATGACCTCAAACTATAACGGTAGGGGTAAATATATATCCAAAGTATAACAAAGGGTATATACGTATCACTTTTAATAGTCCAGGGGTATATTGGCCCTTTTTGTTTTTTTATAAAGATTCTCTTGAAAAGCTTTGAATACATTTTTTCACATACATTTACTTCTCCGTTTTCTACATTAATTGTCAATGCATACACTCTTACACACATTACATGAAAATTTATTTTGGTATTAGATTTTAAAATAAAAAGAAAATAATTTTAAAAAATCGACCACTTATGGTCGGTTTTGAAATTTAAAAAAAGTAATTAGTTTTTAGGAAACCGACCACTTGTGATCGGTTTTTATTAAAAAAAATTATATATATAATCTAATATATTATTTTTTGAAATTGCACTGATCACCATAGTCAATAATCAATATAATAATAATAAATATCAATCAATCTTAGATTTTGTGAAAGAATTACACTAAAAAATATATCAAATAAAATAAATAAATTACGTTAAACATGATCTTTATCTTTTACTTATTTTTTAATATATAAAATAAATATTTTCCTTTGTATATACGTTAAATGACGTTAAACGTGCATAATCTTTGGATAATGAATATGTGTGTGTGTATATATATATATATATATACCGATAATTCATCAGAATATAATAAGCGTGTTCTATTTTAAGGTAATATACTTGTGGATGTGATGTGTATAGTCCGCATTCAAGAGTTCATATATATAAATATCTGTGTATATATATATGATGTAGTGATCGATTGATGAACGATATAGTCAAAACCTAGTAGAATCTATCAAAACATATTGAATACCGTGATTTGAAATGACAGAAGTAATAATATATACTGTACGTTGAAGTTATATTAATGTAAATTAATCAAATTAATCGATCACTCGTCAGAGTATGTATATGATATACGTCGCATTATATTATTGGATAATATACTTGTGTATGTATGTGATGTATATAGTACGTATTTAGAACTTTATATAGTCGATAGTGTGTATGTATAGATATATATATAGTATATACATATTATATAGTGAAGGTATATTAATGACATAAGATAAACTAACCGATAATTCATCTGATCAGTATATGTGAAATTCGTTGTATATTATTATGGGGCGGTAAAATCGTGTATGTGATGTTTATAGTATGTATTTGAAAGTTGATAGACAATTGAATGTATGTATATATACATATATCTCGTGTAGTGACATATGCAATAATCGAAAGGTAGATAACTGAATCTATATATCAAAATATTTTGAATAATACATTGATATCATACTATTGAGGAAATAGATATACTATTTTGTGTCAATGTAGACACACGTATGTTGTTGAAGTTGTAATAACGTAAGACAAGTATTACGAGGTATATGGGGGGGAGGGGGAGGAAGTAGGGAAGGAAGACAGAAAATTGAATCCTGAAACTGGCATATACTTACCATTTGCTTTGAATTTCAAATTTTGAAATACCGCCAAATTTTGGCGGTGAATTTGAGTTTTTTAATTTGGCGGTGAATTTGAGTTTTTTCGCTTAAAAAATTTGTATTTGAGTATATGTAAAATACGTTGTACATTATTATGGGGTAGAAAAATAGTGTATGTGATATTTATAGTACATATTTGAAAGTTGATAGCCAATTGAATATATGTATATATACGTATATCTCGTATAGTGACGTATGCAGTAATCGAAAGCTCAATAACTGAATCTACATATCAAAATATTTTGAATAATACATTGATAACATACTATTGAGGAAATAGATATACTATTTCGTGTCAATGTAGATACGCGTATATTGTTGAAGTTGTAATAACGTAACACAAGTATCGATAATTTATTTGATTAACACGTTGTATTACGAGGTATATATATATATATATACATATATATCAATAAATTTTGCAAATTACGATAAATTTTTTGTTAATTAGCTTTTAATTACGATGTTATATATTATATATAACATCGTAATTAAAAGCTAATTAACTAAAATTTTATCATAATTTACAAAATTCATTGATATTATTATACGATTGAGGAAATATACTACTCGTGTTATTATTATAAATATTATAGAATTTATTAAAAAATAATTTTAATTTATTAATTATAGTAATTAAATTTTTTATTATTATTACTTTCTTGAAAACTGACCACATGTGGTCGGTTTTCTGGAAATTTTTTTGAAAACCGACCATATGTGGTAGGTTTTCAAGAAAATAACAATAAAAAATATTTCATAAAATAACTCCTACCCGACCCATGCTAGGTTTATTTGCCATTGTTGATCAAATTAGTTGTATGAAGAAAAAAAAAAGATAAGAGATGTAATATTTTCTTGTGATTTTGAGTTGACATTGAGAGTGAAAACTATGGACTATTTAAAGGTATATGTACATGCTACACTCTCAAGTAATTGATATTATTATTTCTATGTAATGTGTTGATTTAGGGGTTAGAAAATCTTATTCCATCCCTCATGAACTTAATAAAGCTCCAACAATTAGCTTAATATTCTCAAAAAGAACAACCGAAGATACAACAATCTCTAATTTAGAATTTTGAATTAAGAAAAAAAGAGACGATGATAATGTATAAACTTTAGCTAAGCCTTAACATATGTAATTTTGACCATTGACAAAAATTTCATTGTGTTTTGGTTATAATTATATTTGTTGCCTCATGGTGTAGAAAAATAAAGTTCTTACAAAGTTTCCATGAAGCTAAAATATTCAAACATATTTTTTCCATTTTTGTGATTTCTTATTTTGCCTAATGGTCAAGATTTTTTTCTTCTAGTTGCCTAATGGGTTGCTTGGAATTTGATGTTACTGTTTGACAAAATTTAAATTCGGAAAAAGGATTGCTTTGATATTTTTTCGGTAACTGCTTATCTCTTTCTCTTTAATTTAGGCCAAGCAAAGGAAAGTTGATTTCTCTTTATTTTCATATAATGAAGTCTTTAAATGTAGTTTAGTTTGAGATTGTTCGCTGTAGAAGGCTTTGAAAGCCAAGGAATTTTGTGATGGTTATATGGTGAGAGGGACATGCGACACCTCTACTTATTTGCTTTGTTACACTTGTTCAATTGTTTGACTTATTATACTATAAATGGATATGTTACTTGAAAGTGAATAAGTGTAGTTACTTATCTTGAATGTGAACTTTTATTTTGAATGTTGTTGAAGCGTAGGTACTTGAAATGTGAAGTTTTTATTGTGAATTTTGCTATGCTTGTTAATTTTGAATGTGGTTTAGTTTGGTGACTTGGGTGGTGACTTGGTCACTTGAAATCGATTATGTATAAGTACTTGAAATGTGAATGTATCATTTTGAAGGTGGTTTAGTTTGTTGTTTTAGGAGGTGACTTTGTGACTTGAAAATGTTGAAGTTTAGATACTTGAAATGTGAATTTTTGTTTTGAATGTAGTTTAGTTTGGTGACTTAGTCACTTGAAATCGATTATGTGTAGGTACTTAAAATGTGAATTTATCATTTTGAAGGTAGTTTAGTTTGTTGTTTTAGGAGGTGACTTAGTGACTTGAAAATGTTGAAGTTTAGGTACTTTGGCGGTGAATTTTTGTTATGAATCTTCTTTAAGTTTGGTGACTTAGTCACTTGAAATTGACTAAGTGTAGGTACTTTAAAGGTGAATTTTTATTTTGAATCTTCTTTAAGTTTAGTGACTTGGTAGGTGACTTAGTCACTTGAAATTGATTAAGAGTAGGTACTCTGGCGGTGAATTTTTGTTTTGAATCTTCTTAAAGTTTGGTGACTTGATAGTCCACTTAGTCACTTGAAATTTACAAAGTTTAGGTACTTTAAAGGTGAATTTTGTATTTTGATTGTAGTTAAGTTTGGTGACTTGGTAGGTGACTTAGTCACTTGAAATTGATAGTGTAGGTACTTTAAAGGTAAATTTTGTTTTGAATGTGGTTTAGTTTGGTGACTTAGGTGATGACTTAGTGAGTTGAAATTGACCAAGTTTAGGTATTTTAAAGGTGAATTTTTTGTTTTGAATCTTCTTTAAGTTTGGTGACTTGGTAGGTGACTTAGTCACATGAAATTGATTAAGTGTAGGTACTTTGGCGGTGAATTTTTATTTTGAATGTGGTTTAGTTTAGTGACTTGGGAGATGACTTAGTGAGTTGAAATTTACTAAGTGTAGGTACTTTAAAGGTGAATTTTTCGTTTTGAATGTAGTTAAGTTTGATGACTTGGTAGGTGACTTAGTCACTTGAAATTGGTAAAGTGTAGGTACTTTAAAGGTGAATTTATGTTTTGAGTGTGGTTTAGTTTGGTGACTTGGGTGATGACTTAGGGAGTTGAAATTTACTAAGTGTATGTACTTTAAAGGTGAATTTTTTATTTTGAATGTAGTTAAGTTTGGTGACTTGGTAGGTGACTTAGTCACTTGAAATTGATAAATTGTACGTACTTTAAAGGTAAATTTTTATTTTGAATGTGGTTTAATTTGGTGACTTGGGTGATGACTTAGTGAGTTGAAATTTACTAAGTGTAGGTATTTTATAGGTGAATTTTTATTTTGAATGTTGTTTAGTTTGGTGACTTGGGTGATGACTTAGTTAGTTAAAATTTACTAAGTGTAGGTATTTTAAAGGTGAATTTTTCATTTTGAATGTAGTTAAGTTTGGTGACTTGGTAGGTGACTTAGTCACTTGAAATTGATAAAGTGTAGGTAATTTAAAGGTGAATTTTTATTTTGAATGTGGTTTAGTTTGGTGACTTGGGTGATGACTTAGTGAGTTGAAATTTACTAAGTGAAGGTACTTTAAAGATGATTTTTTTTGTTTTGAATGTAGTTAAGTTTGTTGACTTGGTAGGTGACTTAGTCACTTGAAATTGATAAAGTGTACGTACTTTAAAGGTAAATTTTTGTTTTGAATATGGTTTAGTTTGGTGACTTGGGTGAGACTTAGTGAGTTGAAATTCACTAAGTGTAGGTACTTTAAAGGTGAATTTTTCGTTTTGAATGTAGTTAAGTTTGGTGACTTGGTAGGTGAATTAGTTGCTTGAAATTGATAAAGTGTAGGTACTTTAAAGGTGAATTTTTGTTTTGAATGTGGTTTAGTTTGGTGACTTGGGTGATGACTTAGTGAGTTAAAATTTACTAAGTGTAGGTACTTTAAAGGTGAATTTTTTATTTTGAATGTAGTTAAGTTTGGTGACTTGGTAGGTGACTTAGTCACTTGAAATTGATAAAGTGTAGGTACTTTAAAGGTGAATTTTTATTTTGAATGTGGTTTAGTTTGGTGACTTGGGTGATGACTTAGTGAGTTGAAATTTACTAAGTGTAGGTACTTTAAAGGTGGATTTTTTGTTTTGAATGTAGTTAAGTTTGTTGACTTGGTAGGTGACTTAGTCACTTGAAATTGATAAAGTGTAGGTAATTTAAAGGTGAATTTTTATTTTGAATGTGGTTTAGTTTGGTGACTTGGGTGATGACTTAGTGAGTTGAAATTTACTAAGTGTAGGTACTTCAAAGATGAATTTTTTTGTTTTGAATGTAGTTAAGTTTGGTGACTTTGTAGGTGACTTAGTCACTTGAAATTGATAAAGTGTACGTACTTTAAAGGTAAATTTTTGTTTTGAATATGGTTTAGTTTGGTGACTTGGGTGATGACTTAGTGAGTTGAAATTTACTAAGTGTAGGTACTTTAAAGGTGAATTTTTCATTTTGAATGTAGTTAAGTTTGGTGACTTGGTAGGTGACTTAGTCACTTGAAATTGATAAAGTGTAGGAACTTTAAAGGTGAATTTTTGTTTTGAATGTGGTTTAGTTTGGTTACTTAGGTGATGACTTCGTGAGTTGAAAATATTGAAGTTTAGGTACTTAAAATGTGAATTTTTGTTTTGAATGTGGTTTAGTTTGTTCTTTTAGGAGGTGACTTAGTCACTTGAAATTGATTATGATGTAGGTACTTTTTCATTTTTAATTTAGGTACTTGAAATCTGAACTTTTTGTGACTTGATCTAATTAGTTGAATCTGATTGATTATGTAGATGGAACCTGATTAAAGCTAGATATATCAACGGAATAATGATAATCAAATGGGTCTTGTGTCAGACGATTTGTTGAACATGCTACGACACTTGGTGTTTGGTCATGTTTTTGGGCTATTCGTTGTCCTTGTGTTAGATGTGATGGTATATATCTTTTAAAAAAAGAAGTTGTGAAGGAACATCTTTATAGAAGGGAGTTTCACGAGGACTTTTTAAGATTGCATACTATTGATGGTGATGTTGAGCAAAATAACTTTGTTGCTGGTGAAAGAAGTGGGCCTGCAAGGCATAATGAATATCAAGATACTAGGATGACAGAAATGGTGCACAATGCTTTTGGGATGCAACACGGGGGCGACTTTAGAAAAAATGTTGAAGATGTTCCTAATAGAGAAGCAGGAAAATTCTATGAACAATTGCATGTTGATGGTCATCCTTTGTTTGAAGGGTGTTCACACTCTCGTTTGTCTATTGTTGTTAGATTATTTAGTATTAAATCTGACAGGAATATTGCTGAAGGAAGAATGAACTCAATGATAGACCTCATTAAAGAGTTAGTTGACCCCAGCTTAGAGGTTCCTTATTCTTTCTATAAGGATAAAATATTGGTGTCAAAGTTAGGTCCCTCCTCAGTTAGAATTGATTGTTGTGAAAATAGTGCATGTTATACTTTAATGAAGATGCTAACCTAAAGTCCTGTAAGTTTTGTCAGCACCCTCGATAAAAGTGTAGTTGTAGTGGAAATAAAATTGATATTAAGGTGATGCATTATTTACCTCTAATACCAAGGTTGAAGAGGTTGTATGCTTCAAACAGCTCAGCTCCTCATATGAGATGGCACAGTGAAAATAGAAGGCCTACTGGTGTTCTGTGGCATCCATCTGTTGGAGAGGCTTAGAAGCATTTTGATGCAACTTATTCAGATTTTACAGCTGAGCCACGAAATATTCATTTGGGATTATGTGCGGATTTCTCTCCTTTTCAGTTGGTGTTACGCCATATTCATGTTTGTATTTATCACCCCATATAATCTTCCTCCTGAAATATTGATGACTAGTCCCTATATATTTCTGAATTATGTTGTTCCTAGCCCACGTAATCTAAAAAGCAAAATAGATATCTACTTGCAACCTTTGATCGATGAACTTCAAATTTTATGGCATAAGGGGGTTGAAACTTGGGACATCTCACTTAAACAGAATTTCAATCTGCGTGCATATCTAATATGGACTATTAATAATTTTCCTTCTTATGGAATGTTGTCTGGGTAGATGACAGCTGAAAAGTTGGCTTGTCCATACTGCATAAAAAAAAAAATCTTTCACATTGAGACATGGCATAAAAAATTCATAGTTTGATTGTCATCATTGTTTCTTGCCACCAGATCATGAATTTAGGAGACTTAAGAATTCATTCAGAAGGAATAGAAGGGAATATGATGGTCCATGTAACACTCCAAAAATCTGTCCCGAGACGTCACACGGTGCTTAGGACCACAAGTGATCCCAAGATAACCCTTCTACTGGCATAACTCATAAGAAACTGAATGATATGCATAAAACGACTGAGTTTACTATGCGAAAACATAATAATGATGGAATCTGGGAAAAATACAATATCAATACAACTTTTACATTCAAATAGAGTCTGAAAGAGGGACTGAAAATACATAACTGACTCTAACTGACATCTGTGAAGCCTCTACTATACTGGCTATAGATACCTAGGACGCGACTCCAACTATCACTAATCAACACATATGAGTAAGAAAATAAAGTACATCAATAACATCTAACTAAAGTCCCCGAAGTAGGAGGACTCATCATCTGCTGGCTAGAATCTGCAAACTGTCTACATGTAGTGTACGTGCTACAACTGAGTTGATACCTATATTATGAGACAATGTAGCACATAGACATATATGTAGATTAGTACTTTGAGGATGTACTGAGTATATGGTGGTGAATGCATAAGTAAAAATATTATTTCATCATCATAATTTGCAAAACAATGCATGCTAAATGTAAATGACGCACATAAGCTGAAGTATCTAAAATGCTGGAAATAATAATCATGAGAAGCAAATCATGCTTTATAAATCTAGTGAGTCATAACATTTAGTTCCAAAAGTTGTACTTGTATTCTCCGTTTAAATCATATTGTCTAAGTGTAGAAAGGACTCACTCTAAATATGAAATCTGAAAGCTGAAAATTCTAGTTAATATCTTTCTGTAAAGCATAATCTGAGTAAAACTTGTGAGCCTTAACACTTAGTTTTTCTGAAAGCTTTTCTGTTACTCTTTCTGTTCTAGAATCTATAGTCTGTAAGCTTTAAAACTTTAGGGAAAATACTTTATTTGAAGGGAGATACTTTAAAACTATTCCGAAAAGCTTATTATAGGGAAAAACTCTTCTACAAGGGGGGTTCTCTTAACCGACATAAACCATGTGAGCTACATAGAGTTCAACATCTCGTCCTCCAAAGGAAGAAACCTCACGTTGGGGAGAGGTGTCATACTCTTGCCAGGGAGTATAACCTCAGCTAAAGTGATCACAACTATGCCCATTATGTGCACTTAATCTCAATCCTACGGTGGCACTTAGTTCTGGGGTATAAGACCTTGGAATCATACCCAACTCGGTGCTAAATACTACTCCCTTTTTATTTGCTACGCTCATCTCGTGGAAATCCACTTTAAAACTCGCATAAGAATTTTTTATGAAATCAGTTATGCATTTATCTGAATAAATATGTAAACGAAGCTATTTTATTTTCTGTAATCTGTATAGTGGATTCCAGAACTAATCTGAGGATCAAAAGATCAATACTTTATTGTAAATCTAATATAATCAGCTCATAAGATGCTTAAAGCATTATCTTTTCTCAAAATCTCAACATATAAACTAGGGGCTTAAAAACTCATGTATTAAACTCATGTCAAAATATTATGAAAAATCATGCTTGATAATAAACAATGGTAATTCATCCCAAAATCTAGAAATTACTGCAATAAGCATGAAAATATGAAAGTAAACATGCAATTCAACTTCAGAGTATCTTAAAACTCATAATCTTTGCAAATAGCAATGATAGGTATGAACCCTAATTCAAATCTCATGTAATTTCAGTCAAAATCATGTAAATTTGTAATTGAAAACTAATTTTGGGTACAAGGATGAAAGGAGTGTCCTTGTTCATAACCCCACATACCTTGATTGATGATTAGATAAAGAAGCTCAAATTATTGATTCCTATTTGAGTTCTTGAAGATGAATTCTTAATTATCTTGCCTTGGGAATCCTCAATCTAAAGCTTTCTTGGAGAAACCATGGTGAAATCTGATTTCTTGGAGAAGGAGCCTTGAACTCTAGAGTTTTTTTTTAGGGAGAAAATTGATGAATATAAGCCTAAAGTACTTAGAATAGGCTTAAATCTTATATTTGGACGGATTGAGGGCTTGGGAATTGACCAAAATGCCCTTTTTAAAATTTTGGACGAAACTGAAAACGTAACATTTTTTTTATTTGGATGGCCATCACGACGCGCCACAATTGTGGTAGCTCACTGGAAAAGGATGAGTGGGAACTAGATTTCCCCGCGATGCGGAGCTATCGCGATGCCCTATAGTTTTGCCATTTTGGCCACTGGCGCGACGCGCTACTATTGCGTAGACTTGCTGAAAATTAACAAATGTGAAATGGGACTCCTCTGCAATGCGGTGGAATAGCAAAGTCTCACTGGAATTTGAAAACTGCCAATTTGCTTAGCTCTGCGATGCGCTGAGAGTCCAGGTGACACATTATCAACTTAAAAATGCCATAACTCCTTCACTGAGTGTCAAATTTAGGCGAATTCGGTATCGATGGAAAGCTTATTCAATATACCACACAATGAAAACTTGAAATATTAGAAATTTGATATGGTATAAATATTATTCATTTTGTAAGCTATCCCTTAACATTCTAGGAATGAATTTAAGCTAGAAAAGTTTGGGGTATGTAATTCCTCGATCGTTCCTTAAGTCTAAATCCGTATTTTGAGTGAATATGGATGTATTCCAAAGTGATTTATGTTTATAACATGTTGTATTTCTCTCATTTCTACTTTTTTTCATGTAGATCATTGAATAAGCTTTCCATCGATACCAAATTCGTCCAAATTCGACACTCGGGTGAAGAGTTAGAGTCATTTTAGTGAGACAGTGTACCACCTGGCACTTTAACGTGTTGTGGAGCCAGCCAAAATGGCAATTGTCATTTTCCAGTGAGCCTCCGCGATATTGACGCGTAGCGCGAAGGCTCAATTTTAGGATTGTCAAATTCCAGTGCACCAACGTGATTCCACCGTGTCGTGGTGCCCTTCCAGGTCACGACCAAGGTGGAAATGCGACTTCACCTCGTTGCACCACTGAGCAGTTTCCCAATTGTACAATTCCAGTGAAAGATCGCGATCCTGGCGCGTCGAGCCAAGGGCAAAAAAAATTGGGCTCCAGTTCTAGAATTTGCTCAAGGGTATTTTGGTCTTTTCCACCCATCCTTACCCTTTATATATATATAAGTGAGGCAGAAAATCCTCATTTCCTCTTCCATCTTCTCCAAATCAAGAACATTAAGATCTCTAACTCAAGAAGTCTATAGCAAGTTTATTTATCCCGGATAATAATCAAGGTATGTGGGGCTTGAACAAGAATATCCTTTCATTCTTGTGACCAAAGAATTGATTTTTACTATTGAAATTTCATGATCTTTGCAAGTGGGTTTACACCCAAATTTCTTTATTGATGATTTATGAGATTTGAGTTGAATAAGTTTGATATTTATGATTATTTTACCATCACATTTCTTAAATTGAGAATTTATGCCATGAGTTGTATATTGTCATTTTGTATTGATGATTTCTAAGTGATTTAAGACAAATGTCATGAGATATGCTTTTTCCATGAGAAGTTTGAGTATTGAATATATTTATCGATATTGAGCTTGAGAGTCAAGAATGAGTCCTATGACGTTTTGTTGAAGCTTTTGATACTTGATACGATTTGATAAGCAAGTGTACTTGATGTTGGGAAAGACTGTTTTGAGTTTGAGTCGAGTTAGGAATCCACAAGTTGTTTATCATTTACAGATGAGATATATTTATGATTTGGTCTTCATGATAGACCCTTGAGTTGATTAAGGTGGATTTCCTAACGCATTCTAAGCTGAGTCTGGAAGGAGTATTTAGCACCGAGTGGGAAGTATGGGTTCAGCGCATCCTACTTCCCTAGAACTACGTGCCACCGTAGGATTGAGATTTGAGGGCCAAAGAGCCGAGTTTGTGATCACATAGATGAGTTTGAGGTTATACTCCCTGGCAAGAGTATAACGCTCCCGTCAATGTGGGGTTTCTTCCTTAGGAGGGCAAAATCGAACTCCATGCGGCTCATATGGTTTATGTTGGTTATAAGAAAATTCCAAGTCCATAATAGTCTAAGTTTCTTGAGTTATCGAGTCACTCTAAGTCATGAGTTAAAGATTTTGAGTTGAGTCCAATGATTTATGAGATTTGTGAAGCATGTGTTATTTCGATGATTTATGGAAATTATGTTTCAGGAAATTCAAGCGAAGAGAGTCATTATTTTCAGCATGCATGACTTTATTTTACAATTATGATATTATTTAAAACTGTTGCATACACCCCCACATATTCAGTACAATCCCAAGTACTGATTCCCATACTCTTCTATGTTCTACATTTTCTCGTGATGTAGGTTCAGGTGCTCAGTCTCAGCAGCGACAGTGATCTTTGAGTACCTCCATCTACATTCTTACAGTTGTTGAGTCCTCATGGTTCGAGGACCTATGTCCCTGATTTTTGCCTTGATAGTAGATGGTTGTTTCTTTTCAGTTCAGGTGAGTTAGTTGGGGATCTGTCCCAATGGCTCCTCAGTCTTTTGTAGTAGAGGCTTTGTTAGACTAGAGTACCAGTATGTACAGAACTTTTAGTATTTTATTTGTACAGGACAGTATTTCTTCGTATCACAGTATACTCATGACATGATTATTCTTCTTTATTTTAAAATAATTAGTGTTATAGTGAGTTCTAAAAGTGATGACAGACTTGGAGGGTTAGCTTGAGGTCATGTGTGGCCTTAAGCACCGTGTGACATCTTGGTATAGGTTCTTGGGGCGTTACAGCCCCCTTGAAAACATTCATCCTCGAATGTGGCTAATTAGGCTGAAATTTTTGAAGAATATGAGGCTATAAGCTATCATGCACAACTGAAATAAACTGTATGACTGAATCCCAACATAGGGGGCTACAGAACTGATCTGTTAGTGCATGAACTTTTATGCAAATAGCTATATGGCTGAGATCAAAATGAAAGAGTCAACTTATGGGTAATAATTTCTTTAGGTTGGATCTGATTTCGTGAGGAAAAGATGAGAGGTTTACGACATGAAACTCCATGAAAACTTGGGGTATTACAGTCCATCTTTAAGGCTATATAGTCATGATATCTGGGAGATAGTTCAAAATTTGCCTAAAGTCAGTGAGGAACAATTGTGTAGGCCGAAAGGATATGGCGTTTCGCATAACTGGATTAAGCAAAGTATATTTTGGGAGTTAGAATATTGGCCAGATAATTTACTTAGACATAATGTTGATGTCATGCATACTAAGAAAAACTATTTTGACAACATTTTCAACACAGTTATGATGTCACCAGTTAAACAAAGGATAATTCTAAGGCCAGACTTGTCTTACCAGAATATTGCAAACACAAAGAATTACACTTACAGGAGGGGCCCAATGGCAATGTTCTTAAGCCCAAGGCTAGTTTTACATTCAAGTTGGACCAAAAGCATCAAATATATGAATGGGTCCAAAGTTTGAAGATGCCCGATGAATATGCCTCAAATTTGAGAAAGAAGGTTGATATGGCACAAGGAATCTTGCATGGAATGAAAAGTCATGATTGTCATATTTTTATGGAATAATTACTTCTAATTTCTTTTTTTGGTTTACCTAAAAACATATGGAAACCAATAACAGAGATTAGTCTGTTCTTCAAATACTTATGTGTCACCACATTAAAATAAGAAAATCTGGCGTGAATGGAAAGTAATAATGTTGTTATCACCAGCAAGTTGGAGAAGATTTTTCCGTCAGCGTTCTTCGATGTGATGGAACATATTCTCATTCACCTTGTGCGCGAAGCTCCGCTAGGTGGTCCAGTTCAAACTAGTTGGATGTATCCGTTCGAACGGTAAGCAATCGCAATATATTTAAATTCATACATATCTTTTTTCTAAAAATTACACAAATACACAACTTATATTTCCAATATTACAAAAAAATCTCAACCCCCTAAACATATTAAAAAAATACCAACATGCTATGTATATGTCGGCTATGTCATGTATATTAATAGGGAGGGAGAGTAAAGTAATTAAAAGGGTGGGAGAGAGTGTAATTACTTTCAAAAGGGTTGGTATTTATGTTATTTATACATCTTTTTTTAATATAGTATACATCTAATATTAAGATTGTGCAAGGCAATTGAAAAATTGAAAAGGGGTCCCAAAAACAAACATAGAGTGGAAGGCTCTATAGTTGAGGCATATCTTGCAAGAGAAACGTCTCAATTTTGCTCATACTACTTTCATGATGAAGTTGCTTGTTCAATAAACCGACTGAATCATCATCAGGACGATGAGAATGAGTCTCATTTTCAATCGATATCAATTTTCAATCAATCTGGTTGTAAGACTAAAAAGATCATATTTCGCCGGCTCACTCCCACGGAGCGCAAATCAACAACTTTGTATGTCTTGCTGAATTTCTTGAAAGTTGACCCATTTCTGAAGTAAGGACATTAAAATTTTAATATATCTTATTTATTTACTCATTCCCTTAAGGAAACTAATTGTGTTTCGCATGTTGGATCTTCAGTTCATTTAAGACTCAATTCCACGTAAATTAAGTGTATGCATCCTTTACAACATGGTTTACATATGAGGCTCGTAAGTGTATTAATATTTCTATAAATTTTAAACATTTACACATTCCTCAACTAACATATATATATATATGTATATATATATATGTGTGTGTGCCTGTGTGTATGTATGTATGTATAATATTTTTAGGTACACCAGTCACCAAATGCAGCCGCATACGATCAATTCTTGAGAGATATTTTTTTGGGTCCATTTGAAGCTCATGTAATGTCCCATTACACAGTAAATGGGTTTAAATTTTCCACCGAAGAACACGCCAGAACAAGAAAAGCAAACAATAGTGGTATTTGGGCTAAGGGTGATGATGATGTTAATTACTTTGGCATCATACACGAGATCTTAGAACTAAAGTATGTTGGTTTTTCAATAAAATAAATTATCCTCTTTTTATGTAAGTGGTTTGATCCAAGCACAAAAGTACATAAGAAGCATAACATCATTGAAGTGAAGCACAATAGGTCGTATCCTGTATACGATCCATTTGTTCTAACGCAAAATGCTAAACAAGTGTATTGTGTTCCTTATCCATTGCTCAGTGATAAGTCTAATTGGTGGGCTGTAATCAAAGTAAAGCCTATAGGATGGGTGAAAGTTGAAAATGTGTTGGAGACTGCGTATTAAAATGAAATGCAAATTGATCACCAGCTAGTGGACATTGACTTAGTAGGTAGTTTGAATCACCCAGAAAATATATTTGAAGAAGTTAATAGTGCGGAAGAAGAGGTTGAGTGGATAGGAGATGAGAAAACTTCCGAAGAGGGTGAATGATTTAGTGGAGAATCTTCAGGAGAGGAGGATTAGTTTGTGTAGGTTTTAGTTATTATGTATTGATGTTTTTATGCTTTGTACATTATATTTACCTTTATATTTCTTTTTTAAGATTAATATGTAATATACTGTTTAAGATTGTTGTTTTCACTTTTCCATAATTTATATAGTAATAAAAATATTCTTGTCTATCTCGTGTTGTTGGAGCGATTTGAAATGTGAATTAGTAACTTGAAATTAGTTACTTGGAATGTTTTCTTATATATTCATTTTGTAGGAACTAACTACTTTTAACTTTACTAATTTAGATGTCATGTAGAGGTCACAAAGGTAAGGTATTCATATATCTGAGGGTTGGTTAGCTAACGCGTCAGCACGACCCTCATATTCTAGGTCGTCTCAGCATTCGGTTCCTGCTCCTACGCATATGGGGCCACTTCATGGGTCTACACTGACTCATTCTACTCCTATCATCCTGCCACCGCCATCACAGTACAATCGGTTGGCTACTGGCACATCTGGACATCTACCATTATCAGTACCCTCCTATAGCAGTCACCCAGGTTCGCACAGTGATTCTGCTGGATCTATTGAGTTGTCGGATCTTTATCTTGGAGGCACTCCATCCGGTGCTTCAGATCCGTCCACGCCAGTGCATCCACCAGTACTTGCTCCGCGGCTTGGAGACAGAGATGATTATGGGAGGCGTTATCTCCATGTGGAATAGGGTAAGATTTCTAAATATAATAACATTATTTATTTTTTATTACTATATTAGTATGCTCTATGAAATTACTGTTTAATCTTGTGTTGTAGGTTTAGGCCGGATGCTGGAGCTGAAAAATTGTGAGTAAATGCATTTGTCGGCACTTCAATGGCTACTGGACCAGTTGGCAAAAGGTTCCAAAAAATAACAGAGAAAAAATATTTAAAGAATTTCATGTAAAGATTTAACTTATCGACTACTTAACACATTGTTAGAACAAACTATTGAATATTATACTTTTATTTTTGTTGTAGAAATATTACTGGTGGGATGAAGCGAATGAATGTGCTATAAGGAGAAATTTTTATAGAAGAGCTAGATCCAGATTTAACGGTCTGTTGGATTATGCCAGAACCAACATGGTACGACCAGGGTTTATACTCGAACCCATATAGCAACAGTATATTTGCTATTGGAATAGCGAAGAATATCAATCGCTGAGAGACAAAGAAAAGAAATTCCGGGCATCATTCAAGGGTGGCACTCTACATACTGCGGGTGCAGTTAGTATGATTGTTGTGGAGGAAAAAATGATATGTAATTTTTACAGTTTTAATTGTTTGTTTCTATTTAAATTTTTAATTATTTGAACATTAATAATTTTTACATATGTAGGAAAAAGAAAAGGGTAGGAAGATATCCTTCGATGAGGTATTCGAGGAGACGCATGTGAAGAAGAAAAAGAACGCAACTGATGAAGATGTCTGGGTTGAGTCTCGTGTAAAAGCTGCCCATGTAAGAATCAAATTTTGAATTTATGAATCTTTTTCTCAAAGTTGATATTATTCAAGTACAAGTACTTCAATATTTTTCTACTATTAATTTTAACTTTACTTTGAATATAGGATAAATATAAGCAGCTCGTTAGTGAGTATCGTAGTACTCAGCCACCTGAAAGTTAGGGTGACCCAATACCTGAACATGTAAAGGAGGAGTTATGGCAAGAAACTATGGGTCCTGCAGTTAGAGGCCATTATTACGGATACTATAGAAATTATTTTGACGAGAATGTTAGGTATTCATTCGGCCCTACATCTATACCTCTTCAGTTGATAGAGAAACTGTTGAATCACTAAAAAATACAGTTTCTAAACTCACTGAAGAGCTTGTTGCATACAGAGAGAGGATGCAGAAGAAGGAGGAGGAAACAACATCACAAATTAGGATGCTACAGGAGCAGTTCAACTCTTTTATTCAATCTGCAGGGATTCTTCCTCTATGTCCTGGTGATGCAGTTCGGGATGCAAAAGGTCTAGGCCCATTGGACGATATCAACACAGATGAGGAAACAAATCCTGTGTGTGCGACTGAGGAGGCGGAAGACGGTGACGATGAATATGTGTGGTAGTTTTTTTACTTTTGTATGTGTTGTAGTTTGGATTTGGACATTTTGTTGTAGTTTTTATACTTTTGTATGTTTTTAGACTTATATTGTATGTTAGTTTTGTGGGAATACACTTGGTATGTTGTTGTTGTATTGTATGTTGGTTGTTTCATTTGTTTTGTTTAGTTGTTGTTGTTGTATTGTATGTTGTTGTTTCATTTGTTTGGCTAGATGGTTTTGTGTGGGAATACACTTGGTATGTTGTTGTTGTTGTATTGTATGTTGGTTGTTTCATTTGTTTTGTTTAGTTGTTATTGTGTTGTATGTTGTTGTTTCATTTGTTTGGCTAGTTGATTTTTATTTTATTATTTAAAATACCAGAAAAACCGACCACAAGTGGTCGGTTTTTACAAATAAATAAATTAATTTTAAAATAAAACCGACCACTTGTGGTCGATTTATTTTGATTTTTTTATTTGTAAAATTATTTTTTCCTATTTTAATAAAATAATAATGAATTTTAAATATATATATATATATATATATATATATATATATATATATTTAAAAAAAAACGACCACACTTTTACCGACCACACATTTTGATCGATTTTGTGGTTGGAAATTCAGAAAAACTGACCACATGTGATCGGTTTTCCTGATGTGGTCGATTTTCCTGTTTTTTTAGTAGTGTATGATTAACTTAGGAAGTACTTCGAATCTAGGCAAAGTATGATGTTTGTAATGCACATGTTACTCTTGTACTAATTAAGAGGTCTCATCATCTTAATTTCATGTTAATTATTAATTAATAATAACTAAAAAGCACTTAGTTACGTCTGTATAGCCAGCTTTAGCATGTAACTAATTCAAATCTTCAAGAAAATGGAAATGCATTTTTGTTTGATAAAAGAAAGCCAAAAATGAGAAGATTTTTACATGGTTTTCGTAATAATAAGGTATAACGAAATCATAATTCCTTCACTCAAATTACCTATCGTGATTTCTTAAAATGATTATCTCAAAAAAAATTTATTGTTTTAGAAATTTAAGATATAACTAATGATTTATTTCTTTTCATTTTACCCTTCAGAGTGATTGTTTTTGAAGACTCAAAATATTTTGGTTATAAAGCAGTGTTATATATGATTATTTAAAAATCAATGAAGAAAAAAATAATTAGAATTTCGTCCTATAAGATACTGAAGTATTCACCAAACTATATTAGTAGTAATTTTTTCAATCATTTAATTGAGCAATATCAAGTAGTTAAGTTTTATTAGCTAGTAATAGACTACATATATAATTATTAAATACATCTGGGTTATTCTGTAATTAGTTATTCTTCAGCTCTCTATATATACAGCTGTAACCCCTTCAATATCAATAAGATCAATTCTTATTAAATTATATCATGGTATCAAAGCTAGGGTTTCTTCTTCCGCCCAAACCCTAATCTCTCCTCTTTTCCGACGTGTGTGCACCGCCGCCACCGTCTAAACCACGCCGCACGGCCTCCCTCCTCCGCCGTAGGTCGGCGCCATGGACAAGGTTGTTGATCCTCTGTCAAATTTACCGTCTGGAGTAAAATTACTGCTCAGGAATCTCCACAATCTCATCTCCGAAAAATTATCTGACAACAACTACCCGGCCTGGGCACTTAACGTCCGCACCGCCCTCGCAGCCAACTTGTTGCTCGGATGGATTGACGGTGCGGAGAATCCGCCGCCCGAGACAGCCGAGAAGGACGGCGTCATGCTCCCAAATCCCGACTACCTTCCGTGGATGATCGTAGACACTCAGATCTGAGCCTGTCTTCTCGCAGTTATTAGCCCCTCTGTGCACAAACACGCCCGGGGTTTTCTCACATCGGCTTCACTTTGGGACGCACTAGCCACAAGGTACAACTCTGTGTCCATGGCTCATATTTTTCAGTTGCGTGACAGATTGCATACTCTTCGGAAGGGAACGAAGACGATGACTCAATACCTTGATGATGTGGCCTCTATTCTGTCTGACCTAGATGCTGTGAACGAGATTATTCCTGAACGAGACGTGGTGAATGCCGTGATACGTGGTCTTCTGTCTGGCTATTCCTCTCTCAAACAGCATATTCGCCTCTCACCTGTCGAAATCACTCTGAATCAACTGTCTGGATGGCTTAATGCAGAAGAATTGAATCTTGACATGGAACACAAATTACTGCTCGGAGAAGCCAGTTCCACCCCTGGCGTCACGGCTCTTTACTCGGCTGGCAGCGGGGGCTCGGCCAGGGGTCGCGATGACGATCGCCGTAACCAAGGGCGAGGCAGCGGCGGCGGTGACCGTCGGAACGCCGGGCAGCAAGGCAGAGGCGGGCCTCCACCGAGGGACGACTTCCAGTCAGGCCGCGGACAGGGATGAGGAAACCAGCGGGGGCCCACACGAGATCTTCCGACATGCCAAATTTGTGCTAAACGGGGCCATTCTGCGGCTAATTGCTGGTATCGTTATGATGACTCGCAGAATGTAAATAGCCAGTCCGGCGGATCAAGGGCGATGCATGCGTCCACAAACGCTCAATCTGGCGATTGGTATCTAGACACAGGTGCTAACACCCATGTGACGTCGGATTATTCACAACTTCAAGCTCCTCATCCGTATCATGGCTCAGAAACTATTACAGTAGGCAATGGTCAATCCCTTCCCATCACAAACACCGGCTCTGGGTATGTCTATACCCCAAATGGTAAATTTCATCTCTCAATCCTTCACCACGTCCCTTCCCTCACATCCAATCTTTTATCTGTTTATCGCTTTACTAAAGAAAATAACTGCACCCTCATTTTTAATGACACCAATTTCCAGATAGTGGACAATACCACGAACCGGGTGCGGTACACGGGCCGCTGTGAGCATGGGCTATACACTCTTCCATCCAGGTCTCCGTCTGTTGTGAGTCAAGCCATTCTCTCGTCCACCTGGCATCGCCGGCTTGGGCACCCATCATCCGCCATCACCAAATCCATTTTATCTTCCTTAGGTTTTAATTTTTCAGAAAAATTACATTGCGAGTCCTGTTCAGTGTCTAAATCTTGTCGTTTACCTTTTTCACTGTCTGAACACAAGGCCACTGCGCCATTTCAATTAATTCATTCTGATGTTTGGGGTCCAACCTCAGTTCCTTCTGTTCAAGGTTTTCGTTATTATATCTGTTTTGTTGATGATTACAGTAAATTCACTTGGCTTTATCCTCTGAAATTTAAATCCGAAGCTTATACTGTTTTTGTCAACTTTGACCGAATGGTTCAAAATCAATTTAATGCCAAAATCAAAATTTTTCAAAGTGACAATGGCAAAGAATTTGTCAACAATGCATTTGGTGTTTTTCTTCAAAATCTAGGGGCTCTTCATCACACTTCATGTCCATATACCCCTGAACAAAATGGCGTTGCTGAGCGCAAACACCGTCACCTAATGGAAACAGTTGTTGCGCTCCTCCATGATTCCACCTTACCTGTTTCCTTTTGGGTTGATGCCCTTGCTACTGCCAACTACCTCATAAATCGCATGCCCACTCACACTCTCTCCAACTCCACTCCATATGCCCGTCTCTACAATCACCCACCCGACTACATCCATCTCCGCCCGTTTGGGTGTCTGGTTTATCCCTGGTTGCGTCCACACACTCAACATAAACTTCAACCTCGGTCCACCCCTTGTGTCTTTCTAGGCTATCATCCCACTATCAAAGGTTACAAATGTTTCGATCCTGTATCTCAGAAAACATATGTTTCCCGTCATGTTCGTTTTGTGGAGGAACAATTTCCTTACACAAGTCTTTCCTCTACTCCATACTCCCCCAATCCACTTGGCATTGTGCCATTATTTCCGTCCTTTTCACACGCTCATGCTCCGGCTCACTCGGCACCTAACCCGGTACCCCACTACACCACTACCCACCCGTACCAACCACCTAGCCACTCGAACCAACCACCCACCCACCCGAACCCCCAAACCTCCCACCCGAACACCCAGCCGACTGCCACACAACCCACCACTTCCCTACATCATACTCCTAACACACATACAGCCACCCCATCTACCGCTGCACATCCCAGCTCCCACGGCAGCCCCACCCAACCCCCGTCCACACATCATACAACTCCACCACCCCTTCCTAATCACCCTCCACTCAACACTCACCCTATGACAACCTGAGCCAAGGCCGGTACCTTCAAACCCAAAGTCTACCACACTCAAATACCCTTTGATGCGCATCCCATAACTGAGCCTACTACCTACAACCAAGCCTCCAAAAATAGTTTCTGGTGCCAAGCTATAGATGAGGAATTTCAGGCTCTGAATGAACAACGTACATGGGATTTGGTACCTCTGCCTAGTAACCGAAAGTCTATTGGGTGCAAATGGGTGTTTCGCATCAAACGAAATTCAGATGGATCTCTTTCTCGCTATAAAGCACGTCTGGTTGCAAAAGGGTATCATCAGGAGTATGGTGTGGATTATAAGGAGACCTTCAGCCCTGTTGTTAAGCAACAGACTATTCGTCTGGTCTTGTCTCTTGCTCTTCACTATGATTGGCCGCTTCATCAGTTAGACGTTAGCAATGCCTTTCTTCATGGTCATCTTGAGGAAGACATCTATATGGTTCAGCCACCGGGATATGTTAATCCCAACCGTCCTCACTATGTTTGCAAGCTTCGCAAATCACTGTATGGCCTGAAACAGGCCCCACGTGCCTGGTACACACGCCTCTCTACTTTTCTGCAGGGTCTTGGTTTTCGCACCTACCATCATGACAACAGCCTCTTCACCCTTCACTGTTCTCGAGGGACAGTCATCATTCTTATCTATGTGGATGATATTGTTATTACAGGCAGCTCGTTATCACTCATCACTGAAATTACTGAGGCTATGCATCGTGACTTCAAACTTAAGGACCTCGGTCCTCTGGAGTTCTTTCTTGGCCTCGAACTCATCCGCAAATCGGGAACCATATTGATGCATCAGACAAAATATACCCTTGAACTTCTAAATCGAGCTGGAATGACAGACTGCAAACCCGCGGTCACTCCCATGGCAGTCCGCCAATCCCCAGGGCCGAATACTCCCTTTGCCGATCCTACACTATATCGGAGCCTCGTCGGTGGACTTCATTATCTTGCTGTTACTCGTCCGGACATCCAATATGCAGTCAATCGAGTCTCCCAGTCAATGCATGCTCTCACAGAACAACACTTTCAGGCCTTGAAACGCATTCTGCGCTATCTTAAAGGTACTCTTCAATGTGGAATTTTATTTCAAAAGGGCTCGTTTGATATATCTGTTTTTTTTTATTCGGATTGGGCTAACGACAAAGATGATCGGAAGTCCACTACTGGATATATTGTTATGATGGGACCGAATCTGATTTCCTGGTGCACCAAGAAGCAAACGCGAGTGTCCCGTTCCTCCACAGAAGCAGAATATCGTGCCATGGCTGCGGGTGTTGCTGAAGCCATGTGGTTACGGTACCTTACAGATGCACTTGGCATTCCCCCGACGAAACCACAGATTTATTGTGACAATCAGTCCACTATTTGTGTTACCAAAAATCCAGTCCTTCATGATCGTATGAAGCATGTTGGGTCCGACTGTCACTTTGTTCGCGATGAGGTACTTGCAGGAACGATGGCCACGCACTATGTCCCATCTACTGACCAGCTTGCTGATATTCTCACCAAGCCTCTTCCGTTACAGCCTTTTCAGTATCTCTGCTCCAAGCTGCCCCTCGTTACCGCTGATCAGCTTGCGGGGGGATAATAGACTACATATATAATTATTAAATACATCTGGGTTATTCTGTAATTAGTTATTCTTCAGCTCTCTATATATACAGCTGTAACCCCTTCAATGTAACCCCTTCAATATCAATAAGATCAATTATTATTAAATTATATCAGCTAGACTAGATTGAAAAACAAAAACAAATAGAGATTCTATCTAGCCGTCCAAAATGATGGGTTTGTCTATAAAGGTGTACTTTAGTTTGAGCTAACTTTGATATGATAATATATTATTATTATTATTATTATTATTATTATTATTATTATTATTATTATTATTATTATTAATAATAATAATATTATTATTATTATTAAAATAAAAGATTAGTTAATTAATTTTGAGGGAAAAAAAAAGTAGGAGTATCATGGAGGAGCTAAGTGCAAGGTACGTCTTAGTGCAATTCTATCTGTATTAATCAATTTAGTTTTTGAGTTGGGGGAAAAGAGAGCCGGATTGAGAGTTTGAATTTTATAGATTTAGTTTTTATTATCTATTTGTCATGATTTTAAAATTATGAATTGGGTTCTAGTGAAATAATGAATGAAAAATGAAGATTATAAAAGGAAGAAAAAGTGAATACGTACATTTTATGTGGAAGAAATGTTCTTCACATTGGTGGGTTCATGCTGTTAGTGAGATAAGAAGAAGACAAGTCTTATCTTATGTTGTCTTTTCTTGACTTTAAATTTAGATTTGTCAAATAATTAAGAGATTATCTTTTTAAATAAAATTTATTTGAACCTTAATTATTTAATGATTATTTAATCTGATTTAGAAATTTTCCTTCAATTACGGACGCATTTTCAATGCAAATTGAAGGAATCAGTTTACCATTTAAATGACGCTAAGATGATTTGCGGGCGCACATGGTCATTTGTGAATGCAAATGGCCAGTAGATGCCAACGCAAATCAGCTCTCAACTTTCTGATTTGAGTGCAGACTGATATTCGGCTGCAAATGGCCATGTCTGGTTCAGATGGCTCCGCAAATGAGCCCAATAGTCCAAAACACAAAACAGTGTAACCTTTTATGAACCATTGCTTTTATGAAGCAATACCTTTTTAGTGGCTATAAATATTTATTTTTTCATCTAATAGTTAAAAAAAAATTGAAGTTAAAATATCTTCCTTTTTATAAGAATTCTAGTATAATTTGCTATCGTTGAGTATGTTTAAAGTTTAATAAAATTTGAGGTACCGTTATTCTACTGAAGTGAATCATTTTATCATAGGAAGATATATTTCATAACATCGATTACTTGAGGGGAATAATTTCCTTGAGGACACAATATAAATTTAGTGGACTTGACTCTTCTAGCTTCATCTCTTTCTAAGTTTGATTTACTAATTTTTCAGAAATAATTTAAACTTCATTTTATTGTTTGTATATTGTTTCGAACTTATTATTGAAGTTCTTATTGAATATAGATTTTATTTAAATAACAATGGGTTCATATTTATTGTTTGCTATAATTTTATTGATTTCTTATGCATAATGCTTCGCGTTAAAAAAAATATATTAAATTCAGATGAACTCGACATATCAAAAGTGGATCATGTTAAAACAAATAAACTAGAAATCGAAATTCAAGAAGGTTTGAAGCGTGAGAATAGTTTTCCTTAAAAAAAGATATTGTCTATATATATATATATAAAGAAAATACAGACGATCTTTTTCCGAATATAAAATCATTAATATCATATTCAAGCCATCAACTTCTAAGATAGAAAAAGACAATTTGATGCACTAGACTTCCGTTATATATAAGCCGAATTCGAAATAAATTCAAATCACAAAAATTTATTATAAAGGATATATTATCTTATATTTTTGCCATATATTGTTTATCTAAACTTATGATGAATTGTGGTAGGTATATACTCTTTCTGGACTCTAGTGCACCTATAAATCCAGTTTTCATGCATTTTTTTGCAGTTCCAGCACATGATTTCATCATTTCTCTACCTATATTCTCCCCACGTACGACCTTAGAATCTTTATTAATTTCTGGTTGAAGTTATTGCAAAAAAATATTAGTAGTATCTTATCTTAGTTCATTTTCTAAAGTGTTTCTTTTTGAAATATTATTTTATTCAATAATAATATATTCAATATGATTACACAACTAAAATCTAGGAAAGCTTACATTTAATTTTGTGAGATAAAAAATTATTTTCGCTAACTCCTTGATATTATTTAATTAATAATCCTATTTGACTACTTCCATGCAAAATAATTATATAGGTCAACTAGCTAGCCAGCTTGGACAAGATAGAAGAATTTATTTTAGCGTTAGTCACGCAAACAAGTGTGTAAATTAATAAGTTCCAATTCTTATAGAAATAAAATAGAATTTGGACGATGGATCTAGATATACTTTTTCTATGAAGAAAAAAAAATTCACATGGATAGTCCGAAAAAATAGAGAAAAAGGTCTAAAATACTATATCTATATTTTGGTAAAATTTGTCGTAACATGTCTCAATTTTGCAGGAATCCTACGATCCCCTAGATTATTTTTTACTATATTTCTGTGGCATATATTTGTCAACTGAATCACTGCATGAATACACATACGTTGAATGCATAAGCGTCTAAAGTGGTCCAGCTAACCAAATATATGCCGTAGAAATTCGATAATAAATGATTCAGGAGGTCGCAAAGTTAAGGTGTGTTAGAACAAATTTCATCAAAATTTAGACATGTTAGGCCCTAACTGTCTTGCTCATTTACACTTGGCTTTACTACCTTAGCTTTATCTATGACTTCATGACTTTTACGGGCCATAAAATAACTGATCAGTAAGAATGACAATAATTTTTCTATAATTCATGAGGTAATTGTTCTGTGAAATTTAACCTAATCTATATATATATATATATATATATATATATATAAGCGTAAAACTAAAGGTAAGACAAGAAGTTACGTGGCAAGATATTAAAAAGCCATGTGGTAATTTTTATGACATATCTTAATAATGTTGTAATAATAATGTATTCAAAAAAAATAAAATATTTGAATTTGAAAATATATTATTCTTTATTTGAAAAAATAATTCATTAGCTTAAAAATAGAAATTCATGATTAAAGAGTTTTGAATGAACTTTTACTCTTTCATGTTTATCTCTTTAAAAATTCAAATAAATATAATAAAACTATCTAAATATAATTAATGTAAATATTAAATAAAAGATAAAAATATAATAATAATATTAATAATAAATAATAGCAGTAAAAGTAGTAGTAGTAGTGTGTAACAATAATAATAATAATAATAATAATAATAATAATAATAATAATAATTAAATAAATAAATAATAGTAATGACAATACATATAATAGAAACAGTAATAGAAGTAGTATTAGTAATAATATTAACCAAAAAAAAGTAGTAGTAGTAGTAGTAGTAATAAATAAATAAATGTATTTATAAATTTAAAATATTTAAATTTAAAAATATATTATTCTTTATTTGAAAAAAAAGATTTCATTAGCTTAAAAATTAAAACTCATGGTTAAAGAGTTTTGAATGAATTTTTACTCTTTCATGTTTATCTCTTTAAAAATTCAGATAAATATTATAAAACTATCTAAATACAATTTATGTAAATATTAAATAAAAGATAAAAATATAATAATAATATTAATAATAAATAATAGCAGTAAAATTGTTGGTAGTGGTGGTGGTGGTTAATTTTATTGCAGTAAAATTAGTAGTAGTAGTAGTAGCAGCAGCAGTAGGAGTAGCAGTAGCAGGAGCAGTAGTAGCATCAGTAGTAGTACTAGTAGTAGGAGGAGGAGTAGTAGCAGGAGCAGGAGCAGTAGTAGCATCAGTAGTAGTACTAGTAGTAGTAGTAGCAGCAGCAGTAGGAGTAGCAACAGCTGCTGCAGTAATAGGAGTAGTAGGAGTAGCAATAGCGGTAGCAGGAGTAGCAGTAGCAGCAGTAGCAGCAGTAGTAGTACTAGTAGTTGGCAGCAGTAGTAGCAGTAGTAGTAGTAGTACTAGTAGTAGTAGCAGTAATAGGCAGCAATAGTAGCAGCAGCTGCAGTACTAGTAGTAGTAGTACTAGTACTAGTAGTAGTAGCAGTAGTAGCAGCAGTAGTAGCAGTAGTAGCAGTAGTAGGAGTACTAGTAGTAGCAGTAGTAGAAGTACTAGTAGTAGCAGTAACAGTAGTAGTAGCAGTAGTAGAAGTACTAGTAGTAGCAGTAGCAGTAGTAGGAGCAGTAGCAGGAGTGACAGTAGTGGCAGTAGTAGTACTGGTAGTAGCAGTAGTAGCAGTAGCAGTACTAGTCGTAGTAATAGTAGTAGTAGTAGTAGCAGTAGCAGCAGCAGTAGTAGTTGCGGCAGCAGCAACAGTAGTAGTAGTAGTATCCCTTTTATTTAAATGTTACATCAAATATTTGAATACATGTGATTTAATACTTAATAGAATTAGCAATAGCAGTTAAGATTTTTAGCCTACTCTAATTTTAATTATATGATTATGATTAAAAAAAAAAAAGGTAACTTCTAAATAATTAGAAAATTAAAAATCAGCTTAACCAATTTGAAATATTATTGAAATTTAAAATTAGAATTCTAACTATTTCATAATAATCTATAAACAAATAATAGTAAAAGTAATAATAATACATACATGTGTTAGTAAAGATAGTAAAAAAAATAAAATTAAATAAAGTCTTAAAAAAAAGAGTTGCAGTGGCATTCCACCACTTGGGCAAGATTGCATAAGCATAGTTTTGAACTAATACTCCTTGGGGCACCCTTCTACCTCACTGCATATGGCGCCTTTGGAAGGTGAGAAATGGTAACACCTTCCAAAATACTAACTATAAGCCTTGATTCAGCATACCTCATGCTAAAGCTATGGAATACCACCATCTAGGAACAACCACAGTTTCCACTCCTAGATCTACCATCACTCTTAAATGGATCCCTCACCCACTCACCCCACCCTCAATTCTTTTAAATTCAATACTGACGGATCTTTTATGAGAAACCCCGGGAAAGGAGGAATTGGGGAGTCATCAACATTTGCAGAGGAGATTGGATTGTGGGCTTCATCAAGAGCTTTACCCATGCCACAAATAATCTCATGAAACTTATGGCCCTCAAAGAGGGCCTCAAGCTAACATTAGAACAAAATCTCAAACCATTAGAAGTTTGCATTGATTCAATAAAAATCATAAGAATGCTTCACCAAGGTAACTTACTCTATGATTCAGTTGTTAACGAATGCAGGTGCTTACTACAGAGTTTGAAAAATTCTCCAGTCTGCCATACTTACAGGTAGAATAGGATAACTGACATGTTGGCAAAGCAAGGCTCTGAGCGTGACTTTTTGATAGACTTCATATTTTTACAGCACCATCAGTTAGTATAGGAGTTGTTTTCTGGAAAGATTTTAAGGAAAAATCATTCTCCCGATCTGTAACTAGTAATGGGAACACTAGCCCCATTTGTTATGTTTTTGTGCCTGGTTAGGTCTTACTTTGTAAAAAAAACTCTCTTTACTTATAAATACATCTCTACTTTACTAAAAATATATATATATATATATCATTATTGGTATTGTTATTAATCCCTTACCCCCATTATCTCACTAATAAAAAATATTTTAAAATTTAAATTGAAAATAATTTGTTTGATAGGTTACTTTTTTATAGCATATTTCTCTTTATTAGCAATTGAAAGTTTTTGTTCCTTTTTTTTATATTTATATTTATCCAAATTAATATCCTAATTAGTGTACTGATCTTCTTATGAAATTTGAATTCAAACAAACTTTGAGTTGGAATTGATTTCTAACTTCTTAACATCTCTATATATATTCCTACAGTGATATATAATATTAGCCTTCCTTCTTCTTCTTTGTTATTGATCATTAATTTTATTCATAAATTTATTTATTACATTCTTCATATTCTTTATTTTTTAGAAATTTAAAATTTTATATTTTATATATAGATGATTAATGGTGCTATTACAGGATGGTGCTATTACAGATTAATTTATTTTCACTATACAAGTAAGTAATATTTTTTTGTTCGTTTGATTTCTGATAAAAATAAATTTATATACGTAATGAAAAATAAAACCCTCTTTAGTTGAGAAGTTAAGTTGATTCTTTTTAAATGCTAACTTTTGTTATTACTTTTATATAATTTATATTTTAAAAAATAGATGCTCATATTACTTTATGTGTTTTCATTTTTTGTGATGAATTAATTATTTAATATGATTTTACGAGATTTTATAGTGATTTCGAAAGTTAAATATTATGGGTTCAAGTTTGAAATTCCACATCAACCATTTAATTTATTAGGTTTAGATTTATTGTTTTTAAATATTTAGTAAATTTTTTAACATATATACACAATTTAAGTCAACGTTATATAATTATTAATTATTTTTTCTTAAAAAAGTATATCTTCAATGATTTTTTTTATCTAAATATGCGAATCAATCTTAAAAACTAGATAAAATTTAAGTTATGATAGATATTTCTTTCTATTTGAATTTGAGATGAGAATATTTTGATGATAAGAAAGGTAATCCTATAGATGACATTAGATATTTATTTAAATTTTTAATATATAGAGTAAAAAAAATCATGATAACTAAAAGACAAGCAACGATTCAAATTTTTCTAATAATAGTTTCTTATGTTGATAATTTTTTAATTAAACAAATAAAATATTAAATCACCATAAATTTTAAATGTTATATCTTATAATATAATTAAATATTATATGCATAGTTACATATTAAAATTATTTTTCCTATAATAAATTTAAGATTTTTCATTTTCATCTAAAATTCATATTCAGAATAATATCCAAAAATATCATAATGGAAATCCTTTGATTCTTAGGATGAGTTAAAAAAAATTAATCTAAGAAAAAAAGAATAGAATATGAGATAAAATTATAGTTTGATAGATGTAAAAGTATTTAATTTAGAATTTTAAATTATAACCACTTATAACATATTGTAGATTATTTGAGTCTTCTTTTAATCTATATTTTATTATTTTGTCATAACAAAGCTTATTTATTCTAATTTATATATATAATGAAGTAATTAGATAATACACATATTACTACTATTCATAAATTTTAAATGAGAAATGGGGACAATAGAATAAAAATTTATATTGTTTCTGACAATCTGAAATCCTTAGGTTGTAAACAATTTAATACAAAAAAAATATGAAACATTTTTTTTTGTAATTACATAATTATTTTTACTCATATTGATTTGATTTGAGGGGGGGGGGGGGGGGGATTGAAAGTGAGGGAATATACTTTTTCAATGCCACTTTTTTCTTTTCTGGCTTCGAGGGTAGAATATTTTTCTAAGAAAAATTGAAAGTAGGGGGTGAGGGTGTGAAGATGGAAGTGGAGGGGGGATGGAGGTGGAGTGGGAAGTTGTGGGTGGGTGGTGGGGGTCAATATATATATATATATATATATATATATATATATATATATATATATATATATATATATATATATATATATATACTATATTGAGAAATAATATGATAGTTAAAGTTTTTTTAAGAGAATACTCCCTCGGTCTCATTTTATGTGTCACCATTTGATCGGGCACGGAGTTAAAGAAATAAATAATAACTTTGTAAATTTATAAAATTATCCTTCTTAAAGTTTACTTTTTAATTGTCTTTTCTTATAAAGTAGGACCCACTGAAGGTAAAATAGAAATTATGTCACTAAATAGTTACCAAACAAGAAAAAATAATTTTTTTTAGGGACAGACCAAAAAGAAAATGGTGATTGGCCATAAAATCGAATAAAGAGAGTATGATTTAACTTGCTCAAAAGAGACATTTTAATGTGAAACTATTATGAATAATATTTAATATTATCCGTGCATCGCACCGGTATGTATACTAGTATATTATAAAGCAAAGGACGAAACATCATAATTAGCCAAGTGGCAGCATATAATCTTGTCAAGTATACATATTTAGGCTAAGACTAATAATATTGTAATAAAAAATTTAGGACAAAGATTAATTGTATTGCAATAAAAAATTTAAATTAAAGAATATTAAATATTTGAATTTAAAAAATATATTATCATTTATTAATTTATTTTTCTTATTAGCTTAAAAATAGAAACTCATGCTTGAAGAGTTCTAGGTTTACTTTGACTCTTTCATAAACTTATCTCTTTTAAAATTTAAATGTTATAAAACATATTTAATGATTGAAGAGTTCTAATAGATCTTTTACTATTTCAAACTTATTTTTTTTAAAGCTTAAATGTTATAAAGCATAAATGGATATTGTTTATTAAATGCTGTAAAATTACGTTTAAATATCAAATTTCATAAGCATTTTGAGTGAAATTGTATTAATATGATAAGCACATTGTTTTTTTATTTTTTAAAGAAAAAAAAGTATTAAAGAAAATGGTAATATTAAAAAAAAAGGACAAAAAAAAACAATTAACAGACCTAAACAACTTAAATTTCTTACCCACGTAATGCTCCCTCCTCTGCCACATATATATAGATTGTTTATTTTAGTTAAAGATTTAAAAAGGTAAAGTTTGAATATAAACCAATTATACGTCTGTATTTTGAATGATATATCTTTAAAATAAGTGTCCTACGTTTCTTATACTTCAAAATAGCAATTATAAGAATATAAAATATATTTAAAAGAGAAAGTTTTCTAAAAATAATATACAAATAAAGGTAAAGTTTACTAAAACTTATTTAGTTTGAAATATTTTATATAGGTTTAACTGAAGCTATAAAAGAATAAAAAAAATTTAAAGATAATTTATTTTTAAATATACATTTTAGATAAAGATAAACTTTGTTGAAAATTAGTTAGATATTTTTGAATTCTGAATTTGAATTGAAAGTTACAAATTCTTTTAAATTTGAATTGAAAACAAACTCTATACTAAATAATGTCGAATTTAATTAACTCTTTCCTATATAAACTAACTCTTAAATCAAATTTCTTATTTTATTTTCTAAGACTTTTTCTTTGAATTCATCGTTCAAATTTCTTTTTGTTATATCATTCATGGATGACACGTGTGTGTCTATATATATATATATATATATATATATATATATATATATATATATATACATACATACATACTGATCTCCTTTGTTTGATTGTGTTAGGTTTATATAATGAGCAAAAAAGTTATCTTCATAGAGACCTGTTTCTAAACAAATAATAAATTTTGAGAACAACAGCCAGACAACAAAGAAGTGTCAGGTAATTGCTTAGAAAAGTTGCATTTATGCTTGGACATTTTTCTTCAAAATCAATCATTATGATATATTGATTTGTCACTTTTTTTTTATACTGTATTTTTTGAAAAATAATAATTAGCAAACAAAATTATTATTGAATTTAATATTAAACTAAACTTGGATTGAGATAAATTATAACTTTTTCGTATAGACGAAAAATGTTATTCCTCTTCATGCACTTGATTAACACACACATTCATATTACATATTTAAAAAATGCATGCAAGAAAATTGAATTAAAATCTTGAATTGATATATTAAATTTTTTAAACGGAAATATGAAATAGAGTTGAAAGAAAAATAAATTAATTTTTAAAGTTGAAATGTAAGCTTACAAATACTAATTATTACAGAAAGGTAATTGTTTTTTATTCTCTTTCATTGCCAAATATTTTTGGGAAAATTTTAGAAATAGCAACTATATAACCTTAATTATAATTTTTATAGCTACAGTTTGATAATTACGAAAAATTACTCAAATTAGTTGAGTTAAATAAGGAATAATTATTCCATCTAATTAAACTCCCATAAATTACTCTTACTTAAATTAGTAGATTCCTTTTTCAAATCAAACTCAAATATGAATGATTATTATTTCCATGATCTTCAAAATTTCAAAATATCATTCTCTTATATCTCTAACTATTTTTTCTTGTTAGTTTTTCCATTTTTTTATCTTTTTATTTTTAATTTTTTTCCTTTCAACTTTATTTTCTCTCTTCTACTTCTCTTTTTTTTTTTTTCATTTTTTATTTATTTTTATCTTTTTTCGTTCTCTTTTTTTTTTTTTTTCTCATGGAGTATTTTTTTTGTTTTCTTCTTCTTTTTTTCAATTTTTTTTCAATTTTATTTTTACACTTCTATTTTGTAGTTTCTATTTCTCTTTCTTCTTTTTTTTCCTTTTCACTTTTTTTTTTTCATTTTTATTTTTTTTTACTCTTCTATCTCTATCTTTTATTTTTAAAAGAGAAATATCTATATCATATATATATATATATATATATATATATATATATATATATATATATATATATATATATATATATATATATATATATATATATACTCAAAAAATATACAAAATAAATAGACATACAGATCTGTATATGTATTTACGGTAAAAAAACATACACATATATCTGCATATTTACTTAGAGAAATACATATCTGACTCACATGTATATATAAACATATATGACACAAAATCTTTATAACAAAAATGACAATTATATACATATACATATAGATAATAAAAAATGCATGATACATATCTTAAACAGTAAAAGAAAACAAATAAGTACATATGTTATCCTCTAAAATGACATAGTATGTACAATTCAAAAATAAATTCAACACCGTATAAAATACATATAGCTTTGCATATGTATTTATAAAATACATACCTGATCCATATGTATATTCTTAATTTATATGAGTCACCTTTGTATTTTGCAAATACATATGAAGATATCTAGTATAGTTATGTTTGTTTCTATTTAATATGAATATAATATGTATTTCGTAAATACATATGTGCGTTTTGTACTGTAAATACATATCCAGATCTGTATGCATATGTATTTTGTATGTTTTTTAAATTTGTGTATGTGATATACATATTTATCTTTTCAAAATAAAAGTTAGAGATAGATGAGTAAGAAAAAGGAAAAAAACAAAATATAAAAATAAAAAATTGAAAAAAGAAAAGTGAAAAAGAAAAAAATGAAGAAAGAGAAATAGAAGTGTAAAAATAAAAGAAAAAAAATAAAATAGAATAGAAAAAAGAAGAAAAAAACGAAAATAGAAAAAGAAAAAAATATGAGAAAGGGAAAAAAAGAAAACAAAAAAAGGAAAAAAAAAAAGTGAAATAGAAGAGAGAAAATAAAGTAGAAAGAAAAAAATGAAAAAAGAAAAAAATAAAAATAAAAAAATAAGATGAAAAGAAAAACTAACATGAAAAAAAAGGTAGAGATATAAGAGAGTGAAAGACAGTAATGATATTTTATTTTTAAATCTTGAAGATCATTGAAATAATTATCTTCAAATATGAAAAAGGGCAAAAAAAAACAAAAAAAAAGGAAAAAGGAAAAAAAAAAAAAGAGAAATAGAAGTGAGAAAATAAAGTGAAAATAAAAAAATGAACATAAAATAAAATAAAAAAATAATGATAATAAAAATAAGATGAAAAAGGGGATAAAAAATATGACTATATTTGGGGGAGATGAAATAGTGGAATGAAAATAGAAAAATGTAAAGTAGTGAGAGTAAAACATTCACTTACCTAGTTAATGACTAAAATAATGTTACTCTTACTATAAAATGTAATTTTACGAATGTGTTGCTATTTATTGTAATTATAGTATTAAGTATGCTAATTTCTGTAATTTTTCCTTATTTTCTATTCTCTTTCATTGCCAAATATGCAATTTTGAGTTCTCATTGTTATTGCCAAAATTACTTAATAAAAAATATTTCAACTAAGATGTTATTGTACTCTATTAATTTATCTTTGTGATGCTATATATATGTTTGGGCTTTTCTCATTTACTTGATAAATAAAATTTTAAGATTTAAGCCATAACATTGAATGTTAAATCACAATATAAAAAAAAAAATATTTTCTTTTATGATGCAGCTTGGAGTATAATTATCCACAGCATACACAGGTTACATGTAAATTTTTTTCATAGAATGGATTCATTGTTTTACATTCTCCTTTAAAAAATTATATTCATGAAATTTTACGTGCATTATGAAATTTTAAAATAAGGAGAAGTTTTTTTTTTCTTTTGAAATTGAGTAAAAAAATAAAATTTTAAAATTGAATATGAGATAAAATACACTTCGATAAATGTGGTAATGTTTAATTTGAATTTTTAATTATAACCACTTTATTTTGAAATCTTCTTTTAATTTATATTTTGTTTATTTTGTTATGCATAACAAATCTTATCTATTCTAAATTTTATATTTTGAAATAAGAGAGAAGAAAACTCAACTGATTATGTGTAACACAAAAGAAAATAATTTTTCAATAATTAAATTACAGAAGAGTACAACAACAACAACAAACTCAGTGTATTTCCACACAGTGGATCTGAGGAGGGTAAGATGTACGCACTTCATGCCACTACCTCCGGAGAAGAGTTAAGTAATAAAATATAGTAGAACAAATATATAAACCTAAAATTGGATGAGATGTTTGGGGAGAAAATTGAACTAATTTTGAGATCATAATGAAAGTAATTAAATATTGCACATATTACTATCTATAACTTTTAAATGAAAGAGATAGAGAAATAGTAAAACAAAAATTTAAATTATTTTTGACAATCTGAAATTCTTAAATTGCAAATAATATAATAAAGAAAAAAATATGAAACAAAAAACTTTCTTGCAATCACATAATATTTTTTACTCAGATAGATTTGGTCAGAGGGGGAAGGGGGGGGGGGGGGGCGGAGATGGGATGACGTGGAGGCATGTAAGGGGTAGTTGTGATGGTGAAAGAAATTTAAACTAATTTTGAAAATATAATGAAGTAATTAGATATTGTACATATTACTATTTATAACTTTTAAATGAAAAAGATGAAAGGATAATAGAATAAAAATTTAAATTATTTTAACAATTTAAAATATTTTAATTATAAACAATATAATAAAGAAACATAAAGCTTTCTTGCTATTATATAATTATCTTTGCTCATATAAATTTAGAGTTGTGGGAGGAGGAAGGAAGGGGGGGGGGGGTATTAGGATGGGGAGGAAATGGGTGGTGGTAAAGGCGTATGGGTGTGGGTCGGAGGTGGGTGTGGAGTAGATTTTTCATTTTTTTGCAGAATTAGAATAATAGTTAAACTTTTTTTTTAAAAGATAATACGATAAAACATGCTTGGACGAAATATTTCTATATAAAATAATTAAAAATAATATTTTAATATTATTGGCACGAGGGTATGTATATACTAGTGTAAATATATCTATAGTATCATGCTATAAATAAGAATATGTTTGAATTATTTAAGACCAATCCTACAAAATTTGAAGTTTCTTTCAGTCATATTTGGGGATTATATTATATTTCTAATAAGTATTTCTATATATTAGAAATGATGATTTTGACATGTTAGCTTATGGGTATTAAAATAAAGTTTTAGGATACTAAGGTCTATAAAATACTTTGCAAGATTAGTTTGTTTAGGAAAATTGTATTATGTGTTTTAATGTTTGGATCTTATTAACAACTATAAGAAAAGTCTTTCCATTTTGAATTAATTACAACTCATGCCATTCCAATAAATTACCGCTTTGTCATTGATGCTACTCCTATTGAATATGATGGAGCCCACATATAATCAATTATTATAAACTATTTATATATTAAAAATTAATAATATTTAATTAAAAAATAAAATAAATATTTATGACATGTCTGCTTCAACCGTAATTATACTATATTACCCCTAACTAATTATTATATCATACCTAATTAATTATTATAAGTTATTTATATATTAAAAAATTAGTAATATTTAATTAAAAAATAAAAATAGATATCTATGACATGTCTGCTTCAACCATAATTGTACCATATCACTCCTAAATAATTATTATACTGTTCCTAATTAATTATTATAATTTATTTATATATTAAAAAATTAATAATATTTAAGTAAAAAATAAAATAGGCATTTATGACATGTCTGCTTCAACTGTAATTTTATTATATCACCCTAATTAATTATTATGATCATTTAAGCATTGTGCCACATAAGTTGAAATAGAAAAAAATAATTTAGTATGTTATATATTTTAAAAAAATTACATGAAAAATACTAGAAATCACAATAATTAACAACTTAAAAGATTTAAAAGATATAAAATATTTGGTCAACTCTTGAAATATATTAGTGTCACTGAAAATGGAATAGAAAAAAAGTGTCACGGCCCAAAATCCCATCGGGTCGGACTGGCACCCGAAGCCGAGAAGGCCCAGGAGAACCCGTTCAAATACCTGTACTTTCACTTACATGTCACCAAAAATTTGGACAGCACTTCGTTGCATATATAAGAATCTAATTACCTGTATCAGCACAACACGCACAAATATATATATAATACTTGGCCGTCGGGGCCACCACATATACAAACATAACATCACTGTATAAACTTTCATGACTTTACCTTTCTTTATGTCTACAAAGCCTCTAGGATATACGTGACATAACTAGGGTCGGGACAAACCCCCGCCCACACATGACTCCTGTACAATAACAAAATATAAGGAACCAACTCGGAAAGCTCCGAAGCAATCTGGAGCTCACCAACAATAGCTGTATGACCGGGCTCCTATCTATGCTGTGAATAAACTGAAGCACCTGTGCCTGCAGCATGAAATGCAGGTCCCCCGTGAGAGACGTCAGTACGAAATATGTACTGAGTATGTAAAGCTGTAAATAATCAGATGTGATATAGGGGATCAAGAAAATCAGACGCAAGTGAATAAATCATAATAGAAGTGAACCACACTTCATAAACACTTTTAGGATCATGTACATTATCATTAATCTGAATTGGGTTCCTGAATTCAAACACATTTGTGGAACGGTATACATTTGTTTATTTCATTCTTTGCAATTATCATTCGCCATTACCTCCTCCTTCCGAACCTCCAACCACCTAACAATAATCAATACTGTACCGTACTGTGACCATTAGGCTGCCCCCAGTACATATCAACTGTAATCATATCAAGTATCGGGATCGGCCCATGCTAGGCTTAAACCCCTGAGCTACCACCCACACGTATATCAAGTAACACACATAAGAGATCTTTCCAACAACTTAGTTCAAAATCTTTTGAGGTTATTACATTAGTGTTCATGCCAATATAGTACCTTTGGAACAATGATACATCAATAGGAATCAAGTAATAGACCTTCTATACAATAACGATGTAATAAAGACTCATTGGTACAACAACAATGTGTTTCAGAATCATCAATATCACAACAATGAAATAGGAGCCTTTTGGTATATCAATGAAACATTTTGACACTTTATAGAATGGAAACAACTTCGTTGGTAATGTAGAACAATACATGTTTTTGGACAACCTCGGAATCTTACTTGATGGAACATTGGTGTTTTCATGCCAAAGAACATCGTTAGAGTATGCTTTACATACCTCGTTGTAGATTCGGATACCAATTCAACACAACTTTTCTCCTTTACAAATCACTTATCTACAATGAAATATTTGGCATCTAGTATTAGCAACCCAACACCACAATTCTCTTCCATAATTCCATACAACCAATATTTGCAAAACATTCCAAAAACCAACTTGAACAATAGGTTTATGTGTATATATATATATAATCATCATTTCAATACCACATCATCACACCAAATCCCTTCACAATTCAACATAATCCAACCATGCACAAGAATGATCTAACGTCATTTCCAATCATCTTTCAACAACAATCAAATAACATACTTCTTATGCTCACATGCATATATATACATATCCATATAAATAACACCAACATAATTTACATCCTTACCATAAAATGTCCCTTTTGATTTCGAAGTCCTGTTGGCACAAATAAGGGGTGCTTCTCAAAGCCCTCGAGACGGTGAACACAACTACGGAATCAATTTGGATTTTCTACGGTTGAATCACAAGATAATTGGAGTTGAAATTAGGCTAGGGTTTCTTATTTTCAATAATTGGATGATGAATGATGGATATGAGGCTAAGTATATGTATATAATGACCAATTTTCGTCGATGAGGTGATGAAAAATGACCATATTGCCCTTAAAAATTTAAGTAAATCCGAATCTGTCCATGGTGCACTGTTTTGACAAGCTAAAGTAAATCGACCATAACTCTTTGCTCCGATATCGTATTTAAGCTAAATTGGTATCGTTGGATAGATAATTCAAAGGGCTTTTATTTCATATAAAGTAGGTCACCCAGTTCGTCCTGTACAAGGAGTTATGATCGTTTGAAGTTGACCCAAAAAAACTGTTTTGAGAGGCTGAAGTAAAACGAGTATAACTCCTTACTCAGATGTTGGATTTGGATGAAACCAATTGCATTGGAAAGAAGACTCAAAGATCTTTCTTTTGATATGTTGAAGCCCTCCCAATTTATTATATTGAGGGAGTTATGATCGTTCAAAGTCGACCCAAAAAACTGGCACGCCTCAGTAGTTTGTGTGCAGGAAATTTTCCTGCACATTTACTGTCCACAATTATCCCGGCTGCCATTTTATAGTTTCGAACGTGCTCGATTATATCCGAAACTTATCCGTTTTTGGAAATCTTTATATCGTTGGAAAGCTTATTCAATAACCTTCGTATGGAACCATCGACGGGCAAATTTCGATATAAATAAAGTCGATTCCTATACACATAAAATCAAACTATACACTTGAAACCATCTCAAAATAATCAATACTCATACTTAAACTCATATATACCTAACTTAGGATCAATACATATACTCCAACACATATAACCATGGCTAATGCACGTAATTAAGTACGGGGTGTTACAAAAAGTATTATAAATCACAATAATTAAAAATTTAAATTATTTTTACAATATAATTGATTATCAATGCCACAAAAATTTGGACAAGAAGAGTAACGTATTAAAAGGGAAAAGAGTAAAATTTTCATGACATCTTTTAAAAAAAATAAAAATTGCTACATATACTCAAAGGACAAAAGAGTAAAAACACATAAGAGATAAATGTTGAGAAATCAAGAAGCACCAAATGTTACAAATGGATTATTAACATTTGTAACATTCAACACACTTCTAAATGTTTCCAAATTCTTCTTGAATCAACACATACACATAATAAAAATAATAAATAATAATAATTACATTTTACTATATCACCCCTAATTAATTATTATGGTCATTTAAGCATTGTACCACATAAGTTGAAATAGAAAAAATATTATAAATTACAATGATAAAAAATTTAAATTATTTAAAAAATATAATTGGCTATCGTCGACACAAAACTCTGGACAAGGAGAGTAGCATATATTATTCAAAAAAAATTATATAAAAAGTATTATAAATTACAATAGTTAACAAGTTAAAATATCTAAGAACAATTTAATATGTTATATATTTCAAAAAAATTACATGAAAAATACTAGAAATCACAATAATTAACAACTTAAAAGATTTAAAAGATATAAAATATTTGATCGACTTTTGAAATTATATTAGTGTCACTGAAATTGGAATAGAAGAAAAGTATCATAAATCACAATAATTAAAAAATTAAATTATTTTTAAAATATAATTGACTATCAATGCCATAAAAATTTGGACAAGAAGAGTAACGTATTTAAAGGGCAAAAGAGTAAAAACACATAAGAGATAAATGTAGAGAAATCAAGAAGCACCAAATGGATTATTAACATTTGTAACATTCAACACATTTCTAAATTTTTCCAAATTCTTCTTGAATCAACACATATACATAATAAAAATAATAAATAATAATAATTACATTTTACTATATCACCCCTAATTAATTATTATGGTTATTTAAGCATTGTTCCATATAAGTTGAAATAGAAAAAATATTATAAATTACAATAATAAAAAGTTTAAATTATTTAAAAAATATAATTGGCTATCGTCGACACAAAATTCTGGACAAAGAGAGTAGCATATATTATTCAAAATAAATTATATAAAAATATTATAAATTACAATAGTTAACAACTTAAAATATCTAAAAATAATTTAATATGTTATATATTTCAAAAAAAAAAATACATGAAAAATACAAGAAATCACAATAATTAACAACTTAAAGGATTTAAAAGATATAAAATATTTGGTCGACTCTTGAAATTATATTAGTGTCATTGAAATTGGAATAGAAGAAAAGTATTATAAATCACAATGAAATTATTTTTAAAATATAATTGACTATCAATGCCACAAAAGTCTGGATAAGAAAAATAATACATATTATTTGAAAATTACATTAAAAAAATATTATAAATTACAATAGTTAACAAATTAAATTATCTAAATACCTATTAAAAGTATGATTGATTATCTAAATTCTATTTGTGTCATATAAATTGAGACAAAAATTAATATATTGAACCAGTGCTAGATCTCGAATGAATCTTAAAATGTATATGCAATTCTTTTTTTTAAAAAAAACTTTTATTTAAATATATCAAAATCGAACAGGTAAATTTTAATGCAACACCTTAAACAATGTATAAGAAATAATGTTAACATAAATAATACCAGCATTTACTAATAGAAGCATTACTAATACAAATATTACTAATATATTCTATTCAAAAAAAAATTTATACATTATAACAAACGACTGCTACGTTTCAATAGAAGAAATATATACAAAAGAAAAGTTTGATAAAAAATTTGCAGAAATATATTTTATAAGTAGATTTTATCGTACCAATGAAAACATTCTACTGTTCAAACTTCCTACTCCAACATAAATTTTAAAACTTAAAATTTGCAATTCACGTATTTTATTATTGGACCCGTGCTGACACGGGGCTTGCACTTTTAGTCATCTAATAAAAATTGCACTTTCAGGTCGGTGTGAATAGAAGACCAATTGTACAAGATGAAAATATATTCTTTCATAAGTCTAACATTTACGAAGAAAATAATTTAAGGCCTACGTGTGTACTGTTACTTGTTTTTTTCTTGGTGTAACTTGTTATTTTGTTATTGCAATTTAATTTTATTTCATTTATATTTTAATTTTTAATTTTATTTTGAGACGAGGGCATTCGATTAGAAATGATCTTTATCCTATAAAAATGAAGATAAAATTTATATATTTTACCCTTTTCAAATCTTAGATTTCACTAAATATATTATTACTAGGTGTACACACATTTACACAGCTAGTTATGTATGACTTTCTTAATTTATTACGTATTTTTCAATAATTGCTCATCATTAGGAAAACTGCATCGTCATCTCTTAACTGTCACCATTTATTTATTCATTCATTTACTTTTTAAATTTTTTATAATTAATACACTTTGATTATTTTGGTTTTAGCTACTGTTTTCTGACACGTATGTAAAGTACCAAACGTAGGTTCAAGCAACATATATTATCCTAGATGCAATGTACTTTCCAAAATTTAATCATAATCCCCATTCATCTATTTAATTGAGAAAATGGGTTGATGGAAAAAAAATTGTTTCTAATAACTTAATGAATTACAAAAATGACAACTAAAACGTCTTTTAATTTTGTGAATCTTCTATGTATTTTGTTGATAAATGGAAATATTTATTGTTTTAAATCAATTTTAGAGATATAGTTAAAATATACATTCAAATTATTTGGATTGATTATCTTTGTGTAGATGAAACATTATTATAATATGATTATTGTAAAAAAATAAATTTGCTTATTCCAGAAATAGCTCATTTGTTGAGACCTCACTGCTTTGAATATATCTTTAACTTAGGAATGAGACATTATAATCGAAAACAGATTCACGATTTTTAGAATATGAATACATAAAGAAAGAAAAATATTAAAAGCAAAGAATTGATTCTTATTTTTTTTAATAAATAGTCTTCGATTATGTGCATCTTTTAACCTTATTAGAGTATAAAGATCAACAGATAGTATCAGATTAATTTTTTAAAATTATATACACAAAGTAATATCTAATTTTATAGAAAAATTATGAATTTGCGTGAACCATAAACTATAAACTGGCAAGAAGTGTCAAAAAGTCCCACATTTGAGAACCAAAAAATTGAATAAAAGAATAAAACTACTTGGCTACTTGCTAAAGAATTTTAATATTTTGTAAATTGACAGTACACAAAACTTAAATTTTATTCACAAATAGGCAATGGCTAGTATTCCTATATAATTGAAAAATAATAATTATAGTGAAATTTAAATTTTATCATGATACTGATAACATATTTTCCTAGCTGGAGTCTATCGAAAACAACTTCTCTACTTCGTCTGGTAATAGTATAGACTGCGTGTACTTTACCTCTCCAGACCCTACTTTGGGAGAATACACGGAATATGATGTTACCGATAACATAGTTGGTTTAAACATTAATATTCTTTAAATTACGATTCATTTCAATTGAGCATTTGAACATTTGATAAAATATTTTTATTAGACATTTTCGGTTCAAATTTATAAAGTAAAAAATATAAAATTACCAAGAATTTAAGGTTATTTTTTTCTTGAAAAAGTTTAGTGTGTCATGGCAAAAGATGCATTATTTACCAACTCCCAAACAACAACAAATCATTTTATTGTTAGGCTCAAGCCTCATGTCAGCCATATATTAGACTACTTTCATTTTCATCTGGATTTTCTGTAGGCCACCTTAATCTAACATTAATATTTGGGTGGGGTGGGTGGGGTGGGTGAGAGGTGTCTGTATCAAGGAGTATATATGGGGTGATCTTGCAACAAACCAACTTCTTTATCCATTTGATTTTCGGTATTTGTATTGAAATTTAACTAATCTAAATTTGCAGATTCACTAAGGGCAGAGCGATCCTCTAGCAAGAATTCTTCTAAACTCGAAAACAAGATCTCTGATAAAGAAAAAGAACATTCTCATTCTTGCACCACATTCTTTGCTAGTTCAAAGAAACCAACTAACCAATGTTGAAATTGTATATATTCATTGTATAATGATAACTAACAATATCTGAAATTTGTTGCCATTAGTGACTAATCATTGAGAAAAAATGGTAGCTTTTATATCTTTTTGGGTTTAAGTTTTACCTTAGGAGTCGTTTGATTGCCTAATTCCGGTTGGAAATTTAGGTTTATATTGATTTTATGTTTGAATATCGATATAAATTTTACCCCAGAAGTCTTGATATTACCTATCTGGTATAGAATAATATGGAATTATAATATCGTGAATTCGTGATTATAAAATTATAATCTCAGGATCCAACCTTTTATGGTATAAAAGTACTATATAGTAGTTTTTGTTAATAATCAATACCCGTTATTTCCTTTATTGTTTGATAAAACAACAACATATGCGGTAAAGTCTGGCAAGTGAGATTTAGAGAGGATAAAGTGTACTTAGATCTTATCACTGCCTCGAGAGGTAGAAAGACTATTTTCGAGAGACCCTCAACTCAGGTGTAGAAAGTCCAGGTACAAGGAAGAGTAAAACAATGAAGAAAATATGACAACTATTCCACCACATAAAAATACTAATCAGCCACAAAAAAGTGCGACTTTCAAAAGACGATAAACAACAACGATGATAGATATCTAGGCTAAATTCTAAGCTACCATACTACGGTGCATGACAACACTCCTACATGACTAGTCTTCTGCTTGAATACGTGTCCTCCACATCCCTTATCTAATATCATGTTCTCTATAACCTAAATATACGTCATGTCCTATCTTCTTGTAGATATTGTTCATCATTCATTTTTTATGGTCTTTTCACTTTGGTAATTCTTCTTAAATCTACTTTGATATGCTTTATTTGCGGTAACGATTTTTAGAAACAGTCTCACTATCTTCACGAGATAAAAGTAAAATATATATACACACACCCCTCTTTTCACAAAATAAAAATAAAATATATATACACATCACCCTCCCGAGACTTTAATACTTTCGCTTGACATCTGTGTGGCTCTTTTTGGGTACTATTTTCCAAATAGTAATATATCCTTAGAGATACAAAACTTGGTCCATCTAGTAGGCCAAATAGTATAGGTCTTTCGCAACTTTTTTTTTAGTTTAACTTCTAGGCATTGATAGTGTAAAATAATGTTTACGCTAATCATGTCATCTAATAGAGAAATAACATCATAATAAGTGGTATCAATGATATGAAATATAAGAGACAACCTACTAAATGTTAAAATTCATGGAACCATCAATTGCATACAACAACAGTAAATCTAGAGTAATTCACAGATTGAGTCTATTGAGAGTAGTGTGCACTCAAACCTTCTCCCTACCTTATGAAGGAAGACGTGGTTTCTGAAAGACCCTTATCTCAAGTAAAACATATAAGAAAGAAATATAAGAGCAGATTTGAAAAGGAACCATCAGTGTATCGACTAAAAATGCCTAGCTATGAATTTTCCTTGTTTATCCTTGAGTTGAAGGTCTATCGAAAATCACCTTACATACAATAACAGTAATTCAAGTGTAATTCACAACTGGGGTCAATAGTGTGTGGTGTGTACTCAAAACTTATCCCTACATTATGAAGGAAGAGGTGGTTTTCAAAAGACCCTCAGCTCAAGTAAGACATATAAGAAAGACATATAAGAGCAGGTTTGGAAAGGAACCATCAGTATATCGACTAAAAATGCCTAGCTATGAATTTCCCTATATATAAGTTAGTGTTTATCCCTGAGTTAAAAGGTCTTTTGGAAACCACCTTGCATAAACAACAGTAAATCCAGTGTAATTCACAGACAGAATCTATAAAGGGCGGTGTACTCAAACCTTATCCCTACATTATGAAAGAAGGGATGGTTTTCGAAAGATCCTCGGCTCAAGTAAGACACATAATAAAGACATACAAGAGTAGGTTTGGAAAGGAACCATCAGTGTATCGACTAAAAATGCCTAGCTATGAATTTTCCTTGAATATAAGCCGTGTTTATCCTTGAGTTAAAGGTCTATTGAAAATCACCTTGCATATAATAAGCCGTGTTTATCCTTGAGTTAAAGGTCTATTGGAAATCACCTTGCATATAATAGCAAGATACTCAGTGTAATTCACAAATGAGGTCTAGAGAGGGTGGTGTGTACGCAAAACTTTATCCCTACATTATGAAGGAAGAGGTGATTTCCAAAAGATCCTCATCTCAAGTAAGACATAAGAAAGACATATAAGAGCAGGTTTGGAAAGGAACCCGCAGTGTATCGACTAAAAATGCCTAGCTATGAAATTTCATTGTATATAAGTTGTGTTTATCCTTGAGTTAAAGGTCTATTGAAAATCACCTTGCATACAACAACAATAAATCCTGTATAATTTACAGATGGGGTCTATAGAAGGCGATGTGTACTCAAACCTCATTCCTAAATTATGAAGGAAGGGGTAATTTCCGAAAGACCCTCAACTCAAGTAAGACATATAATAAAGACATATAAAATAACATATGAGCAGGTTTGGAAAGGAACCAGCAGTGTATCTACTAAATTAAAGATGCCTAGCTATGAATTTTCCTTCTATATAACTCGTGTTTATCCTTGAGTTAAAGGTCTATTGAAAACCACCTTGCATACAACAACAATAAATTTACTGTAATTCACAGATGGAGTCTACAAAGGGCGGTGTGTACTCAAACCTTATCCCTACATTATTATGAAGGAAGGGGTAATTACGAAAGACCCTCAGCTCAAGTAAGACATATAAGAGCGGGTTTGGAAAGAAACCATCAGTGTATCGAGTAAAAATGCCTACCTATGAATTTTCCTTGAATATAAGTCGTGTTTATCCTTGAATTAAAGTTCTATTGAAAACCACCTTGCATAAAACAACAGTAAATCCAGTGTAAATGGGGTCTATAGTGAGCGGTGTGTACTCAAACCTTATCCCTACATTATGAAGGAAGGGGTGGTTTTCAAAAGACCCTCGGCTCAAGTAAAACATATAATAAAGACATAAGAGCAGGTTTGGAAAGGAACCATCAGTGTATCGACTAAAAATGTCTAGTTATAAATTGTGTTTATCCTTGAGTTAAAGGTCTATTGGAAACCACCTTGCATACAACAACAATAAATCCAGTGTAATTCATAGATGGGATCTATAAAAGGCGGTGTGTACTCAAACCTTATCCCTACATTATAAAGAAAGAGGTGATTTCCGAAAGACCCTCAGCACAAGTAAGAAATATAATAAAGACATATAAGAGCAGGTTTGAAAAGGAACCATTAGTGTATCAACTAAAAATGCCTAGCTATGAATTTTCCTTGCATATAAATCTGTGTTTATCCTTGAGTTGAAGGTCCATTGAAAATATAGAGTTGAAGGTCCATTGAAAATATATTGCATAAAACAAAAGTAAATCCAGTGTAATTCACATATAGGGTCTATCGAGGGTGGTGTGTACTCCAACCTTATCCCTACTTTATGAAGCTGGAAAGATAATTTCTGAAAGCCCTCAGCTCAAATAAGACGTAAGAAAGACACATAAGAACAGGTTTGGAAAGAAACCATCAGCATATCGACTAAAAATGCCTAGCTGTAAATTTTCCTTGTATATAAACCGTGTTTATCCTTGAGTTGAAAGTCTATTGAAAAATACCTCTCTATCTCACAAGGTAGGAATAAGGATGCGTATGCTCTACCTACGCAGACCCCAACTTGTGAAATAACTAGGCAACCATCAGGATAACCCTAGAGCATATAACTAGGTAAAAGAACTTCATTAGAGGTATTGCGCATCATGCATGCACCACAGTAAAAGAAGAAAAAACGAGAAGAAAGTTTCACTTATCTGTATAGTATCTGGAAAAAAAAAACCATAAAAGAAAAATATTCAATGAAGTTGACTCATTCTAGAGAATGGAAAAAAGAAAAAGGGGGCAAAAATGGCAGAGTTGCAACAAGCAATTCCTCCCTTGAGTAAAAAAATAATGTACATGAAAGAGCCAGCTGCATTATTATGTACCAGTAATTTCCCTATCCATTTTCATTCTCTTTGAACTTTGGACCTCTGGCAGATTACCTACCCCCCTCTGTTGAGGGGATGCATCATGCAAATATGCACAATTCGCGCCATGCCGGCACCCTCTTGAACTATTAAAATAGATGCAAGGCTTCATTATCTTAGGTTTTGAATCTCTTGAATTATAGCTATTTTGTTGTTCTTGAATTGAGGCTAATTGTTGCTGGTTGTTTCGGTTGTTGTTATATTGTGGCGGTAACGTTTCTTGCCTTTCTCCTCCGTGTTGCTGAATGAGAGACTTGTAATAGTTGATGTCCCTAGTTACAGGTGCTAGCATTGAGGAAGAAGGTGTTGACAGTGTTGCTACTGGAGTTGGTGATGGAGCAGATATGGTCTCGGAAACACGAGGCCTCAAACTGGGAACGGGTCCTATTCTACTTGGAGCAGAGTGGAAGGGCCCATTATTAGTAGCACCTGCCACCGAAGGCATAACTAGTTCTGTTCTACTAACTTGAACTGGAGAAGGATCTGTTCTACCTGAGTGAATGAAAGATGGATCAGCTCGACTAACTACAGCTTGAGGTGGAGCAGTACTTGACGGCTGCGGCCTTAAGTTGAGCATGTTACTAGCAGTAGACACACTTGACGCCTGTGGCCTTAAGTTGAGCATGCTACTAGCAGCAGATATACTTGACGCCTGCGGCCTTAAGTTGAGCACATTACTAGCAGCAGACGTATTTGACCCCTGCGGCCTTGAGTTGAGCATGTTACTGGCAGTAGACATACTTTGTGTACTCGGAGCTGGCATGCTATGAGAGCTGGTGCCTACTCCTTGGTGTGTAACCAATTGCCCAACAATTTTTGGGTCACTCAAAATTTTTATGAGCAGCTCACGATCAATCAGATTTGATTGGCCACTGTCTGCCATGAATGCAGTTAAAGCAGCCTGCGCTTGTGCTACAGCATCAGGCTCCACGCCAGGAACTACTCCAGATGATGAGATTCCATGGACTGGAAGCTTATTTACGGCACTTCTATTGGACAAGGGAACTCCAGACTGCATTACCTGGGCCGTTGAGCTGACAGCATTAGTAGGTATCGCAGTGCCAAATGATGGATCTGCTACCTCCTCCTCTTCAACAGAAGTTATGGGTATAACTGGGGTGTGCTGATCATTACGAAGAGTCTCTTCACCAGGAACCATTGAAGGACTGCATGGAAATAAAAATCAATTTAAAAGAAGTAAAATACGACATACTCGGTGTAATCCCACAAGTGAGTTCCGGGGAGGGTGGAGTGTACGCAGACCTTACTCCTACTTCATATAGATAGAGAGGTTGTTTTCGATAGACCCTCAGCTTAAATAAAGCAAAAGAATTGACATCCAGAACTAAAATAAGATCAATGGAAAAGAAACAAGAAGCAAAAAGTGCTTTTAGAAGAAACAAATCGATGACAACATCATACCTAGTGTAATCCAACATTTGGCTTGCGGAGGATAGGATGTACGCAGACCTTACCCCTACCTTTGTGTGGTGGAGAGGCCTCGGCACAACAATGCATTACCAAAACTGGCTAGAAATTAAAAAAAAAACAAAGTAAAAATCCCACAAGATTAAAGTATCATACTTTGGAGGAATAGAAGATTCACGAGGATAAATTGCTTCAAGAACTCTCATCTCCCGTTGTTTCTGAACCTCCATTTCATTGCTTTCATCACCCGCAACCACTCGCCATCTCATATCCAACACAAACTGCTAAGAATCAAGCAAGGGCGTTGTTAGCAACTAGTACACTAATGCTATGACTACCTGCTGCATGGTAGCATGCTTTAGGCTCAATTTCCTCTATTTTTGGGTTTGGCAGTTTTGGGGACACTTCATGTATGCAAATATATGAGAAAGAAAAGGAGAAAAAAGAAAAGAAGAAAACAAATGCCAAGAGATTGCTGAAAATAAAGAATGCATGCTTCAAAATCTGACACGGCGTGTGTATAAGTAGTTTCACACACACCCAAACCCACAAACACCCAACCGATACTGCTCAAGTGTAACTATCAATTCAACTTCAGATATGGCCCATGAACATTCAACACTCAGTAGACTATAAACTGTTCATTCAATTTCTGCACTGTGCTTCTTGTTAATCAACGTAGTTTGGGGACCCAGCAGGTCCTAACTCAACAATAACTCCTATTTCTCCCTATACGTGCAATCTAGTAAACAATCTCAGATGTACTGTCGAATCTCGTGCGGTTTGTGCTGTGCCCTTTTTTTTGGGTCCGTTGCACTTGACAAAATTTTCTAGAAGGATAGAGTTGTTACATCGGTGCTTCCCTCGTCAGCACCTCTCTACAACACCTTTGATTAGGATTTCAAAGAGATGCTTTCAGGAACAAGAGGTTGACATGCGATTTTGTATGATGAGGAATCAATAAGAGAAAACCAACGACACTGGGAAACGGTTAGCAGATACAAGGAGAAATGTGGATTTAATAAGGATATAGGGATTCGAGATGCATTTCCTTCCCACAAGTGTGGCTTACGCAGCCTAGTCAAATCGAACCCGTGAACTCGAACCTCCTAGTCAAATCGCAGCAACTTTAACCGTTACCCCCATGCTCCTTCCTATTAAAGTAAAAGTATTATTTGCTTTATCCATATGGCGTAAAGGGATTCATAGCTCTTAGTCAGTGAGTAGAATACTACAACAGCAACAACTACAACTACTACTCAATACCAAGCTAGTTCGGTTTGGCCCGGGTACATGGATCCTCATAACCATAAATGCAAAAAAAAGAAAAAATCTAACCTCATTGAAGTTGTATATGGGGAATTTGTATTCAAGTATTAACTCATTTATTTCAATTGGCTTAACAGGTGGAAACCCATCTATTTATATTCTGGAGGATCCTTTGGTGAGAGATACCTTTTCTCCCCTCTTATATATTACTCCCGTTAGGACATCTCATGTTGACACTAAAGTGATTTTATTATCAAAAGATATATTATTCCCTGAATTCCAATGTGTTTGGCTTTTTTTTCTCGGAATTTGTTTGGCTTTTTTTCTCTGTTAAAAAGTATTGCGACTTAAATAAATATAAAAAGAACCCTAAAATATATATTCCATTTTCCCTTAATGAGATGCTTTTCCAGGAGCTGCAGCGTCTGTTGTGGACCCTATTAAGAAGTTAACTTTGGCATTTTTCTGCTTATTTAGCTTATGTGTCAAATGGCACCAACAAATTGGGAAAGAGGGAATTACACACTGCTTGATAGAACAAATACAATGTTTCTTATAAAATAGTAGCAAGAGAAGAAAAGAAATCATATTCAATTGAGTAGGTTAACATCGTATATAAAGCTCCTTTATAAAATACTTAAGACAACAGTGACATACAGACAAATGTCAACTACATGAAAAAGAAAATTTGAACTACATGAATTGAAGAAAGTTTGGACAGAGGAAACTATCCTAATTATTTGAATTTCTGATTATCAGATATTCATTAAGAATATTGCATTATATTTTTTTTTTTGGGGGGGGGAGGGGATGCAAATTGCGAGTGTTTGAAAAAAGTAGTTTTTGTTTTCAAAGTGAAAAATGAAATTTGAAACTTGCAATTGTGAATACAAATTGGAGTTGTTTGTGAGTAATTTGGAGTGGAGAAGTGAAAATGGCTTTCTGGTGTTCTCCAAATTCCCGAAATGCCAAAGTTTTATGGCCAAACATGTTTTCCAGAGATAACTTTGGAAAAGAGCAGAAGAATCCCATCGCCAAATGCTCCTAGATATATTCTATTACACTTCTTTAAATATCTCGACTTTGACGGATGATATTTTCCTCTTAAAACTTGAATAGTTTTATAATAGAAATGCAGATGACCTCAAAGCTTCTATTTAAGTACTTTGCAGCATACAACTCCAGATGCCTTGGCAAACTCCAAGTTGATACTCTAGCAATTATTTTATCTTCATCATCCAATTAATATTTCCTACAGTTACTATTCAAATTGTATCTGTTTTCGAGTTTTTGATGGATGCCTAGCTCTACATTATCATGCTACTACCAGTCATATGTGAATAGTTCTACTGCTTACTTAGATATCATTAGCTCTTTAACTCTAGACTGTCCATAGTCATGTTAAGTCTCTAGATTTTTTTGATTTTGTGGCTGGCTCCCCGGTCTTAATTTTTATCATGTAATAGAGCTAGCATATCTACTTTTGTACTCTTTGCATCTGCTTGATGCCGAGAATGAAACAACTTACTTCATCCAAAAAAAAAAAAAAAAAGCAACGATTTTAACCGCGCATATCTGATCAAAATTAGACTTCACAAGAGTCACTTCCCACCAACATCAGGTATCAACCTACCCGGTAACTAATGTCCACTAAGACTAGGACAGAAGGGGAAGAAATCAAAAATAGGGATTTTGTCAAGACAAAAGGAATAAGGTTTTGGATCGGTCTATCTTGTCTAAAAATCGACTTTGCGAGAGCTACTCAGAATTTTTCTAGTTTGTTAAATCAGTTATCTGTGTGGAAGTTTCAATACTATGGCCCTGCATATTTAAAAGGAGCAAACAAAGATTCCTTAATGTCCTGTATGCCATTTATTTATAGGCTACTTTTTAACAATCAAATAGAAAATCTTCTCTTCATTTGCATTTCTTAAATTGAAATGACAATAAACTCAACTGAATCATTCAGCTTTTTTGATAAGCAGGACCACTTGGTCAGGAAGAAAAGCACCTCATTTTTCTTTTACCAACCAATATTAAACCAATGTTCATAAATTCTGAAATTTCCTATCACAAACCACATTCAAAATTCTACGCCCCAATACCAAACTAGTTACGGAGGATAGACATACGTTATTTTATCCCCCTTGATCAGTAGATTATATATTCATTTTTAGACATGATAAAAAGTCAAACTGGACAAGGCAATATACAGAGCATTTTGTTAATTCATTTTATTGAGGCGAGAGTCCAACCATTTATCATAACTACTAACACCCTAAATAGTGCTAACAATAAAGTAATACCTGAAAAACAAAAATTAAGGGCAATCCAGTGCACTAAGCTCCTGCTATGCGCGGGGTCTAGGGAAGGGCCGGACACAAGGTTCTATTATACACAACCTTAACCTACATTTCTACAAGAGGCTGTCTCAAGACTCGAACCTGTGACCTCCTGGTCACATGGCACAAACTTTCCCAGTTATGCCAAGTCTGCCCTTCTGAAAAATAAAAATAAAAATTAAAAAAATGCAACTTACAGATGGAGGACGACTCCATTTGATTACAGGGATTTGAGTTAATTTATTCTTCCAGGGGCTTGCAGACTGTGCGCCCTCAAAGCCTGGTGGTAAATTATCATCGGTCACCAAAACACCTGCGTACAAAGGTAATGATTTCTTTGCTTGGAGATGATCTTGAGCTCCTAATCCAACTTGGGAAGGGGAATCTTCAGACAGGAAAAGTTTTACCTATTAAAAGAAAGATCTATTCAGGCAAAAGCATTCTATTTGAAAGCATCATCAATCAACACACATATATACCAATCAGAGAAAAAGATTTGATCAAAATTGGTACCAAAAGACATCATTCACCAAAACTTGTCATAAAGACATCATTCACCAAAACTTGTCATGCATATATTGGTATTGATCAATGAAAATCACTATCAACAACTATAAATTTATAATATGAACTAGTTTATCCCATATAATCTGAGGATCTATCGGAAATCGCCTCTCTATCTTCTCTCTACCTCAGCAGTAGAGGTAAGTCTGTGTACACTCTACACTAGGACTACACTGGGTACGTTATTGTTTGTTGCTTATCCCACATAAGATGTATACTATAGAAGATCCACGGTGAGAACATCACCTAGCATGAAAGTGCACACTATCCCCTTTTAAGTGATCAGTCATGTACCTACAGAACCTCACTCAAACAAACCACCAAATTTAAGTAGTCGCATACCAACTTAATCCACAGTGATTCAATCATCAACCTCAAGAGAAAGGATGGGTGCAACAGCATTTTTTACAACCCACATCATTCTAGCATCTTGAACTAGCAAACTGCGTTTTTAAGTGATCGGCCATGTACCTCTACAGAACCTCACTCAAACAAGCCACCAAACTTAAGTAGTCGCATGCCAATTTAATTCAATCATCAATCTCAAGAGTAAAGATGCAACTTATTTCTTGCCTCTGCGTAGAAGAATCTCTGATTTTATCCTAAGTATATTACGAGATCATTCGTTTAGCTGATTGAAAGTGGTTGATAAGCATTAAGCATTGAAAAGCACTTTTTGGTGTTAAAACTGATTTTATAAATAATTAGTTACGTGTTTGGATAGAAATGTTGAAACTGATAATAAACAGTTGATGTGTGGTAAGACAGTGCCGATAAGAACCAGTATATCCTTAAAATTTATTTTAGACGAACAAAAAAGATGGAATGGAGAGGGGAGTTAGGAGTTCTGTTTTGTCCATAGTATTTTCAGAAATAATAATAATATTATTAGGGATAAAAAATTACTGGGTAAAACTAAAAGTGTTATTAAGCTAAAAAACGATAAGTTGGAGGTGACCAACTTATGAATTTTGGCTAATTTAGCTTATAAGCATTTTGGGATTTACCAAACGTGTAAAAAAATCAAAAAGAGCTTATTAGCTAATTTGACCGGCATATAAGCTTTACCCAAACACCGTCTACCATATTAGAGAACCAAATCAGAATGAAACAGAAAATCTAGGACAACCATAAAGGAGACAAGGTAGACATAGGTAATCCATGGTCTGAAAGATTATTAACAGAAACATTAATTGCTTTCATGAAAAACTTGTTGCAGTATACTTAAGGGACTAATTTTTTTTAAAATTAAATGATTTTAACCTAATATACATCATTATTGGTAGCCTAATCACGTTCGTATTATAAGCTTTTATTACTTGTCTCTAGACACTGGTATCTTTTAGCACCTTCTCCCTACTCTGTGCTTCTTTTACCCCTTTCTCCATGACTTAAATTCAATGTGAGACCTTTACATTGTAAAGCAGGAAGGTCAGAAGTTCATGTTGTCATACTTAGTTGTCTTGACTGAATCGTTTGTTTGTCTTCTTGTTGAGATAAAACAAATATCCCCAAACTTTTCCAACATGATTCCTCTGCATGACTTCTGATACTGTAACACAAAACTAGACCATCATGCATCATTTGTCACCAAGACAGCTTTTAACCCACCTACACACTGATGCACATGCCTTTGGCCACTACAAAATGAAATACTAAAGACCCTATCTTTCCCCGCAAAAATCATTGAAACATGACTGGACTAATGCAAAACCCTTGTCCATGTACTGTTCTCTCTATCCCGCCTTCATATGTCAATGTTATTGCTCTTATCCTAACATACTTGGATCCCTGCCCAGCATGTATGTATCAAAAACTTTGTAATCTATATATCTGAAAAGAAAAGGCAATCATTTTGAGGTAAAAAGATGATTTTCTCAAGTTCTTTTTTATGAAAGAAGAAATATCCTTAAGTTCTGTAATTCTCAAGTGTAAATTAAAGCAGCACCAACCTTTGAGAAGGGATTTTTTCCACATAGCTTAATTTTTTAATAACCGGTGATGTTTGGGTCAGCTTGTGTGCACCTCAACTAATTTCATATGATACCTGTCACCTCCCACAAGAAACATGTACGAGGTAACAACTATCCTTAAGATGCATTCACTCAATCTGGACCTATTTAGTTCCAATGCTCAATACTTGAACTTTTAAACATTAGGAATTATCTAGAAGTTCTCTAACTTTTCTAACAATAGTAACTTTTAAGTGCATCAAAAATTGTCAACATTCTAAAGAGAGAGAGAGTTAGCTAAGAATTTTAGTGTACTCGTCTAAACCTTGGTGGACAAGGTGAGCGCAAGTAAGCTTCACAAAATCTCTATGCATATGTTCGCAGGGTAGAATAGATTTGCAAGTATAATTTCACTAAACTTTGAAACTGCATCTACCTTTTCTCTTTTCCTCTGTTTTTGAATGAATACAATTCAGAAAATTTAATCAACACATATAACTGGATTCTTTGGTTTCAAAATTAACAGAGTGATTTAGCTTTCTCATTCTGCTAAAATTATTGCTCCCTCCATCAATCAACGAATACAAGTTTTGGCTTTCCCATGACCGCCAGACGGAAGTCTCCGGCCAAACTTCTGTACTTCAATTTGATTTTAGAAAGTTGGGAACTAGCACTATAATTCCGAGTCACCTATCCAGTATGTGAGTGAGCCCGCCCTACGGGTCCCTATTTTCCAATGGGTGAGGGGTCATACCTTCCCTGCCAGCTTAGTTTCATAAGTCAATTTTGGGGCACAGAATCTGCCATAGATGTTAAGTTTGCTAATTTTCGACCAAATGAAAACGTCAACATAGGAAAATTTTGCTAATTTTCAACCAAATGACAACGTCAAAGCAAAAAGGTACATCCCACATGCTTGCCTACTCGTCTTTCACCGAACTATTTGTACCCAGCTACAATCTCTTCCCTTATAAAAGAAAAAAGGGCTCCTCAGCCAAACACTCAATCAACAAGAATTCATCCTATCGATTTCAAAAAAATTAGAAAAATCAGATGAAAGACGGTCCTATATTGACAAGGAAAAGCTTTTTCACGAAGAAATCTTTGTGGCCCTTGCTTACAAATAAGTGATCCTTAACATCGGCACTCACATATATCAATCAACTACCGCTCAAATTCAAACTAGTCTGGCCTTTAGCTATATCATCTATTGGCTGTCAAAATGTTAACATTAGATTTCAGTTTCCAGAATAAATAAATTCTGGCAATGTATTAAACATATAACATCTAGCACCAAGAAAGTCACTCCATACCATTCCCTATAACATTCAAAAGCCAAACTCAATTTAACTTGACTTAGCAGTGATAAAACTATATAGTCGTTATTAAAATACAATAATAAAAACAACTAGGCCTCATTCCAAACTAAGTTGGAGTGGACTATATAAAAAGGGAAATCCAATGCACTAAAGCTAAGGGCCATACTACAAGTATCTATTGTGCCAAGCCTTAAACTACATTTCTACAAGAGGTTATTTTAGTAGCTTGAACCCGTAAACTCCTGGTCACAAGACAGCAACTTTACCATTACCAGTAACCTTAACCTCCAAAACACATTACAACTTTATCAGTTAAATGTACTATATGAACCATAAAAACTGTAACCTCCTGAACACATGTCTACAACTCAATCAGTTAAATATACTATAAAAACCATAAAACGGTAACCTCCTAGTCACAAGGCAACAACTTTACCAGTTGAATGTACTATATGAACCATAAAACCATAACCTCCTGTTCACATGATTACAACTTTATTTTAGTAGCTTGAACCCGTAAACTCCTGGTCACAAGACAGCAACTTTACCATTACCAGTAACCTTAACCTCCAGAACACATTACAACTTTATCAGTTAAATGTACTATATGAACCATAAAAACTGTAACCTCCTGAACACATGTCTACAACTTAATCAGTTAAATATACTATAAAAACCATAAAACGGTAACCTCCTAGTCACAAGGCAACAACTTTACCAGTTGAATGTACTATATGAACCATAAAACCATAACCTCCTGTTCACATGATTACAACTTTATCAGTTAAATACTGTAACCTCCTAGTCACAAGGCGACAACTTTCCCAGTTCAATGTACTATATGAGCCGTAAAACCATAATCTCCTGGTCACAATACAATGAACCATAAAACCATAACCTTCACATGACAACAAGTTTACCCGTTAAACATACTATATGAACCATCAAACCTAACCTCCTAGTCACATGACGACTTTACCAATTGAATGTACTATATGAGCTGTAAAACAGTAACATCCTAGTCATGGCAACAACATTACCAGTTGAATGTACTATATGAGCAGTAAAACAGTAACATCCTAATCACATGACAACAACTTTACCAGTTGAATGTACTATACGATCCATCAAGACAACAACTTTACCAGTTGAATGTACTATACGATCCATCAAGACAACAACTTTACCAGTCGAATGTACCAAACGAACCATCAAGACAGCAACTTTACCAATTGAATGTACTATACGAACCATCAAGACAACAACTTTACCAGTTGAATGTACTATACGAACCATCAAGACAACTTTACCAGTTGAATGTATAGTGTACTATAAGAACCATCAAGACAACAACTTTACCAATTGAATGTACTATATAAACCATCAAATCGTAACATCCTGGTCACAAGACAACGACTTTATCGGTTGAATGTACTATATGAGTCATAAAACCATAACCTCTTAGCACATGACAACAACTTTACGAGGACAACTTTACCAGTTGAATGTACTATATGAACCGCAAATCCATAACCTCCTAGTCATGTGACAACAACTTTACCAACTGAATGTACTATATGATCCATCAAGACAACAACTTTACCAGTTGAATGTACTATTCGAACCATCAAGATAACAACTTTAACAGTTTAATGTACTATACAAACCATCAAGACAACTACTTTACCAGTTGAATGTACTATACGAACCATCAAGACAACAACTTTACCAATTGAATCTACTATATACACCATCAAATTGAAACATCCTGATCACAAGACAACAACTTTATCAGTTGAATGTACTATGAGTCGTAAAACCATGACAACAACTTTACCAGTTGAATGTACCATATGAACCGCAAAACCATAACGTCCTGTCACATGACAACAACTTTACCAATTCAATGTACTATACGAACCATCAAGACAACAACTTTATCAGTTGAATGTACTATATGAACCGCAATACCCTAACCTCTATATGAACTGCAATACCCTAACCTCTATATGAACTGCAATACCCTAACCTCCTGGTCAATTCACAACAACTTTACCAATTCAATGTACTATACAAACCATCAAAACAACAACTTTATCATACTATATGAACTGTAAAACTCTAACCTCCTGGTCACGTGACAACAACTTTACCACAACTTTACCAGTTCAATGTACTATACGAACCATCAAGATAACAACTTTACCAGTTGAATGTACTATATGAACCATCAAACCGTAACCACCTGGTCACATGACAACAACTTTACTAATCGATTGGACTATACAAACCGTAAAAATCCATTCCAACTTTAACCCATTTCACTCCAATCCCGGCATTAAAAAAACAGCTTTAGCGTATCGCAACAAACAAATTTCACAAAACCAAATCGTTAATCAACACTTCGGAGTCCATCACTTCCCAATTATAATTCATACTTTTTATTTTTTATTTATTTTTTATTTAATTTTTTTGGTTAATCAATACTTCGATTAAACAATCAACTAAACCACAAGTGAGTAAAAACTACGGATCTTCATAAAAATTATACCTGACAAAGATTAACATCTGAAGCCCAAGTAACCCGTTTCGATTTCACCTGTCCTCGCATATTTACAAAATGTAAATTATAAATTCGATTGTTTTTCGATACAATTCTCAAATATATATAAATCTTAAGTCACCAATGACATTGAACACTGATTTTTTTTTAATTATCAAAAAAAAAAAAATCACCGCCGACTAATAATCGGCATACCAAAAAGACCCTAATATAAATGTTAAATTTTGATTTTGATTCGATTGAGACGGAAACTTTTACTTGAGAAAGAGAGGAATAGAGAGAGATCAAAGGGAACCTATATAAGAACCCTAATTCCTCTATTTTTATTTTTATTTATTTTTTTGCGCCCCTTTTTTAATTTCTTTTAAAAATATTTTTAGTATTTTCTAAAATTGTGAACTGTTAACACACTGTTATATCACTGGAAAAAGAACTGTGTTCATACACGTATGCATTGGCCACGTAATTACTATTCCTTTATTGAAAGATAAACCTTATTTTTATTCTTATTTATATTAATGATATTCATTACGCATAAGAATGGATATTAGAATTATAATTATACTATTAATTATATAAGTAATATGAAAAAAAATAATTAATTTTATTCTGATTTAATAAATAATCAACTAATATATAACACTTATTATATCTCATTTTACTTTATGTCCTTTCGTTTTTAGCCTGCTATAAAAAAGACTTCGGATAATCCCTTCAAATTCATTCGAGCTCCTGTGAATACAAATAAAATTTAGCCAAATTTGCTAAACTGCATCTGGACTAAATAAAATTATTGAACCGGCTCAAAGATCATCTCGATTGTCACTTTGCCATCTACTTAGAAATAATTAAAGTTTAAATTTTTCTTTGTATCTTGAAATTCTTTTAGATCATAAATTTTAGAAGTTTTTATTTTTTTAAATATTGTGTCAAATCAAATGATGTTATTGATATCATTTATGGAAGGAATACTTTTTTTATTTCGATTTATTTAGTTTGATGGCCTCATAAGTCATATCCCTTGATTTGTGGAGTTTTGTTTAGCCTGTAAATGACAAGTTACAATTCTTATTAAGGATTATAATCATCTACTATTATAATTCTTTGAAAAATGTTACACGTGTAGTAAAATATTTTATATTTATATATTTAAAAGATATTATATTTATTATAGTTAAGTCTTTAAAAATGTCACACCACGTAAAAATTCTTGAATATGAGGAGTGAACTTGACTTAGGGTTGGTAAATAATAAAATGGATTAATTTAATTTGTAATGGCATTTGATCCCAAAAACTTAAATTTGAATTAAATTTTATAATATGAATCAAGCTTTGAAATCAATAATTTGTTACATGTCTCCACACAACAACAATTAATAACTTTGAAACTTGTAGGTAGACATAAATTCTTTTCATAAGAATAAGCACATTTCGTTCGTAAAGTGTAAATTTAAAAGAATTAAAACTATAAAACATTTTATTGTTTATTGAAATAAACTAAAGTACAATGAAACAACTCGAAGTTTGTGAGTCTTCAAGACAAAATAAATTGTACTTTCCCTTTGCAATAATTTTTTTTTTTTGGTAATAGATGATAGTTATTATAATAATAATTTATTTTTTACATGCTTTTAGGTGATCAACGTGGGTTGATTTCAAAAACTTGGTAGCTAAGGTCTATCCTACCGCCCATAATAGCTCTTAGACTTCTTTCAAATGTAGTTCCTATCGTGTCTGTCCTTAGAGCATTTCGGACACACACTAAAGGAACTTTCAAAAGTCTTGCTTCTTCAAAAATTAATGAGTTTGCTCCCATCTTTGCTAGCGCGTCCGACACCATATTTTTTTTCTCTATAGCTATGACGTACGACTGAATTCCCCAACCTTCTTAACTTGTACCTGCAATCATCAAGAATACCATCATAGAGAGCATGATTTTCCTTTAGCATTTTAATTACTTCCATAGAATCAGTGTGGATCTCCACAGGGGTGAATTGGTGATCCTCAATGGTTTTCGGTCCTTCATATAACGCAAGTAATTCCATTTGAATTAAAAGTGTTATTCATTACTCTCTCCCTTCATGCGGATTTACTTATCACATTTTGATTTGACATATTTATTAAAAAATAATAATTGATATATTGATTTTACCATACTATTTCTATTATGGAAGAATAATCAATTAATGTTAAGAATAAAATATAAAAAAATAACAAATAAAAATAACAAAAAGATAGAGTACTATATATAGTAATTTTTGAAATTTTCCCTTCTCCCTTCTCCCTTCTCCCCTTATTTCACCATCTCTACACATCCTAAGTTGAGTGGCTAAATCGAGGGTGTACACATATTTAAACTATCTTTGATAGTGACTATTCGTATTTAAGTTTTTAAATGAGGGTGAAGTGTTTTATTTTAAATAGATAATCTGCTTATGCAAAGAGCATTTAAAGATTTACGTAAAAAATAAAATAAAACTGAGACACTTTATCATGATATTCAATCAAAATGCTTTTTTAGCTTATTTTTACTTATCCACTATTTGAAAAATAGATTTTAACATTTTCTTATTACTTTTAACGTATAAAAAAATGATAATTATTTTATTTCGTATTTTATCCTTAACTTTATATACTTATTCCTCATATTAAATATTAAAACTTAATATTAAATTTTAATTAATATGGGCATAACATGGTAAATCACGTATGTTGACCATTTCTTTTTACAAAATGCATAAAGTTCAAAGTGAATAAATACAAGTGAACAGAAAAGTATATCATAATTTAAATAAAATTTACTCTCAAATTAAATATAAAGAATTGTTGATTATCCCATACGGGTATGGATGCAAATGTCCATGCCAACAGAGCAACCAATAAAGGCCAGTGATAATCAACTTGCTAGCCAATTTGTGGATGATCATTACTAACTTGTTGGGTTGTGTGTTGGTTTTTTTTTTTTATTTGATGTTCGATACTTACATTAAAGTACGATTAATTTAAATTTGCATTAAATAGGATTTATTCAGGATAGCGTTTTCTACCAATAATTTTTTCATATCCTGAGATAAAACTCAATACCTCTAATTAGGAAATGAGCAGTCACATCCCGTGCAACACATCCTTTGATGGTGATTGTGTGTTGGCTTGATGTTGCTAAACTGAATTCTTGTCTTTTTTTTCTTTCTAATTTAGGTTATTATCTCAAATATGTACCCTTTTTTAAAATGTGTAAATATACTACTAGGATGTAATACAATACTTCATCTCTTTTACTTTATATAGTATCATTTAAATTTTGAGAGTCAACTAATTTTTCTTTGATTGAAGCTCTTTTATGTCTTTTAAATTTTTTAAATTGTTAATTTCTTCTCTTTGGATTCAAACATCAATTGCAACATTTGATAGACGACTCATTGGGATACATGTACATGAACAACACCTCCTGTCTAATTTACTAATTTAGGGGAATATACCGAATCTTTATATTCGAAAAAGATTTTCATACAAATCTTTGAAGTAGATGGTAATTGATAAAGTACTCTTTGATCATAATTTCCTATATGAATCTTTTGTTGAACATGTAACTTGTTATTGGTAAATGTAATTTACTATTATTTTTACGTAATTTAAAAATGTCTTTCTAACATATGCGCGGTTCCTTTTCAATTAGAACAAGCATGTCGCTAGGCTATCTAAATCAATCAACCTATTCTTCTCACCTTATCACATGCACGATGTAAAATTTGATCAAGCCTAAGTCTCAACTATGCTTTTAGACAAAAAAAAAAAAAACTATGCAATCACTGCAAATATAATCTGACTTATGAGTCGGAATATAATCGATTTCACAGAAGATAACATAGTTTCAATCCAGTTCATTCTTAAGTTATCAAGTTAAACGAATTATAATTGAAAAAATTACCTAAATAAATAAGATAAGTTTCTAAACTTCTATAAATCCCCCCACTTCTAAAAAATTACTTAAATCTCAACATTTCATATTTTTTGGTAAAGTTGAGATACAAGTTAAACCTACAACTAACAAGCCGACTCTTTACCAAATATAATCAACTTCTCCTCTTTGTACGCCGCAATTTCTAGTGCGGTTTCTATCCAACTTCTCCATCTAATTTAAAACTTTCAATTAAGGTAATTCCCCCCCCCCCCCCCCCCACTTTATAAAATCAGCTTCAATTTATTCTATTCTGATTTTAAGATTTTTTTTTTTAAAAAAAATATTTTGCGCAAGTAAAGGTAAGTGAAATTTGAGTGTTTTGGTTGAGCAATTTTTTCGATTATACTTTTTTTATGCTTCATTATTTGAATTATCATTATGAATAGAGATTCTGGACCTTTTTTAGTCTTGGGTTTTCTCAATTAGAAAGTATCAAAGAATCCCAAGAAGTTGTAAACTTCGTTCCTGGAAATTTTGACTATGAATTTGATGGTTTTGATGAAATAGATCAAAACATAGAAACGATCCCCAAACTATGAAGAAATTACGGCAAAAGCATGCTAAGAAGGACAAGAAAAAAGAAAGTAGTTCTAAGAAAAGAAGATCCAACAGTCTTGCAAGTAAAGCTCCCGTCAAGAGAAGAAGAATTGTCAAAGAAATTTGTAAAGATGAGCTTCCTAAGGTAATTGCATGTTCAGATCTGTTGAATATTAGGCCGAGATACATATTTTGTCTTAGATGATACGTTTAGAAATTCATTGTCTATCTGGTTCTTTGTTGCTAATTTTATATGTATCCTGTGATTGTTTTTTATATTGAAATTAATATAACAAAAGATACAAGTTTTTAAGTACATAGATACATGTTATGTTGACTTGTATCTATGAGTTGTTGTTAATGCTTTGATATGTATCTATTGGTGTTTAAATTTTACTAAAAATCTTATTATAAGAGATATAAGTTATGAATTCATAGATTCATGTTGTGTTAACTTGTATTTGGGACTAATTGTTAATACCTTGAAATGTATTAGTGTTGTTTAATTGTTATTGAAAGTCATATTACAAAAGATATAAATTTATATCTACATGCATACATGTGTATTAACTTGTATCTAAAGTATGATGTTCTTAGAGTTTTTGTTTACATTGTACTGTCTTAATGTAGAATTGTTGCATCTCAACTAATTTTATCATTATTATTTTATTTTTTTTGTAGGAATTGAGTTACGTTATAAAGGAAATTCCAACTCATCCTCTTAGATTTGTAAGTTCATGAAATTTAAGATTTAAGGATGAAATTAAAGAAGTTGTCGACCAAGAAGTTTTACACTTATTTGAGAAGACTATTTTCGGATGTTATCTCAACATACCTCTTTCTAATTATATTGGACAAATAACAAAATGTCTTCTTACGCTCGAGATCGAGCAACCAAATCAAGAAGAGATACATGTGTTTGTTAAAGGCCAGATTCATAGATTTTCCATCTATGAATTTGCTTAGGTAACTGGATTAAACTATTTTGATAATGTTGATGATTTCAAATATGAATATTCTTCTTTGAGTCGGCTTATGAAAAAGTATTTTCCATAATCAACGAATGGGGTAGATAAGGAGGCATTGGTGGAACGTTTTCTGAAGGAAAATTTTGAAAACAAAAAGGATGCCCTCCAGATGGCAATCCTATACTTCATCCACACATTCATCTACTCACAGCTGAATGCTTCTCCCAATTGATCCCTCGATTAAGTCCTAACTAGAAATATCTTAAGAGAAGAAGAGAAATTATTTGGATTCGAGGCAAAACCCCTTTCCAACGAGTCAAGTTGCCCAAGGGCCACCTCTCCGCCCTTACGGAGTTCTTTTGCTGTCTCATTTTCTGATTTCAAAATGGTTGAAAATGGAAAATATGAATTCTTTTCTTGGGGTAAAGAGTCTTTCTCCAGGTTGATGGCCTCACTTAGGCAAGAATTTTCAATGGAGAAGCAATTTTATAGGTTGGGTGGTATCCCTCAAGTTTTTAATGTGTGGATGTTTGAACTCTGTTCAAATGTTGATACCAAATTTGCTGTGAAGGGGGGTAATAACATACCTCATATATTGAATTGGAGGGTCGTTGCAGTCCGGCCTCAGTTTAATTAGTTTATGATCGGAAGCAAGGTACGATACTGATTGAATTTTTTTCATACATTGCATTATAGTATTTTTAGTTTTAATCGTAATAATATTTAATGGATAAATTTTGTACATAGTGTTCATATACCAACATTGTTTCTAGTGTGGGGGAGTTTGAAAAACTTGATTTGCCGCGAACTAGTTTTGCATCTGATCACCCTGGTACATCTTCAATGCCATCATCAACTAAAAATCCAGATCAGAGGAGTTACAGAGTGAATTTACCCAAGTTACCGAAGATCATGACAATTTTGATGACTTCAGTATGACGCCTTCACAATTTTTGATGAGGAAGTCGATACATGTATCTTGCACAGTATCTGTACCTCTATCAAAGAGTGGAAAAGATGTTCTTATAGGAAGAAGATCAGATAGTAAAGAACAAAGGCAAATTCGGAATGCAAAAGAAAAACAGACATTAGGTATTTTTCATATCAACATATGTTATATTTTTCTCATAATGAAAACGTTTCTATATCGTGTTGTTTTTCATGCTTAAGAAATATTGGCGAATCCAATAAATACAGAAAAAAAGAGTAAAGTGGATGTTGATTCAACATGCATAAACAGGAAAGAGCTTTTGGTTAAAGCGGACCTAGATTCATTAGAGTCCGAAATAAAGACATATGTGAAGACATACATAAGGATCTATACTTTATTGCTATATAAATTTATGATTTGTATGCATTTTATCTACTCAACTATGCATATTTATTAGATCGACCAAAAATTTAAATATTTGGAGCGTGTGATGAATGATAGATTCTCTGAAGTTTTGAAGTCATTGCAGCAGAAAATGAGACTGTGGAGAAGGTAACTTGCTTTAAAACAACACACATTTATTAACGACTATATTGAATTTATTCTTGCTGCTCATCCTTATGTTGTAGAAAAAATAAGTACAAAACAAAGCCCGAAAGAGGGTCAATATTCAGATGAAGTTGCTGATTTTGAAGGCCATAGTAATCCTATCAGTCCACATTTTATCTTGAAAAAAACAGAGAAAATGGAGGTGGCCATGGATACATATTTTCTATTTTAATTATCTTATAATGTTTATATATTTCAATGCTTACTTACTTTTCATAAGTACTAATTAACTAATTATATTGTATTGAATATGTTTATTCTCTGATAAATATCTGCAAGAAAATATTTTAAAACAGAGCTGGCAAGAAGGTGATCCTTCAGATGATGTTATTGATGTTGCAGGATCTACTAGTACTGACAGTCTAGTGAAAGAAACTGACAAATCAGTTGAAATAGAGGAGGATAAAGCCAACCAAGCAACATCACCTTTCAAGAATGGTGAACAACATGAAAAGGTAATTAACATTCATTATGTGTTTTGTAATTAACATGACTATTTTGGCATGCTTGAAATGATAAAATGTAAATTAAGACATATATGTAATAGGTAAAATGTAAACTAAGACATATATGTAATAGGTTTGTGCCTGTTTTATTTTACGGAATGAAAGATAAATATTTTTACTTTTTATCTCTAACTTAACATTTAGGTATCTTGTACAGTTTAATTAATTAAGTAGTAAGAATCTAATTCACTAAAAAAAAATTTGAACAGACAATTATATTATTAATATTTCAGAATTAAAATAATGTTTAGATACAAGTTAAAATAAAGTTGAGATACAAGTTAAAATAAGTTTAGATACAAGTTAGAATAAAGTTTAAAGTAAAGTTGAGATACAAGTTAGAATAAAGTTTAAAGTAAAGTTGAGATACAAGTTAAAATAAAGTTGAGATACAAGTTAAAATAAAGTTGAGATACATAAATGGACATTGTTGTTACTATTTTTGTTTTAAAATAACTGGACTTCTTTGATAAAATATTTGTTAATGTTTCAAATCATTTTCAGGATGATGAAATTGAGAAACTGAGTGACATTGTTGTTGAAGAAATACAACCGCTTGATAGTATTATTTCAGATGGAGAACATGATATGACATTGACAATTTACAAGCCTCCATCAAAAACTCCAGACTAGTATATGATTAGTGACACCATAATTTTGTCTACCTTTCCTATGCCAAAAAAGAATATGTTAGATGATAAAAAGACACCTGCACCATGCTCAAGGAAGCCATCAAAGATTTACTGTTCTCCTTTTTTTACCCATTTTGGATCAAATTATAAAGGAAAGAAAAAGTTGGCTTCTAAAAAGCAAAAAAAATATTCATTCAAAGGTTATGACATTACTGAAAATTCACCAAATGTAGAGATGAAAATATTTGAAAAATGGATTAATGATGGCCTTTACAAGCAACATATGAAAAAGTAAGCAACACATCTTATTCTAAATTCAAAAGTAATATATACAACTTACTATTTTTTTTTTAAATCAACTGTACTTTTATGTTACAGGAAAGATAAGGATGATCACTACAAGGTGAATTATTCAACACTTAAATTTCGTCAACTAGATTTCGTAGTTGCTTTTTCAAAATTCAAAAACTGATTTTACTTGATGTATTAACAAAACAAGTACTAGAATGATGAGATATTTTCATAATGGATATCAAAAATCTCAAATTGTGACATCGTGAAAGTACATTTTCATTAGTATATGCATTCTGTATTGTATGACATATATGATGTATTAAAGTCTTGAACATGAGGTTTTTAGATAGACTGCATAAATTAGATGAATTCTTTAATTAAAAATGCATACTAAGATACTTGTTTCTATCAATTTTGATTATTTATTGCATTATAGATATTTTTTTTATTCTGTTCTTATGTTTTATTAGATACATGATAACAAAAGATGTAACATCATATATTAATATGTTTCTTATTGAAATATTTGTTTTTCAATTACCTTCATTTTTCTTCAAACTTTGTTTAAGTAGATTTTCATTAGTAAATATATTTCGGATTGTGTGATATCTATGATGAAGTATTAAAGTCTATACTATGAGTTACATTGACTGCACAAGTTATAAGAATTGTTTAAGCTAAACATAATGCAAAAGGAACTTGTTTCTGTCAGATTTGTTGATTTGCTGTGAGTAAAGATATTTGAGATGTTTTAGCTGAATCTAATTTGTGTTAGATTCATAATAACAAAAAATGTATCATTCTATATGAATATATATGTTGTTCATTTGTTGCTCTTACAGTTACCAGAATTTTACATTTTATAACATTAGATACATAAACAATAATTTGTATTATTACAGTTAATTGCTATGACATATATTTTAATTTATTATAATTTGAACAACATCTGGCTGTCATTATGTACTACTTGAGGAAGAAGTACAAGAACAAGAATTTTTCAATCACCAGATACACTACCACAGATTGCTTTTTCAAAGTGTAAATCGATAAGGCATATGTGAATTACTATAATGCTGATGTTGCTAAGGATTTTGCAACTCAAGATGCATCTGTCAAGACTGATATGGTTGCTGATATGGAGATGTCATTGATTAACACCATCAAGAAATTGAGTATGCACGCAGGTCAGCCTTGGCATATGGTTAATGAGGTCTTTGTCCCAATTAACTGTGACGGTGTCTGTCACTGGTATTGACAGTCATTGCTTTAAAGGATTGATACATTCATGTGTATGATTTAATGACCTCTTCACAGAAAAGAACACAAACAAGTGAGATTGAAAAGTTGACTGTAATGATTCAAACTTACCTTCAGTACAGTGTTTTTTTTTTAGCACAAGGTACCTATTAATTGGGCTGCACTGAAATCATATAAAGGAAAGACCGAACGAGATTCATTAGAAGTAGAATATGTATCTGAGATAGCACAACAAGATAGTGGAAGCTTGTACGTATTACATTACCTTTTTGGTTGTTTTCATTACCATACACATGTATATTGATATTTTTAATTAAATTATTCATTGCAATGCAGGGATTGTGGTGTGTTTGTAGCTGTTTATGCCGAGTATCTGAGTGAGGGATTAGGCATTTTATATTCGGATATTGATACTCAATACCATCGTCTGAAATATGCTACTCTTTTGTGCAAGTACAGATTTGAAAAAACAGAGAATGACTACTTTAGTGAGAATGACGATCCACCAAGGCCAATGAGCAAGTTCGCACCAAAAGAAATAGACCGTGTTTTGCATATTAAGTAGTTTATTTGTTGGCTAGTTGGCCATTACAAAATGAGGAAGTTGTTAGAAACTTTAGTGATGTTTTGATGATGTTAGTAGTGTTTAGATAATCATACATTATGTTTCTTTAATGATAAATAGTTTTACTTAGTTACCAATTATAATGCAATGCTCAAGCATTTAAGATATATTTATGTTTCGAAATACGTTTTTTTTACACTTTATAAAGACATTGTATTAGATACATATTTTATAATATTTTACAAACATATGTATCTAAAACAATGAAACGTACATTACAATATAATGGTAGTAACCTTCACTACATTACATTATTTAGTATCTACAACAGTTTTTTGTTCCTACTAACACCTGTTGTCTCTAAAATGCATAACAAATTATAGCACAATTTAATAGTATTATCTTAAAATTATTGACATATTAGATTCTACAACTAATTATTTAAACTTGTATGTATAAAATTATCTGAGAAACATCTTATTAAATTATATGTATCTAGTACAAAGAAACATATTTTACTATATAATAATTATAAATAACAAAATATTGCATTATTATGTATCTATAGCCATTTTTTTACTCAAAATACATGTTTGCCTATAACCTGCATAACACATTATAGCAAAACTTAAAGTCCTATATGATACAATTATATTTTATAATTGATACAACTTGTGTAAACATGTATCTATAAATTTATGGAAGATACATCCTATAAAAATGTAACTCTTTTCAATCATTTACTACAGCATAACAACTAAAACAAAATTTAATAACATTATCAGTTCAATATATCTTACTTTCTATATGATGTGTCACGACAATTTAAATCTTTAAAACATATATAAATAATTAACAAAGGAGCGAAAATAACTATTTATTTCGGAAACTGTTTTTCTTAAAAAATTTTAAAAACAACAATGTCATCATTTAAAGTGTCGCATAAAAAAGAAAAAAATCCAACTACAAGCTAAGAAATTATTCCACATTGTTCATCAGTCTACTACAGTGTCAATCCTTCTTTGGAAAGAAGTTACAAGTACGTCTGTTGTGACCTCCATAACCACTTCTCCCACAACAATTACTGTTCAATGTCATTGTTTCACTTGATTTCTTGTGCCTGTTTTTCTTTGATCTTCCGGGTGGACGTTTGTATTTTGATGGTAACACAACTTCATCCATAACTTCTTGTGGCACAATCCAATCCTTCTTATCCGGCATTGGAAACATAGATTCTTCATATGTCTTCCTTAATGTTTCAGGATATTAAACTCTGAGCAATAAGACTTCATATCAACTACATGCTTGCTTTTTAGTACTGCAATCGCGTGTTCACATGTTATCTCGTCTAATTGGAATCTACCACAACTGCAAGTCCTCCTATCAAGACATACTATGTACTTTCTGCCATCATCGTAAATAAAATATACATATATTGATGACGCACTAACCTACAAGATTAATCATAATATGTTAACACATAGATACATATTGATCTTTTTAGAATATTTTGTATAACTTCAACAAAAAAGTTGATTAAATTATTGTAACATTTTTCAAAATAAATTTTTAAAACAAATAGTATCCTCTAATATGAATCAAACATTATATAATATATAAAACTAAACTAAACATCTAAACTAACCTTAAGTCTTGAAGATTTTGAAGTATTTAGCTGAAGAATTTCTTCGAATCTACTACCCAGTGACGTGTTTGCATAAGATGCTCTTTCTCTATTCTTGCAATTTCACTTTTCAAATAATTTTCTAATCTGCTCCAAAAATTTTATTATCGGCAACTCACGTGCTATCTTCAGTTTACCATTTATACACTCCGGTATATTTGAAGTCATCATTCTAACACGATTAAAAGGTGCATATATGCGTGCTTACTTTTCAAATCCAGCATCCTCAAGATAAGACTTTACCCTTTGATCAATCTTCCCAACTTGATTCTGAAAAAAATCAAACTCATCTTTATGGTAAGTCTTGACCATAGCATAGTAAATATCGCTAAGTCTATCTTTACTCTTCCTGAAGTTTGTACAAACATCCTTCCACAAGTGTCAAATGCATGCGAGGTGAGGTACATTCGGATATACAACACTGACAGCCTTTATTATGCTTTCATGACGGTCGGACACAGCACACATACTGTCGCGCTCTCCAAAAATAATTCTAAAATTCTTAAAAAATCAAGTCCACGAATTATCGTTTTCACTGTCAACAACACCATACGCAATCGGCAGAATATGTTCTACAATTTTGGTAATAAAAAAATTAATTAAGTAGATACAAGTAAACTATTTCTCAAATTAAAATACAATTACCACAAATTATGATCTGAATTACATCATAAAATAACTATACATACAAATAAATATAAATTACTTGCTCCATCAAGAGTGCTTGCGGAAACAAATGTACCTTTATATGCTCCACTCAAATGTGCACCATCAACCACAACTACAGGCCTGCAATACTCGAATCCACTCTTCAAAGGTTGCAATGCAACGAACAAATACATAAATTTATTATCCTTTGATTTATGCATTCTAATATGTGAATCTGGATATACAAAATTTAACATGTATATATATCTAGCCATTTGTTGGTAACCATCCGCAGATTTTCCCCTTAACATCTCAATCACACGTTCTTTAGCCCTCCAAGCCTTTCGATAGTTAATGTCTACACCAAAAGCATTTTTAATATCTTCAATTATATCATTCGGGGTGTGTATTCTCTTATAATTGACAAGTTTTGATGCAGCAAAACCACTAATAAATCCAAATGTAGCTTGAAGTTGAGTAAAAACTCGATCTTTCAACATGCATGTGTGGACATCTTTAAAAAATTTAACTTTAAATAGTTCAGTCCCCCGACAACATGATGCTTTAAATATCCAAACACAATCCTCCAAACGGCATCGTAGTACATAGCTGAATCAATGAAAACAAAAATTCAAATTATTTTTCTTCGCGCACTGACAAAAAAACAGATTTCTAGATACATTAACTGCACAAACTTGTACAACATGTATCTAAGCCATTTCTATTATATAGATAAAACTAAAACGCAACAAGAAACGTAATTAACAGAACTTCATAAACCCAGATACAAGATGAGCAAAATGTATCATTATCATAACAAAATGTATCTCGACCTTCATAACATAAAGACAAAAATTAACTGCACCAACTTGTACAACATGTATCTAAGATCTTTTTATTTTATAGATAAAACTTAAACACAACAAGAAATATAATTAAACAGAACTTAATAAACTCAGATACAAGATGAGCAAAATGTATCATTATCATAACAAAATGTATCTCGGCCTTCATAACATAAAGATAAAAGAATTTCTGTAAAATAATCATCAACCAAACATTGAATACAAAATTAAATTAACAACACTTGCTACATAAAAAACATAACATATTTTTTCTTATCCGATCTTTTGGCATAGAAATTGAAGGAATGTTCAATTGCAAACTGTGCCATAACCGAAATGAGAGTATACTTGTCCTTGTAGATTTGCAAAACCTTAACATCACTATGTTTGGAATCAGTAATGATCTTGTTCCCCTTTTTATCCAATAAAGGTAAAGGACAAGAAGAATTAGATTTATAACTAATTATTTTTGCAACTTTTTTCTGCTGGACTTTTCAAACATATTACAACACCAACTTTCCCATCAAACAACATTTCACTAGCAGACTTATCTAATGTAGTAATGATAAGAGGATATGTCCCAAATCCACGCTCAGTTTTCTTAATTTCGACTTACAGCTTCACGCTCATTTCGTTACGAATCAACAACGGACAAATATTTCTTTCAACAATGTAACGAACTTCAATTTTTTCCCTTGTTTCGTCAATTTTCAGTTCTCCCGCAATAGTCGAAACCAATTTTTCGTAAGTTACATGTTCAATGATCACAATTTCATCACTCTTATAACTAACATACTTGATTTTGTTAATCCAAACATCGGAATGACATAAAAACACCAAAATATTCATATCAAATACACAAATAAAATTAACAAATCAAAGAAAAAAATGTTCGTATGTTTTCTCTAAACAAGACGAATGAAGATTTTTCAATTTCAAAAAAGATTATGAAAATATTTTTGGGTTAACGTGGTGGAATAATAAATTGATTACCATAAATTGTGGAATTTCATTTTATTTTTTACCTTAATTAGTTAGCTTAAATGTTGTTTTAATACAAAATTATCTGTTACATCCCTTAAAACATGTTGATTTAGTTAATTAAGACTTGTATCCGTAGTATGTATCTAATGTAATTAACATGTATCATCAAAGGTCAAAAGTTGAGATTTTATGAGATTTTGAAAAAAATTGTGATTTTTAGTAATTAATAGTAAACATGTCGTTATATATGTAATTTTTACTAAATAAATTGATCTTACAGTATTAGCCCAAAATATATAACATATGAAAATGCAGTTCAATATTGGACTGGACCTAGCACCAATAAAGCCCAATTAATCCAGCTATGAATAGTTGGGATATGTAGCACGAAAAACCCTTTGGGTCATTTGATTCGCGGAAAAAAGTTAGGGAAAAGGACACTCTATAACACTTTTTAAAATAAATAGCCTAAATTTAAATTTTTTTTTAAAAGAGTGGCCAGTCAGATATACTATTTCCGCTTTATAGTCAGTTTCTAATTTGGGTCATTTTGGCCTACGTAATCCATATACAATACTGATACAATATTAAACTTGGACAATTCGGTCCTTTTAAAAATATTTCAATTTTTTTTGCCATAAATTTTTTAACTGATCAAATATTCTATTTTTTATTATTTAAAAATAATAATTAAATTATATAAAAATGATATAATTGTTAATTACAATATGTATCTATATAAGATATATGTTGGAAATTGTATAGTTCTATCAAATATATATATGTATAAAATATATAGAAAATGTATAAAAATTATATAATTATTGTATAAAACGTGTAAAAAAATATACAGTTATTGTATAAATTGTGTATCAAAACTGTATAATTTTCGTACAAAATATTTATATGTATAAGATATGTATAGAAACTGTATAGAAGGTGTGTAGAAATAGTATAGAACAAGTCAGTAAATTGAAATGGTTAGAAAGTTGAATTTAAATTTCATGGTTATTTTCATGGAAATAGTTTAATTTGAAGTGTCGTTTCTGTCCTTTCCCCAAAAAGTTATTTTGAGATTATAATTTTCGGATTATAATTATAATTTTTTTCACCTCTTAGGTGAGACAAAATAACACTGAATTTGAGGTATAAATTTATTTTGAGATTAATTCAGTGGTGGATACAAGATTTAGGGATCGTGGGTTTTCGAACGGTTCAAACACATATATTGACGCCCAAAGCTTCAAGGTTATGTCTGCAAACTAAAACACTCAGCTACTTTCTTGATTCACTGCGTGTTTTTTTAAACTTTATACCAAATTTTATACCTTTTTATATTGTTATACCTAATCTGTATTGAATTCAATGAATGTCGAAGCACCAAAAAGATTGGCTACAGATCCGCCTCTGAATTAATTATATTCTTAACCAAATAAATCTTAAAATTAATTTCAAACTTAAAGGACGTCTCACCTAGTAATTTTTATATAATTATGTAAAATCAATGTTGGAGTTCATGAATTTCAAATCTTTTATCCGATTCTATCCTGCCAATTTGCAAGAACTAAAAACAAAAATAAATAAAGATAAGGAAAAGGGAATTTGACTAGATCTATAAATACAAATCATATCCGTGAAGGAAAAAACAATGGATCTAACTTTGATTAGACCTTCTATAAAGCAAAAAGTACGAACAACAGAGAATTACATAAACTATTTAAATGTGATTTAATAACCGTCTATAGTCTATTGGAAATAATTTCTTTATATTCACAAGTAAGAATAAAATTATGTTCGTACACATCAATTTCTTCGAAGAGGTTTTCTATTTTCACAAGGTAGAAATAAAACTACTTACACATCACTTTCTGCAATTTCTACTTGCGAAATTACACTAAATACGTTAATGTTGTTAAATTTAGTGAAGTGACTTTCCATGTCTTTTATGGTACTAGCAATTGAAAGATAGGAAGAACCATTTATACATTTTTGATTTGATTCACCTCTGTGTTAAATGCCATGCCACCACATAGATTGCGACAAATTCTTTAGCTTATTTTTTTTTAAAAAATTTGTGATGATATTTATATTGAAGTTCAATTAAATTCAAATTCACGTTGGAGAGTTTAATATTTGGGGTATAACACTGCCTATAAAAAGGCGATTTCATACTTAAAACTCAACTATAAGACCTTTAATTAAAATGGACGAAATAATTACTACACCGATCCACTACAATTTTGAGTATCGTTTTGCTTTATGTATCCTAATTTTCCTTTCATTACATACCACTGTCAGAATAATCAATGAAGAGAAGAAGCATTTTATATAAAAGGAACAATTTCACTAAACCAAAACGATCAACCTATCAATATCATTACAATTGCTATTCCCAAAAAGAGAAGAAAATTAAATATTTATAGTCAAAACATAGTAATAAAAATATAATACTGCTAATGTACAAAGAAGTTCTAGATGCCTTTTCCTATCTGTGTGAATATGTGTGTAAGTTGTTCACTGGATTTTGACCCAAATTCCTACACTTGGTATAGTTTGATGAACCACAAAGAGCATATAATAGCCAGGTGGGGCTAATTTAGCATTATTTGGAGTCACCACATTGATTTGATAGTCTTTTATCCCAACTTGTCTCATATTTTCACTTGCTAGCACCAATAACCTTTGGTTCATAGTAAATGAATGTGTGTTAAATCCCGGTGCAACCATTGTCACCTTGACCAAATTTGTATCGACCACCCCGGGAACCGTGAACCAAATGGGCACATGTTGTCCATACCCGATTGTATATTGAGGAGCGCGTGAGATGATCTGTGGACGCAAATAATCAAATGATGAATCCAAATAAGATGGTGAGAATGCCTCCAAACGTAACTCCGTAGGAAAATTAACTCCAGTAAAGTTGTAGTATACATGTGGGTTACTACCCCCAACAAGTACACGACCATCTCGAAGTAAAACTGCAGTTGAATGATACATCCTAGGTATGGGACTTGGGTTTTGAACCTCGAATCGAGAGCCCAACGGGTTATCGGGTCGGTAAATCACGGGCTCCAAAACCGGGTCCCGCCCGTTTTCCCATCCTCCAGTACCCTTGGCAGCTCCATTAATAATCAACACATGTCCATTGGGTAATGTTACCATATCACCCATTGTCCTAGCCAATGGCATGGTCTCCATAGTCCATTTTGGATCAGGGTCGGTTATTCTAACCCGCCCGCATGTATTCAATGCACCCAAAAAGGTACTATGATTTTGGGCACTAATAAAAGAACCTTTTGGTGCACCACCACATACCAAAACTTCAGCTTCAACTTCTTGATCTTGTGCTTGTAAATTCAACGGAAGAAGAACTGCAGAACCCGTACTTGGATAATTTCTCGGGTCACCACCAGGTATTTCCGAGTAATTCTTCACCACTACATTCTTCGTATAATCGAACAAAATAGCTCGATTATTCGCGAAAATGAATAAATTCCCATCCACATTAAGGAAAACAAAAGGGTACAAATTATTCTCAACTCCAGGAACATGTGTTTGCACAAGAAATGGCAAACTATATGCATTATGAGCCCAAGATGTCTTTGGTATAAACTCATAGTTAAAAGTCCTACGACCACCAATAACAATTTGTCTACCATCTGGTAAAATATGATTTGTTGCATACCATCTTCTTTGAATTAATGCACCTGGAATTTCTTGCCAATCACAAATAGCACTAGTTGCACCATTACAAGGTTTGAAAACTCTTACAACTTTTTCACCATCATTGAATCCACCAGTCTGGACTAACGATCCATCAGGGGATATCGAACCCGATGAGCACCAAACATCAGTTTGGACCATAAGTGGACGTATCGTGTTACTAGCAACATCATATTCAACAGAGTGAGCAGAACAATCGACTTTTAAGCTCGTATCATTTTGATCATAACGACATTTACCATAGGGCAGCGAAATGTTAGACGCGCCAAAATCAGTACGATCATAGATGACAACTCTATCGTTGTTGAGTAGTTGCATGTGCATGGCAGTAATACCAATGTTCGATGATAGTAAGTCCCATTTTCCTCCGCGGCCGCCTACAGGGGCAGCTGCGAAGGAGAAATTGGCCCCGTGACATGTGAGTAGTAGTAGTAGAAAGATGTTACGAACTATGAAGAAAAGAATATTATTACTACTACTAGTACCCTTCATGATTAGCTGTGTTTTTTTGTTTTGTTTTTTCTGACAAGTTATGACAAAAGTTATTATAAATTGTGTGAATAATAATGTAATAGAGGTGTATGTAATTTTCTTGGTTGGGACTTTGGGATGTGTGTATGTGGCTATTAAAATTCTTGAAGAATGGATGTACTTTATATATTTATAGGGGTGTCACGGAGACGGAGGTAGCAAAATATAGCAAGGAATAATTGTGGCCGGTGATGGTTTTATTAGGAGAAGAATGATGATTATTGGAATCTGATTAAATTTGCGTTCATGCCAGCGAATACTTCTATTTATAATAGTGGAGGATCTAATTTAGTTGGGACTAGGAAATCTAATTCTATTTTATTTAGGCTAAACTATTATTTAGATAATAATTTAGATTCATGTAAGCAACAATACTGTTTATAATAATAGTGTAAACCTAATTTAGATAGGATTAGGAAATCTATTCCTTATATTATTTGGACCAAAAACGTCATTTAGATAAGATTGTAAGAATTAAATAAACAGTAAATCCTAAACAAATTTGGATTAACGCCAGCAACATTACTGTTCATATTAGTGTAAAATCTGATTTAGATAGGATTAGAAAGTTTATTCCTACATTATTTAGATAAAGATTTTATTTAGATATTGATAAAATAAATATCAAATCCTAAATAAATTGGGTTTCCAAAATCAACTTTCGTTAGAAAAAAGAAAAAGGAGAATATAAGAAGACAAAATATTTTCACATGAATGAGATAAGAAGTTGTCTCGTGGGATCTATTTAATAACTACATATTCAGTTGATGATATTTATCTCAGGGAATATAAAGAAAAAGGGTAAAAGAATATACTTAAAATTCACTGAATTTATTATCTGTTGTTAGTTTGACCTAAAAAATTATCGTTACTTAAATAATAATTTGGTGCGTAGGTTTTCTAAAAAGAATCGGACCTCAAAGAATCCTATTTCTAATTGTTACCTCAATTATTTGATTGATGAGCAGTATGAGTCGTGCACATATGGTGTAAATTATCAGCTTTGACAGGTCAAAAAAATACATGCAAGGAATATATACCTTTACCATTTACTTGAAGAAACTTAACATGCTCACATATATAATTTCTTTTCTTGTACTCTTTGGTTTGTCATTTAGGTATACATCAACTAGTTAAGATCCCCCATGCCCCTCCCCCACCCCCTCCCCCCACCCAAACACACACACAATAAAAATAATAATTACATATTGATGATATTGAGAGTCCTTTGTCATGACTCCTGACTACTTGGTGTATCGAGTCACATTGTCAGATTTAAAATTTAAAGTTGTTTTTTCTAAAAAAAAAGTAATAATTTCAAATTAATTTACAATGATATTAACTGATTTCACAATACAAAATTTTTGTGGAATTTTTAATGTATATATAGGGTATCAATAAAAGCTACTGAATTTCTGAAAAACAATATCGGAAGAGCTGTATCAACCCCTATTTTTTGTTCAATTAGTTTCTAAAAATCTATTTATTTTGAAAATTATTTCTCTCATAAATATTTTTGGAGAGTAAACAATTGTATTTGATTAATTAATTTGAAAAGCATTTTTATTAATATTAATTAGAATATTAATTTGTGTTTGATTAGGATTCCAAAAGTATTTTAGCAAAAAAAGATATTGAAGCCTCTTGTTCTAAAGATAATTCCTTCTATGTATTATTCAAAATACTTATTTTTTTTTCAATCTAAAAGTTTATCCAAACACCCCAATTCTCCAAAATAAATATTTTTTGAAAAAAAAAAGAGCAATCTATAGCAATTTGAAAAAACAGCAATCTATGGCAATTTGTACTAACTTTGTTTTTACCTTAATTAAGTTTTACTAAAATTCCAATCTTGAAAATTTGATTGTATAGGAGGTAAATCTTTGACTAGCTTAATTAGTCATTCTCAATTTCTCTTGATATTGTTTTGTGTGAGATTTCACCCAATTCATAGTACGATTAATTATTGCAATGAACGTACGATATTTGATTTAGAATATGTTCTGAACATCATCAATTTTGGACAAGTGAATCACAGAAATAAGTCCTTATATTCGCAGATGCGCAAATGAATAAGATGATTTAAATATTTAGTGCGAATAAAATTTTATATCTTATGGTAGTAAATATATCGTTGAACACATGAGATTAATAATTAGGATAACCAATTATTTAGTATCTTTCGTTTATTTGGGTACATAACATAATAAGTACGGCCAATGGTGGAGTTATCTTAGAGCTCAGGGGTTCATCATAACTCCTCGATGGTAAATTATAATTTATACGTGATTGAAATTATTTTATCTCTCTCTATATAATAGACGTCGAGCCTTCTTCGATTAGTTCGTGTGTTTACTTCTTATATATTTTGAATTTCTTAATGAAAATTTAAGCTCCGCCACTGAATATGGGATAATCAAGCCATAATTTTCCCCATCTACATTGTCGATTTTATTATAATTTTCCTAATGAGGTATTGAGAATTGACAATTAATCTGGACGGTCCACCATTAATATCGGTACAGAATGAAATTTCTGCAAATAGAAGACAAATTGGACAAGCAATTAAAGTCTGAATTTTGTGGTGTAAAATGAGTTATTGAATATATTTTTGCAAATGCAGTTATAGCCTTAATTATCATATTGTACTGGTACTTATAATTTTATGGTAACTGATAATTAAATTTGAACAAACTTGTGTTATGGATACTAATCTGGAATTAATTAAGTTGTTACGGAGTATTATTTTTCTTAAAACTACTAGTCCCAATTAATAGTTTAATAATACAGCTTTACAAGTCACTATCTCTCTCTTTTTAATTATTTACTTTCTTAGTACTATTCTTCATTTTAATTATATTATTTATTTTAGATTACATTCACAATTCAATTCACAATACTTATTGTTCGTTTGGTTAAAAAGATCTTACGGATTTGTCTCTCAAGCTGCATTATCATTGAGTTTAAAAGTATGTTTTATATTAAAGACACTTCAACAATTTTGATGTCAGGTCATTCTCTTTGACCTTTCCAATCATGAGCGTTACATTGGCAATATTAGGGAGTTCTCTAATTACAAAAAATAAAGCCAATTGTCCATAATGTGACTTGCTAATGTAAAAAATAAAACAAAATTCTACATTGGTGATAATTAGTTAAACTTATACAAAAATGAATACGCCGTACATAACATCAGCTTGATTTTGCTCATCCAGAAATGAATAATATTAGTAAATTGATTAGTTGGACATGACTCACATAACTATAATTACTTGCTCCCTCCATTTATTTTTATTTGTTCATGTTATTAAAAATAAATGTTTAATAATACTTGTTTAATTTGAAAAGATTAATGAATAATTTGGCCATTTGTGCCAGTTTACCTTGTTATAAATACTATTCATTACGTAAACTTATTATATTTAAAAGATGATATAGTAAAAATATTCATATATTTATTGAATCTTAAGATGTATATAAGTCAAAAGTGTACAACAAAGAGTAGATATTTATCGTTTGTAACTAGAAATTTTAGAGGTGGTATTAATTATGAGATAAATTGTAATTTATTTCTGCTTGCTGACATTAAATCCACTATTGGACATGTTAAAAGTATATGAGGAAGCACCAAAAGTAAAGCTAAAGAGGAAAGTCCTAAAAGGGTAGAAGATAAAATTCTATTAGCACTGCACTAAATGAGTTTTTTTTTTTCATATTTGGTGTTCGAAATTTGTATTGGTCGTCCGACTAGTTTGGTTTCGCTTATTGCAAGACCTATTTTTGATTACGGTGTTATGAATTGGTTTCATATTCAAGACTCGAACCTAACATAATTCTGGTTAAAGATGAAGGAATCTCAATTCTGATTAAAGGTGAAGGAATCTCAATCATTCCATCACAACTCATCATGATAACAATCTTAAAATGCTACATATTTAATAATCTGCATGTTGATACAAATAACATAGTCCTTTGATATGTGAGATAACGTGATAATCCCTAATTAAACTTGAGATAGAATTAAATTGTGTTTGATTGGCGATATAAATTTACATCATCAATTAAATACAGTATATATCTTATTTCATACTTAATAATCTTGGATATCTCAATTTATCCCATCAAACTCTTTGGGATTATTTTATTCCATTTTTTAAGTGTGATAAATTAATTCAAGTATTATAATCTTTGGATAAATTTATACCGTAAATCAAAAAGTTAAAGCCGTTACGTTCTCATGTATTAATTAATTAAACTAAAAACTAGAAGCTAAGCTAGACCCAATAATGAATATGATTAAAAGTATATGTTTTTTGTATAATTTAGAAAGAAATAGTTAATACGTTTTTTAGCACCAAATTAACGTTTGTGAATACTCAAGTAACACAAGTCCACTAAGATTAGTAACGTACCGTGATAAAGAATAACATATTCTCATTTGTTTGCATTTAATGGAGGTCTGAATCTGAATATAAAAGATTCAGACTTCAGATCATTAAGTGCATTTGGTTTTCATTAAAATTTTGGTTCTTAATAGGTCTTAATAGATCTTAATCATTCAGATATGAAAATAAGTCTTAATCATTAAGAGGTATTCTTGTGTTGAAAAATATTCACCGCCACTCTCTCCATAATCTTCAGCCACCATCATTAACTACCTCTGCCACAACCATCATTGTCAACCACCACCTTGCCACCGACCACCACCACCACCTCCAACCACCTCCACCATCACAATCATAATTGCTACTAACCGTTATTTTGAGCCGCTACCATATCTACCACCTCCATTATTTTAATTATGTCTGTTGCTATCACCACCGTCAATGCCAATGCTAATGTCAATGCCAACACCACCTCCATCATCAACCACTATCGATCAATCCCAACTACTAACCAACTCATCTATTACAACTAACGTCACCGCTAACTACCACTAACACATCAACAATATCCACACATTCTTCGGTCACCATTACCATTGTCAACAGTGTTGCCACCTCTGCCATCGCTTCAACCACCATCACCTCTACGGTATATCTCTACTAATAATCATCTCCACCATCACAGCTAACATTATCTCCAACTACCACCAACACATCGCCAACCATCATGCATTCATTTTTAAGTTATCACAATCAACACCTCCACCTACTAACATTAACCAAATTCACATCACTACCACCACCACTACCAATCCCCACATCATAACAGTCATTACAATACTAAACATCTCTATCATCACAATTACCACCACCAACATTATTAATCACTAACATTAATCATTACCACCACCACCATTACAAACCATCTCCATTATCACTAACCAATATAAATATTTTTTTTTCAATCAAATAATAATTTTATTGTATTAAATTAAATATTTTTTTAATATATAATTATTTTTTGTTTGAATTATATTCTTTTTTATATATGCAAATAAATAAATATTTGCATATTCAGCTATTGAAAACAAATAGTCTAAACTATTCAGATTTCAGATCTGAAGACAAATCTTAATCATTTAGATATGCATTCAGATTCAGACGTCTGAATCTTAATAAAAACAAATGCACCCATAGTATATTATTTTGACAATGCAGATTTATAATTTTAGTTTGATAAGTTCAACCTTTATAATTTTATTACAATACTAATGATCATACTTTTAATATTATGAAATTAAAGTCTGAGAAATTTTGCATGTATCTTATCTCAGCAATGACGAATCTAGGATTTTCATTGAGAGGTTCGAAAAATTTGAACTTGAAATTTCAAGGTAAATTATGAACCTTTTCAACCATTGAGTCGATCTCTGGTCTTAGGCTCGGGGGTTCGAGAGAAATTGGTTAGCTACATCATCATTCATATTAGGCATGCTCAATTTTTTTATTATTATTATTTAAAGATTTGCATGAAATGCTTGGGCATGAAGAAAATAGAAAAAAAGTGGTTGGCTTGTAAACCATATATTCTTTTTTGATGCTGCATGATATGCAGAAAAAAGCCTGTATATTTTCATCTTTCGGTGCCTTCTTGTTAATGACATACTGAAATAAAGAGAGAAAAATCAGACTTTGCAAGGTTCTAAACTTAAAGCAAATATGTCATGCATTTTTATTTTTTTTAATTTACCTTTTTAGTGTAAAAATATTAAAAGACAATTGAGATTGGAGACGCAAAGAAATGGAGAAAAAGAAAATTGAATTTTCAAATGATAAGAAGCAAAACGTGCATACAAAAGAAACTTTTAATTTTTAAATATGATAGAGTTTTACGTAATTATATTGTCTTGAAATGTTTTTCTTAACTCATGGTAAGGTTAATGTCTGCATATATTCTATACTCTCTAAACATCATTTGTGGAATTTTCAAATGATAAGCAAAATGTGCATAAATTAAATGATCGAGTGTTACGCAATTGTCTTGAAATGCTTTCTTAAATTGAGTGTCTATCAGAAATGGTTATCCCCTCATGATAAGGTTAAATTCTGCATACATACATATACTTTTCAAATATCACTTGTAGAATTTAAGTGAGTTATTATTGTTATTGTTGTATCATTCAAGTTTATTTTTTAATTATTACTAAAATTTAATCAAAGGAAGAAAGGCCAATTTTGGCTTTAAACAATTCGAAATGGGACAATTTAGTTCTTTATTTCGTTTTCGATCTAGAAATACTCTCGTTGCTAATCAAGTAGCTTTAAAAATGTCATCCAGCTAATAATTGCTTCTTCCCTATGATAAAAAAAATGATTAATTTTTTCTCTGGATTATTTGAGATGGGATTATTTTGTGTCCATCAATGTTATTCCCAAAATTTGTAACCAATGATATTGGATTACATGTCATTTTCAACGGATTATAAATTATTTCTAACAATTTTCTATTACTTGCTTTGTGATTAAGTAATAATGTTGATCTTGCTTATTAGATTCTTGTTCTTGATTGCAAATTTTATCCTAGACAAATGGACATAAATCGGATTGATAATTTTTTCCGGAACACATTGAATTTATTAATGGCTTGTCAAATATATATAGGTCACTTTCTTAATTAAGATATCACTAAAAATTTCAAGGCTCTTTTATTCACGATAACCTTAACAACGATAAAATATTTACTATAGTCCCACAAAGTAGGTTGCGGGAAGGGTAGAGTATATACCCAAAAACCTTACCTTTATCTCATAATTGAGAAAAAGAGGTTGTTTCTGATAGAAAAAGAAGTAAGAGACATTAAATATATAGTAATAACAAAAACAACAAATAGTAACAGAATAAGATTACAATAAATAAAATACTAATACTATAAGCAAATACTAATAAAAACCGAACAAAGAAAAAAGTACCCCTACAATTATCAGTAAGTGCAACAGGACAAAACACTTCTACCTTAGCAACAATCAAGTTGTGGCAAATTAATTAAGCCTCTTTGTTCACGTGAAGAAACTACTCAAGGAATCCAAATAATCTATCTCCATCAAATAATAGTATAATACTAATTCGACTATTCATTTGTTCAACGGAATATTTCGTGAAGCATTTGAGTAATGTTGATTCACGTTACAATGGTTTCTTTAAGTTGAATAATGTTGATTCAAGTAATTCTTTAGAGCAATCGGCTGTGTTCTAAAACTACCGCTATATGCGGAATGCGAAAAAGGATCAAACTATAAATTAAGAATTTATTATAGAAGTAATTCTTTCTTATAAAGAAATCGTTTTGATACCCATGATGGGTTGACCACATTAATAAGATGTTAAATCTGGCACCTAAAATGATGTAACATAAATTTACGATCATATATCAATTACAACTCTAGTCTTATGGAGTTGTTTTATTTATTTATTTTTAAGTAATTGAACTTAATAGTAAGCTTAGTAGAGAATCAATGGAACAGTAGAGTTGCAGAGAAAGTAGAAGAAGAAGAAAAAAGCAGTAAGTAACAGAATGCATATTATATTTTCTTATTGAATCATTAGTTACAAATGTGAAGACACAAGTATATATTTTTTATCCTTCATGTCTTAACACTCCCCTTAAGTTGTGAGGGGTGAATATATTCAGTAATCCTAGCTTGGATGATAGAAACTCATGTTGTGCTCTACTCAGGCCTTTCGTGAGAATATCTCCAGGTTGTTGTGTAAAGATGTAGTTGATATCTATCAGATTTTGTTATTGTTTTTTCTTGATAAAATGACAATCTATTTTAATGTGTTTTGTCCTCTCATGATAGACAGAGTTGACAGCAAGTTGAATGACTACTTTGCTATCACTATATACTTTAATAGACAACTTGATCTTCATGTCTAACTCTATTAGTAGTCCAACTAACCATACTAACTCTGTCAAAGTTGTTGCTAAACTTCTATACACAGCTTCAGTTAAGCTTCTTGAAATAGTTGTTTGTTTCTTTGCCTTCCAAGACACTAGAGAATTTTCCATGTTAATAATGTAGCCATTGATAGATTTCCATGTAAGAGGACACGCTGCCCAGTCTGCATAACAATATGCAGTAATTATGTTGTCTGATTCACTAGATAACAGTATTCCTTGACCTGGATTCTGCTTGATATATTTAACTATCCTTAGGGCAGCTTCCATGTGAGACCTTTTAGGTTGTTGAAGAAACTGGCTCAGAGTTTGAACACTGTAAGATATATTTGGCCTTGTGATAAGAATCAGGTTACGTTGATAAACAAGAAAAATAATGTGGAAGCGAAAACTCTAAGATTAAAGACAAAAAATTAAAGATAGATGAAATTTGAGAATAAATCCCCAATTTCAAGATGAAGTGCTAAGAACCCTAATTGATCTTAGTATTCAAAATTAGTGGATTAAGACTAATTATGATACCAATAGAGTCAATTCAAGAACTTAGATCCAAAGCCCTATTTCGAAGAAAATTAAAGACAACAATTAGTATAAGACTAATCAACTTCTTTAATTAACTTTAATAGAAACCAAAAATATCAAGTTAAGAATTAATATTACCTCCTAAAGAATCGTTCTTATAAAGTTGTAAGATAAATCCCAAGTAGCCACACACAAAGGTGTAAATAAGAGAAACTCTCAATTAATAATAATGTTGTCTGATTGAAAATAGCAAAATTCATCCCTATATAGGAAAAAACCTATCCCAACTAGCATGAGATTTGAATTCTACTTTTATGGAAATAAATAAATCTAGAAAACTTTAAATTAGGAAACTTTAAAACTAGGAAAATTTAAACTACGAAACTTTTAAACTAGAAAATAATATCAAAAATAAATCCCCCGAATTTAATCAAAACTCAGATGGCTCAATCTTCTCCCGTTTGGACATAGACTCGAATCGTAAGATATGTATAGCACTTAGCCTATGCTTCTCCATAATTCTTGGGCTTGTTCTTGGATTTTTCTTCCATCATAAGTATCTTCTTGATTCACATTGAAGACCGTCAATTTTAGTGCAAGTGGGCTAGCCTGAGCATCACCTCTTCTTGAAAACAATTCGTGCTCGAATTAAAATTTCGTAAATCAAGAAGACATACAATAGTAAACAACATCCATTACTTGAAAGCAACAATGGTAGGAACAAAACAAGATAGTGACCATGTGTCCACTTAACCCAATTAATCCTTGCATGTATAAATACACCTTTATAAAGCATATGGACATCATCATCCCAATAGAAAATTCTCTTTCTTGTATGAGCACAACAATATTCACGTATAGATGACGTAGGAAATGATATGTGCCTCTCCAATTTAGCGTATTTGATCTTATATAACAAAGAAATAACATCACCTCATATTTCCTTGCTCATTGACGTTAGATCGACATCTGCCTTGCTAGACTTCTTGTCATGAATCTTATCTTGAATAAGTTCAAAATAATTATCTTTACCTATATCCTTCTCATGAACAAACACCTGCTCAATAGAACATATAGTCTCAACTACCTTAGTATTAAGTTCATCCAATGAAGGCTTTTCAATGCAAACTTTGTCATGAGTACGTACCAGAGAGTCAAAGCAACTAAAAGAAGAAGTAGTAAGGTTAGAGTTAGAATAAAAAATAACCTCACCCAAACTCTCTTGTTTTTTCTTTCTCTACCTCATTATTATCCCTCTTTTTATTACTCTCATGATCATCTCTCTTTTCTTTTCTCTTGACCTCACTTGACATCCCATTCTCATCACACAACACAACCTTTCTTGTTTCCTCTCTTGGAATATCAACACGTACTCCCTTACTCCTATTAATTTTTTCTCTCTTAAAAATTTTTAGTACTTATTTCACATGTTTTTGATCTTCATATAGTTGGGATGGAGTTAAAGGTACGAGTTTATATTTTCTTCTGTTTAGCTCAAGAGAAACTCTATTTTTCCCTTATCATAAATGGATTCCTATCAAACTGCCATGGACGTCCAAGCTTGATATGACAATCTTGCATTGGAATTACATCACAGAGAACATTATCAGAGTACCTTCCAATGGAGAAAGAAATCATGCATTGCTTAGTCGCCTTAAGTTCACCAAAATCATTGTGTTTGATGTATGTAATTTTCAACTTCTCTACCACGTATGAACTTATCACATTAGCACCACTTTTAAAATCAATAATCATAGAGCAAATATTATCCTTTATTCTACACCTTGTATGAAAAATACTGCTCCTCAAATCAGTTATATTCACCTGGTTAGGTGGATATTGGATAACCTCTAATGCATCAAGTTGAGCGAAGATCCTTCTAAGTTCCTTGGCTATGTCGTTGGTTTGAGTTTCAACATCAGTATCCTTTTCTGTTTGAGACATCTCAAAAATAATATCAAAGGAAACAAAAATCTCTCAATTTTTTGCCCTTTTTCCGCGTATTGATCTCACACTCTCTTGTTCTTTTTTCACTCAAATTACAACTTTTGGTTGATTTCTTTAAAATTTATATATTAACCCTACTAGTAGAAATTCCCTTAGAAGTAAGATGTAAGATGTAGAGAGAAAAAGAATTTACGAACTCCCAGACGAATTGAATTTAGTGAGACAAGAAAAAAGATCATTTTAAAAAAAAAAGACTCTAAATTTGCATGCAATTTTTTTTTAAATCCCTTTTTGGCTACTACGTAGCTTTTGTTTAATCCACTAAAAGAAAAAAAAAGTCAAGGTATTTTTTAGCTATGAAACTCCCAAGAATTATCAAGAATAGAACCTTGATAGAACCACTCTGATACCACTTGATAAGAATCGTGTTACGTTGATAAACAAGAAAAATAATGCGGAAGCAAAAACTCTAAGATTAAAGACAAGAAATTAAAGATGAATGAAATTTGAGAATAAATTCTGTTGATACCAAAAACTTTCTCTCACATTGGTAGATTAATAGAATTGGATCCCTATCCTTTCCTATAAATACTACCACTATTTCGGTGGAAAAACGAAGTCTCAAAGTCTCAAAGAATTGAAAAGCTTTTGAGCAAATAATTGAATTTTTTTTTTAGTGGAAAAAGTCTCAAGGTTGAAAAAAAAAGCTTTGAGCAAAGAAGAGTTTTTATTTTAGTAAAAAAATTTTCTTTTCCATGAAATTCGTGGGTTAATCCAAGTTCTTGAGTTGAATGCTTTCTGGTGCTGATCAAGACTCCGAAAAAAGCTTGTAGTCCTGTTTTGCTGCCCCCAAAAAGGTAAACACACCTTTTTCTTTTTTTAGTTTTATTATCATTTTCTTCTTCATCTTTTTCTTCTTCGTAGTTCATAGTTATAATTTTGTTTGGTGGGATCGTTTGTTGTAGACGGACTAGAAGGTCATAGGACATTGCGGTATCGACATTATGGTTATTTTCATGTTCAAGGTATAAAAATGAACTAGCAATAGTTGTACATGCCTTTTTGACTTTATTATTTGATTATTATAGGTAAAGTTTCAATCTTTGCTTAAAAGATGTGCTTATGCTTTGTTTAAATTCATTGTTAGCGGATATGTTTGTTTTTAGCATGTAAAGTTGTTTTCTTTATGTTGAAAAGAATAGATGATATTGATTGTTTCTTCTTTTTGACTTTATTCTTTGATTATTATGGATAGAGTTTCAATCTTTGCATAAAAGATATTCTTATGCTTTGTTTAAATTCATTGTTGGCGGATATATTTGCTTTTAGCATGTAAAGTTGTTTTCTTTATATCAAAAAGAACAGTTACTATTGTTTGTTTTGCCTTAATAAAATAGTAATTGGTTAAGTCAAGAACTTGTCATTTGCTTACTAATTATTTTAATGAATTTCAAGATCCTCATATGAAAGATGAAGTGCTAGCTTTATTTTCCATCCAAGATGTTTATTCCTCTTTTTTTTGTTTGGTCTCATGTTTTTTTGTTAAAATGATCAGAAAGTTTGAATTTTCATGGCTAAATAAAATTATTTAGATATTTTTGTGTCATGCATAGTATGATTGTTGAACGATATTTCACTTTTAGAAATGCTAAGCTTTTATTCTAATTTTCTTACTCCCTTTGGATTGTTATACGTGTTCTTTGTGTGAGTAAAGACTTGATTCATGACTCTCTTTGAGTCATAATATCAAAAGAGAATCAACAATGTCTTAGAACGATAAATCATAGGTCGTTACATGTTTTTCCTAAAGTTGGCCATGACTTAGATGCGTGAATCTTTATTAATTTCTCCTTAATTGAAATTTAAAGATTCACTTTCTTGAAAAGTTAGCCTTTATTTTATTTTATTATATGGATTAGTTTCTATATTTGTCCAATTTTAGAAGTCATGGGTATTTTTCTTATCTCCTCATCCCTTTACTCTCGCAAACTTGCATTGTTTGTTCTCACATTAATTCATTGAATATGATCTTCTTTCTTTTACCTTTATTCATTCTTATATGAACATAAATAATGAGGCATGTAAGTGAGTGTCTTTGCTTTACATTTTATTTGTTGACTCTCATTCTTGTGCATTTGTGCTTATCACTGTCATTCAAAAATTGGTTCTTGATAGTTTCTTTTGCTTTGAAATATGTCACCTTTATGCCTTGAACGTATATTAATTTCTTTATCTTTTCTCTGCATGCAAAAAATGTCTCGAGTCCAAATGGACTCCTCTTCTCTTGTATTTCGTAATGGGCCAATGAGGCCCACCTCTTCGAGTCAAGTTTAAAGTTTAAACCCAAGGTCGACTATATGATGTGCAGGTGCTAAAAGATAGACGAAGAAGAAAAATGGGTCAAAACCCATTGATGAGGTCAGTAAGAGACTTGAAAAGTCTTAATTTTTATTATTGTCTTTTTATTTATTTATTCATTTAGTCATTTATTTATTCATTCATTTGGGCCTCGAAGCCAAAGTTGTAAATTAATACAGGTGAAGTAGGTTGTGGGCAAAAGCCCAAAAATCTAGATTAGGACAGGTGAAGATGGGTTAAAAACCCAAATGAATAGTCTAGGACAGGTGCAAGTGGGTTTGGGCCTAAAAGCCTAAATCTTGTAATTTCCCCCTACCCCCTTTCGATGCTTATTTGCTATTTATTTTCTTAGACTTGGTTAAATTTCCTACTAAGTCGTCAAAATTGATATTATACAAGTTTTTCCTAAATCACTTTCTTTTCAAAAACCAACTTCTCTTTTTCAAAGTTAGTCAAAGGTGGTTTTCAAATAGCTCGGATAACCGCAAGTTAGCAGACATTTTAGGTGCCTTAAAAAACTTCCAAAAATGTTAATAAGAACCTCTTACCCGGAGCTTTCTTAATAGCCTAAGTCTTTTTTTCTGTTTTGAGACTTAGGATTTTGTTTTAAAGTTTTCTTAATTTCTTTTCAAAAATTAAGTGGCGACTCTGTGATTTCTTAGATTGTTTCGAAATTTTCTTTAAAGTTTTGAAATAGTTTAAAAAGTTAAAATCAATGTTTTCCAACCTTCGAATTCAAAAAAGGGCAAAAAAATTTCCAATTTTGAGATGAAGTGCTAAGAACCCTAGTTGATCTTAGTATTTAAAATTAGTAGATTACGACTAATTATAATACTAATAGAGTCAATTCAAAAACTTAGATCCAAAGGTGATCTAGACCCCTATTTAGAAGAAATTAAAGACAACAATTAGTATAAGACTAATCACCTTCTTTAATTAACTTTAATAGAAAACAAAGATATCAAGTTAAGAATTAATCTTATCTCCTAAAGAAACGTTCTTATAAGGTTGCAAGATAAATCCCAAGTAGTCACACATACAGGTGTAAATAAGAGAAACTCTTAATTAATAATAATATTGTCTGATTGAAAATAATAAAATTCATCCCTATATATAGAGAAAAAACCTATCCCAAATAGCATGAGATTCTAATTCTACTTTTATGGAAATAAATAAATCTAGGAAACTTTAAACCAGGAAACTTTAAAACTAGGAAACTTTAAACTAGAAAAATTTAAACTACGAAACTTTTAAACTAGGAAAATAATATACAAAATAAATCCCCCAAATTTAATCAAAACTAATATGGCCCAATCTTCTTCCGTTTGGACATGGACTCGAATCGTGAAATATGTATAACACTTAACCCACGCTTCTCCATAATTCTTGGGCTCGTTCTTGGATTATTCTTCCATAATAAGCATCTTTTTGATTCACATTGAAGAACGTCAATTTTAATGCAAATGGGCTAGCCTTGATGCTATCACCTTGTCATATTGAAATATAAGAGTTCACCAACCAATTTTTGATATGCACCTTTATCAACCATAGGATCTTTCATGTTCTGACCAGTTTGATCATTATATTGTTTGAAGGTAAGTTTAACATTAACATCAATAGGAGTACCTGCAGGTTTAGCACTTGATAAACCAACTTATGATATAAGTTTCAAAACATATTTTCTTTGATGCATTGCAATTCCAACTTTGGACCTGGCAAACTCAAATACCAAGAAAAAACTTTAACTCTCCTAGATTTTTTATTTTAAAAAATTGCTGCAGTGACTTCTTTGTTTCTTCAATAAGAGTCAAACTACTGCTTGTAATCAGCATGCCATCAACATAAACCAAGATCATTATAGTTTCCTCAACTGTTTTCTTAATGAATAATGATTAATCATGTTGATTCTATTTGAAATTTATATTTAGTAAGCTTTAGTAAGCTTGTGATTCCATTATCTTGGAGCCTACTTCAGACCATAAAGTGATTTTATCAGTCTACACACTCTCTTCTCCCCCTGACTAGATAATCCTTGAGGCAGGTTCATTTATATTTCATCATGTAAGTCTCCATGTAAAAAAACATTATATACATCCATTTGATAGATGTGCCAACTTTTAGATACTGCTAATGTAAAGATGGTTCTCACAGTGACCATTTTAACCATCGGACTAAAGGTTTCTGTGTAATCTATTCCTTTTCTTTGGCTATATCCTTTAACAACCAATCTTGCTTTAAATCTTTCAACCTCTCCACTTAATTTGTACTTAATTTTGTAAATCCATCTGCATCCTATAAACTTTTCCCCTACAAGTAGTTCAGTCAATTCCAGGTGTTATTTTCTTCCAAAACTTTTATTTCCTCTTGCATTGTATCTATCCACCTTGAGTCTTTTACAACCTCATCATTAGTTAGTTCTACTAGAGAAAAGGTAGCTACAATATATGCTTTACAAGAATTAGATAAGTGATCATAAGCAACATTTACAGATATGAGATATTTAACCTCTTTGTTAATGTTGAGCGAGACAAAATCTTTCATCTAAATAGGCGGATGAAACTCTCTAGTAGACCTTTTGACTGTAGGAATAATATGAGTTACATTAGGCTCAGCTTCAACTATATTATGAGGTTCAGGAACTGGTACCAGTGCCTCATCCTGAAAATTATTAGTCATATCTTCATCAGAAAAGTGCATATTATTAAAAGTAGGAGATGAATCTGCTGCATCATAAGAATGAGTAGGATAAATATGTGTAAGACAATGAGTAATTTCACACATAATTTATGTATTATCCAGAGCATTTAGAGGGTGCTCCAGACTGTTCAATATGTATACTTAAGGAAAAAAATTGACTCTTTGAATATAACATCCTGACTAACAAAAAAGGTTTTTGTAGATAAATCATATATCACATAGCCTTTTTGAACCTCTGAGTATCCCATGTGTACATAAGCTTTAGATCTTGGAGCTAATTTATCAAACTCTAGCACTATCCTTACAAAATATAAACATCCTAATACTCTTAAATGTATTATACATAGAGTATTTCTATACAACTTCTCATAAGGTGAAAGACCATTGATAACCTTACTAGGTGTTCTATTGATCAAATATATTGCAGCAAGCACCACCTGACCCCAAATCTTTAAAGGAATATGACCTTGAAACCTCAAAGCTCTAGTGACCTCTAACATATATTTGTGCTTTCTTTTAGCAACTTCATTTTGCTGAGGGGTATAAGAACAAGTTCTCTGATGAATTATCCCCATATCTTTACAAAATTTATCACACACAGAATTAATAAATTCAGTCATGTTGTCTGATCTTACAGACTTAACTGTTTTCGCAAGATGAGTCTTAACAATGTATAAAAAATGCTGAAAAGAAACATACACATATGTTTTACTCTTTAATATAAATAACTATGTCATTTTTGTGAAGTCATCAACAACTATAAGAATGTACTTATTACCATCAAATGTGGATACTTTATAAGGGCCCTAAATATCAACATGAATCAAGTCAAAACTAGCTAAACTCTTAATAGTACTGATAGAAAACGCAACTCTTATTTTTTTTGCAAAAAGACACTGAACATTTATTCACTGATCTATTAACAACCTGACTATAAAAAGAAAACAAATTATTCAAGACTCTAGATGGCACATGTACAAGCCTCTTGTGCCATAGTTCTACTTCAGATTCCTGTATAGTATGTCTGTTATGGATACTACTTGTTGCTGCAACTGCATTTTCTTGTAACTGATTTGATGTAAGCTTATTCAAGAGCAGATATAATCCTTCATCTTCCTTACCAATCTCTTGTATTTTCCCAATGTATTGTTCCTAAAAAATACAGAAGTGTGGGAAAAATGTAACTAAACATCCCAACCCTCTTGTTACCTTGCTCACAGAAATCAAGTTATATTTAAATCCTGGAAGATGCAACACATTAGTTATGATACTCCTTGGTGAAATAAAACAAGATCATATATGAGTAACATATGCAATATCTTCACTAGACAGACACACTTATTTTGAACTATCAATTTTACTCAAAGAATCTTTAGTAATCATGTCAATTTTTGAAACCATATGGTTTGTTGCACCTGTATCAATGATCCAAACCTCACTATTCTCAGTTTCTAAGAGAGTCTTACCAACAATATTAGCTGCACTGACATAATCAACTCCTTTAGGCATGCCACCATTATTACTTTAGTTAAGCATCTATAGAATCTGTTCATATTGGTCTTTGGTAATTATACATCCTTGGAGCTGTTTAGCATACTCGTCTATCTCATTTGTAACACCTGTAGTCATATGATTTTTTATTTTGAAGACATGGGAATACTAGTGTTTAGCCTATAGTTAAACACATGTGATGAGCACACAAATCTATCATTTCATGACATATTTTGACGGCTTATCACATTATATGTAGCACCAGAATTACCACTAACATAGCCTTTTTTCTTTGACTGAACTCTGGTGAATATCCCACCAACTTGTAACATTGATCCTTGGTATGTCCCTTACACTTACAGAAATCACATATTATATTAAAATTTTTTTTGAACTTGGTATTTTTCCCAAACTGAGAAATAGGTCCTGCATAACCTCCAGTGTGACCAAAGTTAAAACTCTGATTCCCTTTATTCCTACCAGTTCTTAAATATATTCCAAAATAGTCCACATTACTTGATACGACAAAATTCATTCTAAGACTGCTAGTATAATGTAAGACCCCACAAAAATTCTTAGCTTAATTCAGTCCTTTAAGCTTGTTAAGGGGGTCCCAGACTTAGAAAATTCTCGCTAAGTATTCAGACTTGGTGCTATTTTAGCCTTCAAAAGTTGACAATCTTATTTCACGACCTTTACGTCCATTAAATGTTGATATTTGAGTTAATTCATGATCAAGAATGTCAATAGGTATTCCCGAACAAATTTTGGACTTTTCGAACTTCGTTTGAAGTACCTTTAGAATTCTAAACCAGTGAATCAACGCGATATTGACGCATCACATCGACTATCACATTGATAAATGTGCTCCCCATCTCCCAACGTCTAATTCTAGTGAACCAACGTAGACTCAACGCGGCGCGTTGGCTATCGCGTCGATGCCAACGATACGGTGCATCGGCCTGCGCGTCGATTATTCAGTTTTTAGTTATTAAAATGCCGCGTCCTTAGGGTTGATTAAGTTTTTTTCTCACGCCCTTTAGCCCCCATAACACGACATTTAGCCCTCTTTTAGTAAGTTATACTCATTATTTCAGAAATTGCTCAAGAAAAATCTAGGTAAATTAAATTCAAATTCAAGGCTCAAGATTCCACCGTTAATTTTCCAGAATTCACCAACTAAGGTATGTGAAGTAAGTGTGTCAAACGGGCCGGGCTGACCCGGCCCGACCAGACTAGCTAAACCGGCCCGGTTTGACCCGGTCCGGTAAGCCCTAGGGCTTTAGGGTTCCGGGTCCCGGGCCGTTTTTTTTGTTAAAATGGGCCCGGTTAACCCGACCCGAACCAAGCCCGGTCCAGGCCCACCGGTTAACTGGCCCGGCCCGGCCCGGCCCGAAAAAAAAAGAAATTTTTGTTTTTTCGGCCAAACTAGCCGTTGGCCCAACGACTATATAGCCGTTTTTGGGTCCAAACGGCTAGTTTGGGCCCATTTAATTAAAAAAAAAAAACTTTAAAAAATATTTTTTAATCCCCAAAATAAATCTATAAATACCCTACAACTTGAAATCATTTTTCACACAATTTTTCACTCTCTCAAATCTCATTCTCTCTCAAATCTCAAATCTCAATTCTCAATTCTCAAATATTCAATATATTTAATTTTTTAAAGTGTTCACTTTAATTTTTTAATTTTTCGTTTACAAAGTACGAGCGGAAGTTTCTAAAGTCGCAATCTTCGGATACTTCTAAAATTTGGTATTGTCGTTCCATCTCTTACGTTTAATTTTTATTTATTGTATTAATTGTTTAATATTTAATTTTATTATATTTGTGTATTTTGAATATTTTTAGTTTAATTTAATTTATATTATGGATAAATTAAAAAACCTCGCTGCTAAAGGTGTTAAAATTTTTTGTCCCGGAAGCGGTAGTGGTAGTAAAAACCGAATTACTAGCGGTAGAGGTAGTTCAAGTAATAGATATACCCGTGTGACTTCGCCTCCGGTACCGCTTGGTACACCTTTTGAGGAAGAAATAGGTGTAGGTGCTCACGATATGGATTATGTAGAAGCTCAGGAAAATTACGGTATAGAAGAAGAAAATGAAGTAGATGCAGTTAATTTAGACGAAGATGATGAAAATATTGCTGAAACACCCGCAGTAGGAGATGCTAACGTTAGATCTGAATCAGTTAATCTCCCTTCCCGTCCTCCCAGTGCCCCAAAACCTCGTAAAAGAACTAGTATTGCATGATAATTTTTTGAACGTATATCAGATATTGAGGTACAGTGCAATATTTGTCAACAAATATATAAGCATAGAAGTGGAGGTAAGCAAGGGGGTACGGGTACGTTAATGAGACATATAGCTGAAGATCACAAAAGAGAGTTAAATATTGCAAAAGGTGGTGGGGATGTTGGTGGGTCAACGCAAACTAGAATGGATCCAACAACCGGTCAAGTAGCGAAAAAGCATAATAAATTAAGGGACAGGGAAGAAATAGCTAAAATGGTAGCTGTGGGTTGTTTGCCTTTTAGTTTTCCTTCTTCTGATGCTTTTATTCGTTATATACAAGCAATTTATAATCCTATGTTTAATGATATTCCTAGAACTACTTGTCGGTCTGATATTTTTAGACTCCATTCATAATATTGTTTTTATTTATCAACATTCTTAAAAAATATTCAATGTAGATTGTCCCTAACTTCTGATCTTGGTCGTGCTGTAAATAAAAATGATTATTTAACCATTACTTGTCATTGGATGGATAGTAATTTCGTGATGCAAAAACGTATTCTTGCTTTTTTATATGATGAAGATCGTAAACATACTGGACAATTTATTGTTGATTCTATTGTTAAAATTGTCGGATATTATGGTATAGAAAATAAAATTTTATGTATTGCTTTTGATAATGCTTCTAACAACAAGACTGCTATAACAAAAATAAAATCTACGCTATCTCCGTCCTTCCCTGAAATTTTTCATATTAAGTGTGCATGTCATATATATAATTTAATTGTAAAAGATGGTCTTGACTTTTTTGAGCTTTATATTGAAAAAATTCGTCTTGCCGTTGGTTTTATTCAAGGAAATAATCGTAGATCGAGAATTAAAGAATTTAAAGTTAAATGTCAAGAAAATGGACTTACACCGATTTTGATGCCTAAGGAAGTTGATACTAGATGAAATTTTACGTATAAATTTTTAAAAACTTGTTATAAATATAGAATTCCTATTACACTAGCTTTTAACCAACATTGTGGTTCATTTGCTGATTCTGCTGATTGCATGCTACATAATTCTGATTGGGTTGTAATTAATGATCTTGTTAAGTTTTTAGAAAAATTTTATGTAGCTACGATTGAATTTTTCGGTGCTTACTATCCTACTGTTTGTAATATTTTGGCATATATAGCAGATATTTCTGGTTTGCTCCAACAATATAAAAATAAAGAAGGTTATAAAGAAGCTGTTGGCGCTATGTTTACGAAATTTAAAAAATATTTTTTCCCGATTCCCCCTATTTACTTGGTTGGTGCTATGCTAAATCCGTGCATGAAATATAATCATATGTGTCACTTTAGTACTCTTATTTATGCTAACTTAGAAATAAATACTAACCATGATTCTGAACAAGTACAACCTGATTTGTGGACGGCTACGGCTGATGCAAAAGATTATATAGAAAAATTATATAATCACTATGCTGTTTTATTTGATTCAGCCGTACCTATAAATATCAGTCCAACTGTCGCTCCTCATCCTCCCGAGGAGCCATCATCTTCTAAAAGGCCGGCACATAGTGGTTTTCCTGATTCGTTTTATGATTTAACTTGTTGGAACAGTGTGGATGAGAGAGCTTACACATCAACTTATCGGGAAGAGCTGAAATATTATCTGCGGACGGCACCAGAGGATCGCAGACGACGGATCAACACGCTGGATTGGTGGAGGAATAATGAATCACAATATCCTGTACTTTCAAGATTAGCCAGAGATATCTTGAATGTTTCAATGTCAACCGTTGCATCAGAGAGCGCCTTCAGTCAGGGACGACAACAGCTTGGAGACAACCGATACTCATTGGGAAGCAACGCAATGAATGTTTTAGTTTGCCTCAGAGATTGGATTAGAGCAGAAAGAAGAAACCAAGGAATGGAACCGGAGCCGAGCGACGACCTCAAACTTGAAGAAATTATGACTTCACGGGAGAACTCAGCAGAATCAAGTCCAATGCATGGTTTTGCCCCCGTTGACTTCGACTATCCTATGCAAGTTCCCATTAATATTAACATGAATGAGTTGGAAAAAATGATGCATAATTTATAGATTTTTCATTCATGTAAATTATAAATTTTGGATCATTTTGCAATCAATAAAATTCCACAAATTCATTCACTCCTTAGTCGTTGTTTTTTATTTATTTTTATTTAACGATTTAAAATTTTAAATTGAATTTCTAGTTTTCTACTTTAAATTAAAAACTTACTTCTAATATATTATTAATTTACTACCAAATATTATTAACTTATTATATTAAGTAGCATATGTTTTGTATATTTGTGCATATATATCTTCTATAGAAGTGTATATTTAATGTATACATGTGTATATGTTTTATAAATTAGTATATAAGTATATCTATACATATTGTAATGTATATATAATGTAGTATATTTTATAAGTAGTAGTATATATACATTGAATGGTGTGTATACACGTGTATATATCTTCTATTGAAGTGTATATTTAACATATACATGTGTATATGTTTTATAAATTAGTATATAAGTATATATATACATATTGTAATGTATATATAATGTAGTATATTTTATAAGTAGTAGTATATATACATTGAATGGTGCGTATACACGTGTATATATCTTCTATAGAAGTGTATATTTAATGTATACATGTGTATATGTTTTATAAATTAGTATATAAGTATATCTATACATATTGTAATGTATATATAATGTAGTATATTTTATAAGTAGTAGTATATATACATTGAATGGTGCGTATACACGTGTATATATCTTCTATAGAAGTGTATATTTAATGTATACATGTGTATATATTTTATAAATTAGTATATAAGTATATCTATACATATTTTAATGTATATATAATGTAGTATATTTTATAAGTAGTAGTATATATACATTGAATGGTGCGTATACACGTGTATATATCTTCTATATAAGTGTATATTTAATGTATACATGTGTATATGTTTTATAAATTAGTATATAAGTATACAAATATATATTGTAATGTATATACATTATAGTATATTGCATTTAAAGTATTACATATACATAGAATAGAGTGTATATATGTGAATGGATCTTCTATAGACGTGTATGTTTAACGTATACATGTATATATATTTTATTTAAAGTAGTACATATATATTGAATGGTGCATATATATGTGTATATATCTTCTAAAGTAGTATATATTTAACGTATACATGTGTATATGCTTTATAAATTAGTGTATATATATATATTGTAGTGTATATATATATATTATACTATTATAGCATATGTTTTATTTAAAGTAGTACGTACAGTCATATATAATTATATATTGAATGGTACGTATATATGTGTAATTGTTTATACTTTATATATTTTTTTAAAAATATATACTGTATATTGGAGTGTATATAGTGTATATTGGAGTGTATATAGTGTATATTGGATTTTTTATTTATTTTTTAAACGGGTTTGACCGGTTTTTAACCGGGTTTGACCGAGTTTGACCGGGTTTTGGTGGGTTTGACCGGATTAGGTTAAGTGGGCCGATTTCGGGTGGGTTTTAATTTTTTTACTGTTCGACCCGGCCCGGTTAACGCCAAACCCGGCCCGTAACCTGCCCAGAACCCGGGTAGAATGGGAGGACCGGTTTCGAGTTGACCCGGCCCGGCCCGTTAGACACCTTTAATGTGAAGTGTTCATCCAAGGGTTCCTTCCACCCTTGGAGTCCAATAAACTCTTTTAAAGCTCATGTAGAGTGATTTCATGATTTCCATGATTCGAATTAAAGTGTATTCATGATTATTACTTAATTGAGTTTCTATTTCATGATTTATTTCAAGATTCATGTAGAGTTAATTGATATGTGTGCTTTAGCATGTGGATTCATGTTGAAACTCTTGGAATTGTGAAATTGAAATTGAATCACGATGTCTACATGTTGTTTTAGTATTTGCATATATTATGACCCACAAGTGTTTGATGAATTGTCCATGAGAGTTGAATAGTAAAATTATATCATGTTAGCATGTATGCAAGTTCATGTCATGCAAGTGTTTGCTTGAATGCCCAAATGAGTAAATGATGACTAAGTAGTTAATTACCATGTCTCAAGAATTATGTCATGTCTTTTAAGTTTATGTTATCGAGTCTTGGGGGTATTTAATACTCGACAATTTAGCTGCTTGTCTAGAGCCATGGTCAGTCATGATAACACACGGTATCCACAAGCACAAAATAGTCCACAAGTGACCCGCAAATACCCGTAACAAGAAAGACAAAAATGACACAAGGAAGCAAACACAAACTTAATGATAAAGAAGATAGATAACTTGACACAAGGGAAACATGTAAAGTAGTAACTAAAGAGTTTATTAAACTCTAAAACCCCTACAAAACACGTTAACAAGCACCAAGTTCTTACGACGATACAAGAGCAGAGTCCACCACTCAAGCACCAACGTTTCTAACAAACAAGCAATCACAAGAGATTCCACCCTTGAATGCTATCCTAGTTACAAGTTTTGGTTTTGTGCCTCAAGAAGAGAGGACTTGGGGTTTCAAAAGTTCAAGACTTAAAATAATCATCAACTAAGTCATGAAAATCCCTAATACTAAACTATATATAGTCTCCTTATTACATAAAAGATGAAATGACCAAAAGACCCCTTAATAAAAAGGGGGCGCCCCTCTAGTGTAATAAATGAGCAAATAGGGCAGCTTTAGTGTGTCTTTGATCCTTCTTATGTCTAAACATTGAACTTACTAGGATGATAATTTGATGCACTTGTGCACACGTTGATCTTCATAGTCGCATTTGTATCATCCTCTCCAACTTGAGAGAAATTTGCCCTCAAATTCAATCAATCATCACCGGCAAGCTCTCCTCTTTTCATCATATCTTCATTGTTCTTCCTAAGGTTAGGATGTTCAACCAAGGGTCCTATGATATCATCAAGTATGATCCTTGGATTTATATGTTCTACAACAGCACATAAGAATATTTGATTCTAGGCAAAGTGCTAGTATCTCGGTTAGTAATCAACAAAGAGTCCTTGTGGGTAAATCCCACAATCCCAACTCTCGGCTTCTCTCCTTCTTTATCCTCCTCACTCTCGGCTTCTTATTACATACCCTCACTAAGCATGACTTTCCTTGCCATATACATAGGTACTACAATCTCACCTTCACACGGCCAAACATCTTCCTCATCCCCCTTCTTTGGCTCCTTGGGATCTACCTTCTCTCCATCTTGAGATTGATCATCAATCTCCTTCAGTTCAAGTCCCACCTTCTCCCTAAGAAAGTACAATTTTCCATCCCTTAGGATCAAATTTCTCCTATTTGGACACTCGTTAGTCTTGTGTCCCCAACCTTGGCATTACAAATATTGAAAGCCCTTAAAACTAGAAGGAAAATGCGGTTTACCTTCATTTCTAGGAGGGTACCTTTGGTGAGCCTTGTTTTCATCTTGTGCAGCCTTGTCCTCAATTTTATCCACATTGGATGAGTCATTTTTGTCCTTGGGCCAACCCGAGGGAGATTTCCCTTTGAGCTTGACACTCGGTTTCTCCCGTAATTCCTTTTCAACTTCCAAGGCGGCTTGGAAGATGGCATCAATAGTGTCAAAATTTTGAAGTATCAATGATGATAGGCGTATTTACACGCCTAAAGTGCTATAATTTGCCCATATTTTATCTAAGTTTTGAGGACAAAATATATAATTCATGCACTTTTAGTCCTTTTTCCTGTAAGTGAGCTAACAAACGTGATTAGCAAGTTTTCAGGTATAAATGATGCAGATTTCAGTATTTTATGGATAACTTGACGCCAAAGGAAGCTTCACGAAAGAAGGAAAGGAGAGCTTGGACGCCTATGGACTGAAAGTGATGCATGGAAAACTTATCCCGGGCAAAAACAGCAATTCTAAAGACTTTGGGGATCAGCAGTAACTTATTAGGATTAGGATAATAATGCAGTAATTTATTAGGATTAGGATAAGTACGCAGTAGCCTAGTAGGAATAGGATATGGGTAATATAAATACCCTATGTTGCTAAAGCTTTTATTTATTCTGATTATTCTGATTACACATCATTATTCTATTCATTCTACTTCTAATTCATTCCTCTACTATCCGAACAATTTTAATCTTTTCAACACTTTCAATTCTTATTCTCTTCATCTATTCAATTCTTAATTTCCACAACGGGAGAAAAACTATTCTAAAAGGAATTCACGCCTAAAGTCATACCACACCATACTACACGTGAGATCCTTATTGTGGTATAATGATAATGTCTATTGTGATTTCCATCGCACTTATGAGTAGCTAAACTTCTTTTTTGGGGTTATGGAAGCCGTATGATATACTATCTATTGCTATGAGTTTGTGAATTCACGACACGTATGCTGCTTATATCATTATTCTCTTCATCTTAATGCAAATTCTTGTGGTTGCAAACGCATAGAATACGCCAGTATAGCATTAACTTGTTCGAAAGAAAAGTTATATGTCTGGAAAAGAGATAATGTCAAGGTAATAGGGCACCAACCCCTATTAAAAAGTTAGTGCCTTAACTGAATTAACCTCTTGGAGAATTTGTACCGTTAGATACGCTTTAAGCTCGAAAGAGTTAAAGTGAAATAGTCCTTGATAGGTCGAAAGACGCCTGGATTTACCACAGAATACAATTCTCTATAAGCACATGCATGTCTGAATTCCGCATAACTCATCGCCAATAGAGACGTATAACTCATAAGGTGGACATAACCCCAACTCTCAATTCTCATTGGTTAAACATCTTACTAAACACTCTTTCTGTTTACTTTGCTATTTCTGTTTTTACTTTACTATTTTGTTTACATTATTTTCACATTAAAATCCCCCCTTTTTTTACGAGACTTGCACCAAAAGTCTAATAATCATTGCTTACTTATTGACCGGCTATTCCCTGTGGGATCGATACCCAACCCAGTTGGGTTCTATATTTGACAATGACCACTTACACTCTTACGAGAGTTGTAGTTTGAGCGTTATCAAATTTTGGCGCCGTTTTCGGGGAATACGGTTGTCAACTAAGTTTGTGATAGTTACTAGACCCTTTGGTCAAAGATTCTCGTACTTTACTTTTAGTTGATGTTTTTGTTTTCTGCAGGTTTTTGTTCAGTGCATGCCAAATACTCGAAGTTTGGGAAAATCATTATTACCCATAAACCCTGAACCGCAACTTATTGGAAGGATGGATGCACAACGTGACATTGAGAGAAGGGCTGCTCAACAGGAGCAGGCTAGACTAGCTGCGTTGGCCGCTGCCCAAGTACATCAACAAAATATCGATAACCCTGAGCAACAAATCCTAATGATGAAGACTTGGGTGATGATGAGTTACTAAACCCGAGGCGTGATGCTGAAGTTGTGACACCGGCAAACAGAAAAGATCGTCAAGCAAGATTACAGCCTGAACGCCGAGCTGTGCAAATACTGTTTTTTGATGATGATGATGATCTTGATGGAGCTGGTGCCACAGGAGCTATTATTCCTCCGCCATTGGCACCCGGAGCAAAGTTTAACATCACAAGCACCATGATTCAGTTATTGCAACTCAAGGGATTATTCGGTGGACTAGCAGGCGATGATCCGAATATGCATCTGATCAACTTTATTTCTACATGCAAGTCATTCGACAATCCTGGCGTTGGACAGAATGCAATTTGGTTGCGCCTATTTCCATTGTCTCTATCTGGGGAGACAACTCTATGGTTGAACGGGCTGACTCCTGATTCTATCACTAATTGGAGGCAGTTGAAAGACGCTTTCCTAGAAAGATTCTTTCCGTCATCCAAGAGAGCACAATTGAGAGATGAAATCAGCAACTTTTGGCAGCTTCCAACCGAAGCTCTCCACGAAACATGGGAGAGGTTCAAGACAAAGCTTATGAGGTGCCCAAACCATCACATGACCAATGTTCACTTGATGGAGATACTATATAGATCCTTGAATTCAGTAACTAAACCAGTGGTGGATAATGCAGCTGGAGGATCATTTATGGACCTCACCTTTGTTAGGCAAGTGATATGCTAGACCGGATGACGAAGCAAAGTAGGGCGTGGCATACCAGAGATTCTGAGGTAGCAAGCCCCACCTTTGCTATAGGCATGACTGCTGAACAAAGGAGAAGAGAAGAAGAACGTGATCAAGATATGACGCACATGAAAACACAAGTGGATCTTCTTACAAAGCATCTACTATTAGGGAAGACCAAAAAAATCAAAGCAGTTGCGTCAAAAGGAAGAGAGGAATCTGATTCTGAGGAAGAAGCCAACTACGTGAACAATCAGGGGGGTTTCCGAGGCAATGCCCAAGGAAACCAAGGTCGAAACTATTATGATAATTCTGGAAACAAGGATCGGGATCAAGGTAGTTGGAAGAACAAGACTGACAGGAGTGGCGTGTATATTCCTCCTGGATGACGAGAGGCCACTGCATCTGGTTCGGGAAATATGTCAATGGAAGATATGATGGCTAAGCTATTGAAAGGAGTGGAAGCAACCATCATGGAAGTAACTGAGGTAATAAATGACTTGGCCTCAATGAAGCAATTGGTTGACTCACATTCCACTTCAATAAGACAGTTGGAACAACAATTGAGTCAAATTTCAGCCACATTAAATCAAAGAAAAGCTGGCACCCTACCAAGCGACACAGTGCAAAACCCAAGAAACGATGGAACATGCATGACTGTTACTACCAGAAGTGGTAAGGTGCTGGAAAATTCATCCCAAAGCAAGCAAGTGGCCGAAGATATCGTAGGACATGACGCCATCGAAACTGATGAAGATGTTCATGACGTCAGTCCTCGACGTCCACAGCCTGAAAATATCTCCAAACCAAAGAAAGAGGAAAAGAAAGTCGTGGAGAAAACTATTCCCCTTCCACCACCACCTTTTTCTCAAAGATTAAAGAAGAGAGCGGATGATACAAGGTTCAATAAATTCATGACGATGTTAAAACAGTTGACCATTAATGTTCCATTGGTTGAGGCGCTGGAACAGATGCCTGGGTACGCTAAATTCATGAAGGACCTTTTAAAAAAGAAGCGGGCAGTAAGCTATGAGCCGACAGATAATATTCATCATTGCAGTGCAATTGCCACAAGGTCCTTAGTACAGAAAAAGGCAGACCCTGGTGCTTTCACTATTCCTTGCACGGTTGGATCTATGAATTTTGCTAAGGCATTGTGCGATTTGGGAGCAACCATCAATTTGATGCCACTATCCGTCTACAGAAAGTTGGGGTTGGGCGACCCTACACCAACTAATATGCGGCTCGTGATGGCAGATAGGTCGATAAAATGACCTGTTGGTATCTTAAATGATGTGTTGGTGAAGGGTTCCACCTTCACCTTTCCTGCAGACTTTGTTATTTTGGATTGTGAGGTGGACTCTGAAGTTTCCATAATCTTGGGACGCCCTTTCCTCACAACTGGAAGTGTGCTTATTGACATGAGAGCTAATGAGATTTTATTTTGGTTGAATGACGAAGTAGTCCGTTTTGATGTATGCAAAGCAATGAAGCAGCCTGAAGATATGGATGTGTTATCTGTAGCTGCAGTTAATTATAAGGATGACAGAGAATTATCTGTAGAGAAACAGCTTACTGATGAGTCACTATCTGATGAGCCGCTGAACTTTAAGCGTGAGGAGGCTCAAGAACATGAAGAAACTATGTGTGCTCTAGCAAAAATAGGGTCCTATTCTCATACTCCTAAGCAGCCGGACCTTGATCTTAAGAATCAACCGTCACCAACAGCAAAGACTTCCATTGAAGAGCCCCCAGTGCTAGAATTGAAAGAGCTCCCCAATTATCTAAGGTATGCGTTCTTGGGAAGTGGAGATACACTTCCTGTGAGTGTGGCGGATAATTTAAGTGAACAGCACGTAGAGGCTCTTATCTCTGCTCTAAAGAGATACAAGAGAGCTATTGGTTGGACTATTGATGATATAATTGGTATCCCGCCTAGGATATGTATGCACAAGGGTCATCTCGAAGAAGATTGCATGCCTACAAGTAAGCCTCATTGTCATCTGAATCCATTCAGAAAATGACCCACCATCTATCTCGATGAAGTCTAAGTAATCGAGATAGCTATGTTGTGTCGCGACAATAAATCAAGCGCTTGATGGGAGGCAACCTATCATTTTTAATGGTTTTTGTTCTTTTTGTTTTCCTAGGATTTTGTCAAGCCACGACCGAAACTAAGGCGCTTGATGGGAGACAACCCATCGTGCTAATAATTTTTGTTGTTTTTGAGTGCATGTAGGTGCAAGAGGTGTAAAGGAGGAGATTGGTTTCAAATTTTGATTTGGAAGTATTGCATGTTGAAGGTGGTAAGTTAGGAATGAAGAAGCAAAAGGCTATGGGTGAGGCATTGCTTATGAAAATATAGGCAAAGAACAAGGCAAGGCCTATGTAAATCTAGGCCACGAACAAGGCAAGGCCTATGCTATGGCCTAAGCTCTCGGATTCTAGAGTGCCATAGCATAGACGCCGCCTATGCTCAACAATGCCATAGCATAGGCGCCGCCTATGCAAAAGCATTTTGTCTCTGAATCTCATATGTCATGGCATAGGCGCCGCCTATGATCAACAATGCTTTGCAAAAGGCGCCGCCTATGCCAAGCATAGGCAAAGCTTTAGGCGTCGCCTATGGTCACTTTTGGTCTCCAAATCCGATTCCAAATGGGTCAAGACCCGACCCAAGCTTGTCCTATAAATAGAACCTTAGTCTTAAATCAAAAACACATTGCAATTCACCCTAAAGCGCCGCCTACCTCTCCAAATTCTCCCAAAAAATTTCTTTTTGCTCTTTTACTTTGCAAGAACATCTTCCTAGGCCATCAACCAAGTAAGTACTTCTTTGTTCTTCTTTTATGTTTCGTAAGTACTACACTACTACGTCTATGATGAATTGTTTAATCTTGAAGTAGTATTGATGATTTGAATATGGTTGATTTGTTGTGGTGAAACTAAGTGAGTGAAAGAATACGTAAGGATGCTCTTGACTTGTTTCCAACTTGTATTTGATTTTGATACACTGTCATACTTTTGCGGAATTGACATAGTCTAGAACATTGCATAACCTTGTAACTTGAAAGCTTGCTTGAATGACTTGTTTATTGCAATGAAAATAATGGTTAACTACAAACATAAGATGTTGTGATTATTCCAAGCCATAAATTGATACAATATCTATGTAGTAGTTTTATTCAAAGTGATGCATTAGTCCAAAACATGAAAGCATTACCAAGATTATATGATCTAGAATTGAGAAAGGATGGTTAAGATGATACGAAAAGTATGACTGCACTGATTATATTGTTGGAACATAACACCTAAACGTATATCGATGAAATCTGAGTAATCGACATCGTTCACTTCACTAGTTCGTACAAACAAAGTAAGTGTGGGGTGGTGTCACTACTGCTTGTTTATTGATTGTATCCACCGAGATGAAGCTAAGATGACTATTATTTTAATCTCAGGTACAATGGCACCAAAATCAAGACAAGGGAAAGAAAAAGCAACCACTTCACAAAAAGGCCAAAAAAGGGAACGAAAAGAGCAAGGAGAATCCTCCTCGCTGCAAATACCTCGCCGCATATTTGGAATTAAATGGGTCCTCGAGGAGGAAGGAAAGGAGTGGTATAGGAACAATAAAGAGAAAAAATATGTTCATGTGGAGTTGATACACAAGGAAAGCCTAGCAAAGAAAGAACCTCGTATGTTGGCTAAGATAATGGCATTACATCTTGATTTCATCTTCCGAGATATGGGAGAGTGCAATCTTGATTTAACACGTGAATTCTATGCCAACTGGTCGCCGAAAACTACAGGGAGTGAAGTAAAGATTCGGGGCCAAGTTCTGCAACTAAATGCGGAGTTCTTCAACTCCTTTCTGGGTTTGCCATCTGTTGATCCATCATCACTCAAAGAGCTGTATAACAAACCTCCGTACAGGCAAATTAGATACACATTGTGCGGAACAAGATCTATGGCACGATGGAGCAGACACAAGAACACCGGTCGGTACAACACCTTCCCATATGCTTCCTTGAATAGAGAAGCTCAGATATGGATGCAAATAGTCAACTCTTGTCTGATTCCAGGGACCCAGTACACGAAGATTACACGAGATAGAGTGTGCTTAGTGTACGCGTTGATGACGAATGTTCCTATCAACATTGGGGAAATTATTCGATCTACAAGACGAAAGGCCAGGCTACATAAGAGGTCCCACTTCAGCTTTGGCAATCTGTTGACCGCAATATTGAGGAAGGAGGACATCGAAGAGGAACCGGCTGATCAGTACAAATAGATCCTGATTGACTGGACTGTACAGTTGTATATGTATGAAAGGTAGAGCTTGACTGTGAATAAATGCAATGCAATATTTTCAGCATTTTATAATAATAATAATAAATAGGAGAATAATATTAAGCAGCAGAACAGATGTAACTTACTCTTGTTGTCTGACTTTGAGTGTAGGTATCTCTTGGCATTGCACTGGTGTCACAACAAATAGAAGTTGATTGTGGTGATGGTAAATTCCATGAGGCTGCAGGTTGAGTGCTAGGTTTAAACATATTACTGCTCCCAATCTCATTCTAACAGATAAACAATAATATGAAAAACTTAAGAAATATGTTAACTTTACAAACTATTATGAAATTCATTTAAGGCTTACCCTTTTTGCACACATAGCCTTGTTATGGCCAACTTGCTTGCACCTTGAACAAAGGTCATCTTGATACCTTTTTTTGAGAGTTTGCCCCATTTTTTGGCTCATCTTTGTTTTTTCTTCTGTTCTTGCCAAGTTTGTCTTCCATCTTTCTTGGTTTTGGAGGCTCAATTGATGGGTTTGTGGTTTTCGGCCACATTCTCATATTGGTAATTGGTTGAATAAAATGGCTATAAGACTTAAGAAAGGTTTCTTTCCTATACCAGTACTCTACACGCTGATTGAGATCTTCATTCAAGTAATAATAAGCACAAATAACATGAGGACAAGGAATACCTCTTAACATCCATAACCTATAATCACAATACTTCTTATCCAAGTGAACAACAAATGTGTAACCCCCATCCCAAATTTCTAAACCATTAACTCCGTTCCATAGTACTATACACTTATTTGAATATTCTTTGTTATCTTCTAAAATAGTTCTTGCCATTGGTGCAATGTCCGAAATCCATGTTTCTGCAAATTTGATCATATCTACATGCCTATTCATCATTTTATGCCTGATATCCTCTAACATTGTGATTATGGATTAATGTCTAGCAGCTAAGATCCAAGAATTAAAAGTCTCACATATGTTATTTACTACAATATCACATTTGGAATGTGTTTTGAAATATGCCCTACACCAAGAAGAAGGAGGATTAACCAACATGTCCTCAGTTATTTCTTTCTCACCTAGCCTTGACATTCTTGCATCTCCTCTCTAAACTTTACTTCAAAGTTTGATTTTGCACATCTCTAAAACTGTTTCCTTCTTTCTTTTCCTCTCCAGTGCACATGCCAATTGCTCCAAATATGTCTAGCACATATTCTTCTCTCAGTATTTGGTAACAGATTCATCAAAACAGGAACAAGGCCCTGTAATAAGTATAAGTATGATTAAAACAGAAATTTTATTGGAAAATAAAGTCAAGTAATAAGAAAAATAAATTAAGTAGTGGTACCTTTTGTTGGTCTGATATTGCAATCAAGCCTTCACCAGTTTTCAGATTTAAATCAGCAATCAGATACCTTATGAACCAGTCCCAGCTATGTTTTGTTTTAGTAGCTACAACTGTCCATGCAATAGGATACATTTGGGTTCCCATTTTTTCCTACAACAACCAAAAACTCACCCTTACAAGCTCCTTTGAGAAAGCATCCATCAAAAGCAATAATTTTCCTATATCCATCAAACTATCCTTACTTACAGACATGAAAGCACACATAGAAATAAATAAACCGGTTCTTCCCTGGTTCAGTTTCTTTGTCAAATTTTATCTAATAAGAACTTCCAGGATTTGTTTTCATGATCATGTCTGCATAGTCATATAATCTAGCAAATTTCAAGTTCCAATCACCCATATTCTCCCTCATAACAATCTGTTTAGTCCTATAACAAATAATTTTACCAACATAAAGACCCAATACCTCTCTTACTAAATCCTGAATTTCCCAAATCCTAATGTATGCCTGAGAAATAATTTTGTCCTTGAACTTTCTAGCAACCAGCTTTGAATCACACATCTTGTTCTTGTTTAGAGGAATACACTTGTGAAAAGGGTTATAGTTCTTAACAATAAAATCACATGAATCCCTATGAGTAGAAGCAAACAACAACCAGTTGCAATTAGCTGCAATGCACTTCACCCTTATTCTATGTTTTTCATTAGGTTTTAACTTCAACTGCCTTGTATGTGTAGACACGTGATTTTTTATCTTCCCTAAATTTTAACTTGCATATCAATACTAAATATTTATACTTATATTTAATCTGATATATTTTTATTCTTATTTTATTTTAATAATTTTAGTTAAAAAATAAATAACTAAATAAAATTATTTTTGAGATATTTTATTTTACTTTAATTCTAAAAATAATGCAAAAATTAAAAAAAATATATTTATATATATATTTCCTATTAAATTTTAAATAAAATAAGTAATTTTAATATTGTCTTAATTATATTTATTTAAGATTATTTATAATTTTTATTATATTTTCTTAAAAAGTAAATTAATTAGTTATATTCATATCTATTATTATTATTTATCTTTATTTATTATTATTAAAAAAAATTATTTTAAAATTTGAATTTTTCTACTCCCTTATCTGATAGTTTTAACTCCCCCCCCCCCCCCCCCAAAAAAAAGTAATTGTTTCCCCCCAAATTCCCTCTACTTAAAGGACTCACACCCCCCTAAGACAAACTACGTACATTCTACAAAGTATTCAGACACCACACATTAGAAAAACAACAACAACAAAAAAATCAGATAAAAAAGTGTGTGAAGTTGAGTTTTAAATTCCGTTCAAGTTTTCGGTAATAATATTTTGCTTCCATATTCAATTAAATTGACATATAGGTTCTCTTTTGATCTTATTCCATTATGTTGTAAATTTTCTGTTGAAAAACATGAATAAAAATATTTGAACAGTTTCAATGTACTTTCTACGGTGCATGTTTAATTATATGAACTTTTTGTTAATATATATTATACTTGTAACTTATATATATATATATATTTGCTGAGCGATGTTGTAAATTGAAATACTGTGTGTTATAAATTTGAAACGAAAAGAAAATAGTAGATAAAAGAAAATTAGTGTATACGTAAGATAATAATAAATAGAATCCTTTCGTTATATTCATTCTCACAGGCACATCACTGACTAAAATAATCATAGCCAGTCATATATTGTATATACAGATTCATACGTTGCATAAAAATCAGATAAAAATTAGTAATAATTGATGAAAAATTAGCAGAATGGAGAAGAAAATAGTGAGATGATACAGATCAAAAATTAGAAAATTAAGCGGAGAATATTTTATTTCTTGAGTTTTCCCGCGAGTCTATATCGGAAACTCACCGAAAAAATGCCAAAACCAGTCAAACAACCTTCATCGCTGGAATCGGCCGGTGCCGCCATCGCCTCCACCATCCCTTTTTCCCCTTCCCCATGTCGACACTCCCCTCCCCGCGCCGGCGCGTTCTCCTATTTCCTTTCCCCGTGCTGCTCCGCTATCCTCCTCCCTTTCCCCGATGAAATCTTGAATGCCCCCTTACACGCGTTGACCACCCCCATCTTCCCCTTCCTCCGTGCCTATCATCCCTCTCCCCTCTCCCCGTAACATTACCCCTCCTTCCCGTCGCTGGCGCCTTCTCCGAACGATCTTTTACCGGATTCATGCTCCAGCACCGGCGACCCATCGCTTCCCTTTTCCTTTCCCCGACGCGCCGCCCCTCTCCTTTTTTCCCGTCAACCCTTGCGACATCAACTACCACTGTCGCTGCAGTTGCCGTCGCTAGTAGACCAACCAGCAGTACTCCGGTCACTGTCGCTACCAACAACAATGTTGAATTTATGAAAAATTATTTTAAGTATGTTTATGTTTTATTTTTAAACTTTATACATTATTTATTTTAGGTTTTATTTTTAAGTTGACTGATTTGAGTTGTTTTCTTTAAAGAATATATCAATTTAGTAATTATATTAAAAATTAGAAATAAATATAATTAGTTTTGGTGTATATATTTGTATTACTTAATTATTTTTATTTTATTCTATATTACTTTTATTTATTTATTTACTTTTATTTTATTTCAATTTTTGCCACTAATTAAGGCTAATAATTATTTGTATTTTTGAATAGATAAGATTGTTTTCAAGTCTATAAGCGGCAAACCAACACTTCTAAACGTTAGATAATTTTTAAGTCTGTTGAAAATTCTCCTCTCAATTAAGAATGCGGCATACACACCTTTACGAGATATTTTAAATTCAAGGATGCAATAATGCACTTTGACAAATATTTTTCTAAAATTATTTTTCAACAATTTATTTAACATAAAAAGTGTAAACAGACATTTTCGATATAATTAAAATAAGCGAACTTAGGCCCTAACATAATTTATAAAAAAAAGTTTTAGTCAAAATAAGTCAATAAAAGCGATCGTGCTAGAACCATGGGACTCAAGGGGTACCTCACACCTTTCCCTCGGTCAATAGAATTCCTTACCCGATCTTCTGTTTTTGTAGACCTAATGAAGAGTCATTTTCTTTTGACTAGGGATTCAGTAATGTGACTTGGAACACCATAACTCAATTCCAAGTGGCGACTCTGAAAATGATAAGAATTAATCCCTATTCAAAACCGTCACTTTAATTGGAAAAATCCTTCGACCTCGATCTCCTCGAGCGAAAAAGAGTGTAACACTATACTCTACAGCATAATCTACAACAGCTTTTCTAAACTGTTTTGCACCCTCAAAAATCACTCCAAGCTCAAACACAGCAAACTCACAATTTTCATCATACCTAATTTTCTTGTTGCACCTTCTTCTAGGTAGATCTACTCCTCTAACAGCATCTACATCTATATCTTCACTATCTTTACTCCAACAGTCAGAACTATTAAGATATTCCTTATCTCCACCCAACTTTCCAACATATTTGGTAGCCTTATTTTTTTCAATATCCCCAAAGCCTCTATCTACACAACCAGCAACTCCCACAGGCACTTCTTCAGTTTCAACAATCTTTTTCTTGCTTTTTGGTTTTTTTCTTTATTGTTGGCTTTGTTGGCGGCTTTGTTTTTCCTTCTTTATTGTCTAAAAGCCCTCAACTTCTCATCAACATCTGAGCCATCTTCTGAAGGAATATCTCCAAGATCTGAATCACTACTCAAGTAATCTAATAATTCACTTTCTATATTAACATCTTCTACATGGATATCTTCGACATCAGCTTCATCACCTCCTTCTACACCAACATCTTCTAGGTTAACATCTTTTACATGGATATGTTCTACATCAGCCTCATCACCTTCTTCTACACCAATATCTTCTAGGTTAACATCTTCTACATGAATATCTTCTTCATCAGCCTCATCACCTCCTTCTACACCAACATCTTCTAGGTTAACATCTTCTACATGAGCCTCTCTCTCTTTACCTAAGTTAACATTCTCTATCTTCTAGGTTAAAATCTTCTAGATCAGCCTCCCTCTCTTCCTCTACTCTAACAGATTCTCTCTATATATTAGCACTATCAGCAATACCAACACTTTCTCAATAACATCAGGTGTAGGTAAAAAACCAGTGGGACCATCAAGGTCAAGAATTGGTTCATCTAAAACATCATAGACATAAAAATCAATAGAGTACTCATGTTTTAAGTCTTTATCTAGTTCAAGAAGATGCCGGTAAGTTTTCACCAAGTTGAACAGTTTAGTTACTGCATCTTGATAATAAGACCCCTTAACAGTTTCATACCCTAATTCTTTAATATAAAATAACAATTCCAGTATGGAAAAGTGGTCCTTGTCAATGTACCTTAGTTCTGGCACACAACTCGCAACATATGTAGGGACACCCGTATTGGAAAAGGCTCTCGCACGGTGAAATCTTGTAAGAATTATCTCTATTTGTTACGTCACCTACAATAAAGAGTAAAAAATCAAAGTTTAGTTAATGGAATATACCCAAAGTACACACCAACAAGCTAAAGGCTACAACCTTTAATGCATGTTAAGAAATTGACGGAATATTCCTAAAAGCACAGCCCTAACAGTGAAATATCAAAACCCTAAAAACTAAATTATGCTAAAATTCAATAAATTTAACAAATATAAATCATAATAACACTTACACGAGGAAGATCTGAGCAAAACCCCTAAATTTATTCTTCGATTTGAGTGGAATTTTGGTTAAATTAGGGTTAAATTGGGGTTATTTGAAGAGAGAGAGAGTTAACATCGGGGGAGAGAGAAAGATTTTTATCCAAATGATTTTTTTACCATTTAAATGTATTAAAGTATATGTGGCTTTATTTAATACACGTGGAGAAACATAAGTGGAATAGCTTTCCACATCAGCAGCGTTTGGAGACACGCGCTTGGGCCTAAAGAGAATAGGGAAAAAAAATGTCCAATTGAATCAAAATTCGGGGGATGGGGGGCGGGCGTAGGGGCCTGATAGATACAGACCTTAGTTGAGGGGTCTAAGTGAATTTTTGGGACAAGTTTGAGGTCCTGTCGATGACTTAAGAAAAAAGGGAAAATACATCGAAGCACCCATAAACTTGTCCACAAAACTCACTTAAGCACTTTAATTTTACGGGTAATTTTTTACCCCCTAAACAACTTGTAAGTGAATTTTTTACCACCCTAACCACTGACGTGACAAGATTTATTTAAATCCACGAGTCGATATAAAAAAAATGAAAAAAAGAAAAATAAGTGGGGCCTATTTCTTTATTTTCAGCTACCAAACTATCCCCTCCATCATCTTTCTCACGCCCCACTATCCCTTCTCTTGTTGTTCTCTATTTTTTTTCACTGTTATATACCATCAACCAACTCCAATCAAAAACATATCGAAATATTTTTGTTGTGTGGGTTCCTGCAACAGTCCCAACAACAATCGGAATAAATTGATTCCACCAATAGTTGAAATAAATTAAATCTTCCAGCCAAACATATTTTAAGAGCTTCAATTTGATATTGATTCCACCAACTGAGAGTGAAAACGATTCTATTTTGTGTGGGTTCTTATGAAAAAATCTTCAAACCAATTTATTTCATTGAAATCAATTTTCCTCAATAGTTGAATTAACTTCGTATTGATTGAATTCTTATTTATATGAACAAATTGAAAAAACCCATATGAAAAATATCCAAATTTCACAATTTTGGGTCCAAAATCGAAAATAATAAACCTCAATATATATATATATATATATATATATATATATATATATTTCTCTTTAATTTCTACCAATTAACAAACTTATTATTTCAATTATACAAACTCCTAATTTCTCCTAACAACATTTAGTTCAAACTTGAAGATTCTTGTAAATTAAAACACATCATGTAGGATTTTTGGTTGCAACTAAGATTCGACTTTTTTCATGTTAGTTACAACTATTTCTATTTTATGAGTATTTTTTTATCGGTTAAACCAAAAATTGGACCGTTAAGGACTAAAAACCGATAAATCGATAAAAAATCTTATTGATTTAATTATTGGTTTAGCATATTTAAAAATCGAAAACTGATAAACCGAACCGAACCGAACCGACTGATGCACACCCCTACCCCAAATGTTTTGGACCAGCTAACATGATTTATACACCTTAAATTGAACCTTTGGCAGCTGCCTAATTCCAAGATCTGACATAGCTGCAATAAATTGAGATTGATAAGTTTTAAATAGCATGTCCAAAAGCGGCGGACACAGAGAGATTTTTATATTAGTAGCTGGACAGATTTACTGCTCATTATTCTAGTTGGTGTTCATGTATTATACAAGATCATACATATATTATACATAAACTATACAATTGTCGGTTATTTTTAGTTTAATCAGTTGGGTGGGTAGCTATTTAGCAGTTTATACAAATCAAAACCTTTTATTTTGTCAACACATCAAAGTCCATTAGGTTTACTAGTTCTATGAAGGTTGTTGGGCTAATTACGGTGCGGCCCAAGGGCACTCATTTGTTAGATTATTCTCCAAATTTGATCAAAATAATCAACAATGTATTTTAAAAGATGACCAGTTTGTTCCTACGATGTAAGACTATATTTGTTTTTATTAAGATTCACATGTTTAAATCTGAATGATTAGATGTTGTCTCTAGATTTGAAAACTGAATGATTAAGACTGTTTATTTTTTTAACATCTGAATGTGTAATTTTTTTTTATTTGTATAAATAATAAAAGATACAATTCAAATAAAAAATTATGTAATTTAGTATAATAAAATTATTATTTGATTGCTAAAAGAAACATTTATGTTTGTTAGTGACAGTGGAGATGATTTGTAATGGTGGTTGTGGTGGTGGTGATTAATGTTAGCGATTAGTAATGTTGGTGGTGATAGTAGTAATGGTTGGTATTGTAATGACTGTTATGATGGTGGCGATTGATAGTGGTGGTGGTAGTTGTGATGTGAAGTTGATTGATATTAGTAGTTGGAGGTGTTATCATGATGGCTGAAAAATGAATGCATCATGAATGACAATGTGTTAGTGGTAGTTGAAGACGTTATTAGTTGTGATGGTGAAAATGATTGTTAGTAGAGATGATTATAGCGATGATAGTGCTGGAAGTGGTGGTAGAGATGGCGATATTAGTGACTAGGGGTGTACAGATCAAATCATCAAGTCAAACCGAACTGAGAAAAAAAATCGACTTATGGTTTGGTTTGACGTTAGAAAAAAAAAAAACATCCATTCTTGGTTTGGTTTGGTGTTAACCAAAAAAAATTCAAACCGAACCTGAATCAAACCGACATAATATATATATATATATATATATATATATATATATATATATATAACATAATACCAAAAAAAAGTCAAACCGAACCCGAATCAAACCGACATAATATATATATATATATATATATATATATATATATATATATATATATATAGATATATATATATAGATATATATATATAGATAGATAGATAGATAGATAGATAGATAGATAGATAGATAGATAGATAGATAGATATAGATATAGATATAGATATAATATTAAAAGTATGAAGCCCCTAAAAAAAGTGATTTAAACTTTTTGCCCTTTATTGAAATACTCCTCAATAGACAAAATCGTCTTTTCACTATTTTTTAAAAATAATTATTATTATTAAATTATCATTCAAATATTTAGTATATAAAAGAAAAAAAGAAATAAGGAAGAATCTCATACCAAAAAGAAATTAAATGCAATGTTAAAATTTTTCGTTAGCAACATTTTAGGGAAAACCCTATTTTTGGAAAGGAAAAAAAGTTAAGAACCAAAATTTATATGTATAAAAAAACGTATGACATGTTTTTAAGAAAAAATCTATTTATGGAAAGGAAAAAAGTTAAGAACCAAAATTTATATATATAAAAAAACGTATGGCATGTTTTTACGGAAAAACATGTTCTTTGTTTTATTGCTTTTTAGGATCTATACTACATGTTAGATTTTAATTTTGGTTTTATTTTTTTGAAATCATCCTATGATGTGCTATGTGTAACTTTGTTTTGTCGTTTTGAGAATTTTATTTTATGTATTTCACTATTTATCTTTTATTTTTGTGATAGATTTTGTGAAAAAATTATGATGTTGTTAGCTCTTGATAGATGACTTGCAATTGTCTTTCATCACAATTTTCAGGTTGTCATCTTCTCTCTTAACATAATCTTTTCTGTTATTGTTAATTTGTTAAAAGTAGTTGTAAACTAAAAACATTTGCTTTATATTTAAAAAAAAATTGAGTTAATCAAGGACTTCTTTCAACTCATTATCAGGCAAATTAGGTTCAAGCAGAAAATAAATTCTTAGAATATTTTGCTTATTTATAGAACTCAATGACTATATATGTTTTGTAAGTGCACAACAAGTTTTTTTTTTCATGATTTGTACTATTTACAATAAGTTTTGTGCTTCTCTTTTTTCTCTTTGTCTTTAGGTCAACTTATTTCTCATGTGGGGTTGCTTTGTTACAAGTTCAACTTTTTGTCGACTTCAAGTTGCATAAATCACCACGTTAAGATATTATTTCAATTTTGAAGAAATTCTTATAACATCAAAAAGATCAAATTATTTATGCAACGGAATGATTTTTACAAACTCTTAGAACTTAACCTCAATCTCATCACCTGAGGTTGGATTTTTGAAGTTAAAGACATATTTTTGTGCTAAAAGAGCAAAGGTAATCCAGAACTTATTAATAGAGGAGGCCCGTTACTATCTGTTGTCTTTGTTATTATCTGTTATTTCTTGTACTTCTGTTACTTCATTTTTTGGACTGCTTTGGACCACTCTTTCTTTGAGCCCGAGGATCTGTTGAAAACATCCTCTCTACTTGAAGTAGAAGTAAGATCAGGGTATACTCTATCCTCTTCTGAACCACTTTATAAAATTATACAGGGCATGTGATATTATTGTAATCTTTATTACGAAGTATACATCAGTAACATTATCTATATGAACTAAAGGTGTCAAACGGGCCGGGCTAGGCCAACCCGAAACCGGCCCTTCCATTTTAACTGGATTGAGGGCCTGTTAAGGGCCGGTTTTGACGTTGGCCGGGCCGGGCCAAACAGTAAAAAAATTAAAACCCACCCTAACCCGGCCCACTTAATCCAACCCGGTCAAACCCACCAAAATCCGGTCAAAGCCGGTTAAAAACTGGTCAAACCCGTTTAAAAAATAAATAAAAAATCCAATATATACTTTATACACTCCAATATACACTATATACACTCCAATATACAATATATATTTTTAAAAAAATATATAAACAATTACACATATATACGTACCATTCATATATAATTATATATGACTATACGTACTACTTTAAATAAAACATATGCTATAATAGTATAATATATATATATATATATATATATATATATATACTAATTTATAAAACATATACACATGTATACGTTAAATATATACTACTTGAGAAGATATATACACATTTATATGCACCATTCAATATATATGTACTACTTTAAATAAAATATATACTGCAATATACATACATATATATATATATACAACAATATGTATATATATATAGTTACATACTAATTTATAAAACATATACACTTGCATACTTTAAAGATATATGTCTATAGAAGATATATACACATATATACGCACCATTCAATATATATGTACTACTTTAAAAAAAGTATATACTACAATATATATACTAATTTATAAAACATGAAGTAATGTATACGTTAAATATACACGTCTATAGAAGATCTATTCTCATATATACACTCTATTCTATGTATATGTAATACTTTAAATCAAATATACTATAATATATATACATTACAATATATATTTGTATAATTATATACTAATTTATGAAACATATACACATGTATACGTTAAATATACACATTTATAGAAAATCTATTCACATATATACACTCTATTCTATGTATATGTAATACTTTAAATGAGATATACTACAATATATATACATTACAATATATATAGATATTCTTATATACTAATTTATAAAACATATACACATGTATACGTTAAATATACATTTCTATAGAAGATATATGCACAAATATACAAAACATATGCTACTTAATATAATAAATTAATAATATTTGATAGTAAATTAATAATATATTAGAAGTAAGTTTTTAATTTAAAGTAGAAAACTAGAAATTCAATTTAAAATTTTAAATCGTTAAATGAAAAAAAATAAAAAACAAGGACTAAGGAGTGAATGAATTTGGGGAATTTTATTGATTGCAAAATGATCCAAAATTTATAATTTACATGAATGAAAAATCTATAAATTATGCATCATTTTTTCCAACTCATTCATGTTAATATTAATGGGAACTTGCATAGGATAGTCAAAATCAACAGGGGCAAAACCATGCATTGGACTTGATTCTGCTGAGTTCTCCCGTGAAGTCATAATTTCTTCAAGTTTCAGCTCGCCGCTCGGCTCCGGTTTCATTCCTTGGTTTCTTCTTTCCGCTCTAATCCAATCTCTGAGGCAAACTAGAACATTCATTGCATTGCTTCCCAATGAGTGTCGGTTGTCTCCAAGCTGTTGTCGTCCCTGACTAAAGGCGCTCTCTGATGCAACGGTTGACATTGGAACATTCAAGATATCTCTAGCTAATCTTGAAAGCACAGGATATTGTGTTTCATTACTCCTCCATCAATCCAACGTGTTGATCCATCGTCTGCGATCCTCTGGTACCGTCCGAAGATAATATTTCAGCTCTTCCCGATAAGTTGATGTGTAAGTTCTCTCATCAACACTGTTCCAACAATTTAAATCATAAAACGAATCAGAAAAACCACTATGTGCCGGCCTTTTAGAAGATGATGACTCCTCGGAAGAATGAGGAGCGACAGTTGGAGTGATATTTGTAGGTACGACTAAATCAAATAAATCAGCATAGTGATTATATAATTTTTCTATGCAATCCTTTGCATCAGCCGTAGCCGTCCACAAATCAGGTTGTACTTGTTCAGAATCATGGTTAGTATTTATTTCTAAGTTAGTATAAATAAGAGTACTAAAGTGACACATATGATTATATTTCATGCACGGATTTAGCATAGCACCAACCAAGTAAATAGGGAGAATCGGAAAAAAATATTTTTTAAATTTCGTAAACATTGCGCCAACAACTTCTTTATAACCTTCTTTATTTTTATATTCTTTGAGCAAACCAGAAATATCGGCTATATATGCTAAAATATTACAAACAGTAGGATAATAAGCACCGAAAAATTCAACCGTAGCTACATAAATTTTTTCTAAAAACTTAACAAGATCATTAATTACAACCCAATCAGAATTATGTAGCATGCAATTAGCAGAATCAACAAATGAACCGCAATGTTGGTTAAAAGCTAGTGTAATAGGAATTTTATATTTATAACAAGTTTTTAAAAATTTATACGTAAAATTCCATCTAGTATCAATTTCCTCAGGCATCAAAATCGGTGTAAGTCCATTTTCTTGACATTTAACTTTAAATTCTCTAATTCTCGATCTACAATTATTTCCTTGAATAAAACCAACGGCAAGATGAATTTTTTCAATATAAAGCTCAAAAAAGTCAAGACCATCTTTTACAATTAAATTATATATATGACATGCACACTTAATATGAAAAATTCCAGGCAAGGGCGGAGATAACGTAGATTTTATTTTTGTTATAGCAGTCTTGTTGTTAGAAGCATTATCAAAAGCAATACATAAAATTTTATTTTCTATACCATAATATCCGGCAATTTGAACAATAGAATCAACAATAAATTGTCCAGTATGTTTACGATCTTCATCATATAAAAAAGCAAGAATACGTTTTTGCATCACGAAATTACTATCCATCCAAAGACAAGTAACGGTTAAATAATCATTTTTATTTACAGCACGACCAAGATCAGAAGTTAGGGACAATCTACATTGAATATTTTTTAACAATGTTGATAAATAAAAACAATATTGTGAATGGAGTCTAAAAATATCAGACCGACAAGTAGTTCTAGGAATATCATTAAACACAGGATTATAAATTGCTTGTATATAACGAATAAAGGCATCAGAAGAAGAAAAACTAAAAGGCAAACAACCCACAACTATCATTTTAGTTATTTCTTCCCTGTCCCTCAATTTATTATACTTCTTCGCTACGTGACCGGTTGCTGGGTCCATTCTAGTTTGCGTTGACCCACCAACATCCCCACCACCTTTTATAATATTTAACTCTCTTTTGTGATCTTCAGCTACATGTCTCATTAACGTACCTGTACCCCCTTGCTTGCCTCCACTTCTATGCTTATATATTTGTTGACAAATATTGCATTGCACCTCAATATCTGATATACGTTCAAAAAAATTGTCATGCAATACTAGTTCTTTTATGAGGTTTTGGGGCACTGGAGGACGGGAAGGGAGATTAACTGATTCAGATCTAACGTTAGCATCTCTTACTGCGGGTGTCTCAGCAATATTTTTATTATCTTCGTCTAAATTAACCGCATCTACTTCATTTTCTTCTTCTATACTGTAATTTTCCTGAGCTTCTACGTAATTCATATCGTGAGCACCTACACCTATTTCTTCCTCAAAAGGTGTACCAAGCGATACCGAAGGCGAAGGCACACAGGTATATCTACTACTTGAACTACCTCTACCGCTAGTAATTTGCTTTTTACTATCACTACCGCTTCTGGAACAAAAATTTTTAACACCTTTAGTAGCGAGGTTTCTTAATTTATCCATAATATAAATTAAATTAAACTAAAAATATTCATAATACACAAATATAATAAAATTAAATATTAAACAATTAATACAATAAATAAAAATTAAACGTAAGAGATGGAACGACAATACCAAATTTTGGAAGTATCCGAAGATTGAGACTTTAGAAACTTCCGCTCGTACTTTGTAAACGAAAAATTAAAAAATTAAAGTGAACACTTTAAGAAATTAAATATATTGAATATTTGAGAATTGAGAATTGAGATTTGAGAGACTGAAAAATTGTATGAAAAATGATTTGAAGTTGTAGGGTATTTATAGATTTTTTTGGGGGATTAAAAAATATTTTAAATTTTTTTTTTTTAATAAATGGGCCCAAACTAGCCGTTTGGACCCAAAAACGGCTATATAGCCGTTGGGTCAACGACTAGTTTGGCCCAAAATCCAAAATATCTTTTTTTTTTCCGGGTCGGGCCAGGCCGGTTAACCGGCGGGCCTGGACCGGGCTTGGTCCGGGCCGGGTTAGCCGGACCCATTTTAACAAAATAACCGCCCCGGGACCCGGAACTCTAAAGCCCTAGGGCTTACCGGGCCGGGTCAAATCGGGCCGGGTTAGGTACTAGGGCATAAAAATACATAATATCTTATGTATGCTAATAATTACTTTTTCATACATAAAATATTAGCATAAATATTAACTATATCTCTATATATATAATATTCAAACTTTTTCATACATAAAATATTAATTATAATCTACCTTTTAAATACTTTTTCAACTAGTTTTAGTAATTTTTAATAATTTGAAAGTAGATGAAGATATATATTTAGATTTGGGCCTTTTAAGTTGTAATATTTGTCCATTAATTGCTAATTAAATAATCAAAAACCCAACATAAACTTAAAACCTAAATTTTCACCCTTTATCTCACTTTTTAGTTTCAAGAGAGTTTTCCGCTCCTCATTTTTTCATAATTATGGTTTTTTATTAGCACATGAGTGAAAACGTATTTGATCTAATCTTCGATCACAATATAATTGTAAAAACTAAAGATTATAAAAAAAAACCCCAAAAATAAAAAAACTCGAAAAAACCGACTAAAACCTAAATCGAAAAAATCAATTTTATGTTGGTTTGATTTGGTTTATAGTTTTAGTAAACCGACATTATTGGTTTATTTTTTTTGTAATAAAAATCGAACCAACCCGACCTATGTACACCCCTATTAGTGACAATGGTGGTGATGGCCAAAGAATTTATGGAGGTTGATGATGTATTAGTGGTAGTTAGCGATGGTGTGCTAGTAGTGATTGATGAGTTGGTCGGCAGTAGGGATTGACCAATAGTAATTGATGATGATGGTATTGTTGGTTGTGGTGGCAGCGGTGGATATAATTAAAATAATAGAGGTGATAGCTATGGTAATGACTGACAATGGTGGTTGATGGTGATATTAATTGTCAATGGTGATTGTGATGGTAAAGGTGGTTGGTGGTTAGTGGTGGTGGTGGTGGGTTGTGGTTGTCAATGATGGTGGTGACGGGTGATTATGGATAGAGTGATGATGAATATAACCAACACAAGAGTAACTCTTAATGATATAGACTTGAGTCTAGCTCTGAATGATTAAGATCTATTCAGACCTATTAAAAGCTAAAATTTTAATAAAATATAAATGCACGATGATCTAAAGTTTGAACCATTTAAACCAGACCTTCATTAAGTGCAAACAGATGAGGCCTGAGTAAAGATTATTGCTATGTTGGCCCTCAACATATGTATTACATGTGAGCTATCAAACTATAAAATAAAATCTAATCTGATTTTAAAAATCATACATAAAAAATTCTTGATCCTAACTTGAAAGGAATCACAGAAGGAACTTTTTATCTGCGACTGAGTTGCTTGATTTGATCTTGATTATAAAGAAATTCTTGCTAGGAAAATTATCTTTTTGTATTTGGCAATTCTCCAAGAAGAATTTGAAGAATCTAGGTTTTTATTATGTATAATATAGTAGGCTCTATTCATTTGACAATATAAGGATCAAATATCATTAAGACTTGGGGCCAAAGAAATCATTTCTTAAAAAAAGTAATTCCGTACATCAAGTCTTTTAGCTATGTGCAATATATGAGAAAGAGTCGGATCATAACAATATAATATGCAGAGTCTTATTCTACACTTCTAAAAGAGATTGGTTTAACGGTTAAACTCATTACTTTTTAACGGTTGAATTCATTATTTTCTAATCATGACAATAACTTTAGTGATTACGTTGAGACTTCCCTTCGAAAACAATGAAAAACAATTTCATCATACTTGTACACTAAGGACCAAATAAAATCAAACTCTACAAATCAAGGACCACGTTGATCATTTCCTCTTGGCTGAATACATGTACAAGCCCCTGAACTATTTAACTTTTTTCGTATAGACACCTCAATTAAACCTTGAACCTATTGAACCCTTTACTCTTTCACAAACAATATCAATTAAGCACAATTGTTGGCATGACATGACATGTGTAATACACTCCCCATTAGGAGAGTGAAAAGCCATAATTTGCTGTAATTTTTTTTTTTATTCTTTTTTTCATATCAAAACTCTCAACATCACAAATGAATTTTTGTGGAAAAATTCAACATCAAAAATTGATGTTGGTCAGTGAAAATTGATGGCGGAATGTGTAAATGTAGAGAAAAATGATTGTTTTTCGGTGAAGTGAATGATGGTTTTAAATTGGTCTCACCGGCAGCTCGCCAGAAAACGAGTTGGAGGTCGTTGTCAGTGTTTGGGTGGTGATTTAGTGGTGTTAGAGGGTGTTTAATTGTGTTGTAATGAATTTTCCGGCGAAATTTTCGCTGAAAAAATCAGATATGAACACTGCAACACCACCAACAGTGTAACATCAACACAACAACACCCCAGAAAAAGTTCTTGATGTCATCGCTTAATTCCTCAAAAGCAAGGGATCTTTTTCTTCCTCTAATAATTGTTGGGTGTTGTTTTGATGAAAAATGGAGAAGTAAAGGTGAATTTTAATGTTGGTAGACTAGAGAAAGAGTAAGACAAAAAAATAGAATTTTTTCTTTTTAAAAAAATTGTTATTGTTGCTTGTTGTATATGAATGTGTAGTGGTACTCTTTTTTTTTCCTTTGATCGTTGTTTTGGTGGAAAAATGAAGAATTGAAAGTGAGGTTTAATGGTGGAAGGATAGAGGAAGAAGAAGTTAAAGAAATAAAATTATTTTTCTTTTTTTAAAAAAAAATATTTTTAAATTTTTTTTCTATGATGACATGTAATTTTATCATTAGGTATAATTGCCCAGATCCTATTTTATGGGATTATATTGGGTTTGTTGTTGTTGTTATAATTTCTATATCATGGCAAGTGAATTTCACGTGTCAGATTTAATATGAAATTGTATAATTTGTACTTAATTGACACGATTTGTGAAGGAGCAAAGCGTTCAATAAGTTCAGGGCTTAATTGAGGTGCTAATGCCAAAAAAAAGTCAAATAATTCATTCAGCTTTTCCTAATTTATTTTTCCCCTCCTCCTATGTGTACTTGACACATTGACAAACACCTTTCTAATTTTTCAACACAAAAATATAAAATTTTAACACAAAATATAAAATTAAAAAAATAAGATCATCCACAAACAAAAGGCTACAAAAAAATTCTCTCGTTCTCTCTCTTTGGACATTGAGAACAACAATCTCAGATCCAATCAAATTGTTACTTATTACACTCTTTGTCTTCACAGATCCAATCGGAACTAAAAAAAAACATGTCGACTTTTAGCGGCGATGAAACTGCTCCCTTCTTTGGCTTCCTTGGCGCTGCTGCCGCCTTAGTTTTCTCTTGTAAGTTCATTATTACAATACTTGTTGTGATTTATAGTAATTTTTACTTAATTTACGAATTAAGTTTGACTGTCGAAATTCGAATTGTGCGACATAAATTAGGACATGAGTTCAATGGTGGTGGTCAACTGTGTTTTGTAAATCATATTTTTAGCTTATTATTGATGGATATAGAATAGAGAGATAATTGAAAGTTTGGAGATTACCAAAGATATTAGGGATAAAATCATGAAAGGATTGGTAAAACCAAAAGTGAAACAATGTATGATATATATACTGTACATATAAATGAGAGGATGAGGCTAAATAACCAATTTATCACTTATCACTCCCACTCAAGCGATGCACAATCTTGAAGAATGAAGAGCTTGTCGTATAGGAACAACAATCTTGGTGAAGAAAGTGTCTTGGTTAATAAATCAACAAGTTGATCTTGAGTAGTGACGTATTAAACCAGGAGAACACTTGCGGCAACCTTTTCACGAACAAAGTGAATATCAATTTCAACATGCTTGGTACGAGCGTGCTGAACAGGATTGACTGTCAGATAAAAACTGTTAATATTGTCACAAAAAATTGTAGAGGAAGAAGGAGAAACATGAACTTCATGTATAAGCGAACGTAACCACGTTATTTCAGCAGTTGCATGAGCAACTACTCTGTATTCAGCCTTGGCACTTGATCGAGAAACAACATTTTGTTTCTTAGAAGACCAAGAAATAAGATTTTGACCAAGAAAAATTCAGTAGGCTGAGTAGATTGACAAGTTGCAGGGCAACCAGCCCAGTCCGCATCTGTGTAATATTGTCAGCTGTTAGTAGAGCCACAAGGAATAAATAGCCTATGATCCACAGAGCCTTGCAAATATCACATAATTCTTTTGAAGATAGTATAATGAATGGTCAAAGGAGAATGCATAAATTGAGAAACTTGATTAACAACAAAAGAAATGTCTGGACGGGTAAAAGTTAAGTGCTGGAGACCACCAACAAGGCTTCTGTAAAGTGTTGGATCCAAAAAAGGAGGAGAATCTTCGGAATGAAGTAGAGGCATAGGAGAAAGAGGAGTTGAAACCGGTTTTGATGATAACAAATTTTCACGACTAAGTAGGTCTTTTACATGCTTGGTCTGACAAAGAAAATACCCCCCATTGCGAGCAACTATAGAAATACCAAGAAAATAAGTAAATAAACCTAAGTCATTCATGTAAAATTCAAATTTAAGAGTTGATTTAAAGACTGAAGTAAAGAATTAGAAGAAGCAGTATGGAAAATATCATCAACATAGAGACAAAGAATAGCCATGTCTGAATTTTGTTTGTAATGAAAAGAGAAGGATCAGACATGCTATTTTTAAATCCCATTTCGTAAAATAAAGAATGTTAACCTATGAAACCATGTTCAAGGAGCTTGTTTTAAGCCATAAAGGGCTTTGTTCAACCGACAAACATGATGAGGAAATTGTGGATGAACAAAGCCAGTAGGTTGCTTCATGTATACCAATTCTTCAAGATTGCCATGTAAAAAGGCATTCTTAATGATGAATTGATGGATATGCCATTTCTTACATGCAACAAGGGTTTGAATAGTGCGAATGGTGACTGGTTTCACCACAAGACTGAACGTTTAATCATAATCTAGTCCTTGCTTTATCAAATTTTGTTTTGTATGATACACCCAATGACAATCAATAATATTGGCGTGTGGAGAGGTGGAACTAATGTCTATATGCGATTAGCCATAAGAGCATTGTATTCGTCAGCCATAGCATGTCTCCAATTAGGACACGTAGAAGCTTCTGTAAAAGATGAAGGTTCAGATGGAAGTGTGGAGGAATGAAAAAGAAGAGAAGCAAGGACTCGAGGCATGAGAGACCCTGTCTGCTTACGGGTAATCATGGAATGAGTCTTTGAATTAGAAGGTAAGGTTGGTAATTGATCTTAAGAAGTAGATTTAGGAGGTAAAGAAGTGTGAGGACTAACATTTGGAGAGGAATATGGGATGTCTTGTTGACCGACTATTGATGTGGAGATTGGAGTTTGGTGTCCAACAAGTGGAGGAAAATTAGAATGAATTGAGTTAGCTGATAAGATATAGTAGAATTTTCAGCATTAATAGGAGATAAAAAAACATGCACTCCTTTGAAAATTAATTTCCTGAAAATTAGGAGATGATTGAAGATAAAGAGAATGAATATCAATTGAAGAGGGAAGTTTAAATAGATAAGAAGAGCTAGATTGCGATGAAGTTGAGCCGAGAAGATAAGGATAAGGAAAAAAAGTCTTTGTTGAATAGAACATGCCTAGAGATAAACACTTTGTTAGTTGTAGGATCAAAACATCTGTATCCTTTATAGTTGGAAGGATAACCAAGAAAGACGCAGTGTTTTGAACGGGGACTCAACTTGTTAGAAGAATATTATGTAAATTGGGATAACATGAATAACCAAAAGCACGTAGATGATGGTAGCTAGGAACCTTTGCAAAGAGAGCTTCAAATGACGCCTTAAAGTGAAGTTTAGACAACAGGAGGATATTTAAAAGATGGACAAATGTGTTTAACGTTTGAACCCAAAATTGGGAGGGAAGAGAGGCTTGAAATAATAATGAACAAACCATAGTTAAAATCGTACGATGCATCCATTCAGCTTTACCATTTTGTTGATGAGTGTGAGGGCAAGAAATACGAAGCAAAACACCATTATCATTATGAAATGACAAAAAGCCCGGAGTTTAACAAACTCCGCAACCCTATCACATTGAAGAGCCTTTGATTTTGTAGAAAATTGGGTCAAGAGGTATGCATGAAATTGCTTAAACATAGAAAAAGTATCAGATTTATGCTTGAGATGAAATATCCAAGAAAACTGTGTGAAATCATCATGGAATAAAAGATAATATCGAAAACCAGTAAAAGATGCTACATGGGAAGTCCAAATATCACTATGAATTAACTCAAATAAAGATGAATAAAAAGAGCAGGAATCCATAAACAACAACTTCTGGTGTTTGCCAAGTTGACAAACATTACATAAATTGTCTAAACTTTTGAACTAAAAACAAGGTAATTTATTGGCCCTAATTAAACTAGCTGAAATAACAGAGCTTGGATGTCCTAGATGACGATTCCAAAGGTTTGGAGAGACACGAGCAACAACAAAAGCAGAGTGAAAGTTGCAGCAGAATCACCACAATGAGAAGAAATTGCATAAAGTGGTCTAGAACTTTTGCACCGAAGTAGGGACTTCTTCGTCATGAGTTCCTTGATGAAAAACCAAAAGGATCAAAATCCATGGGACAAGAGAGCTTGGATGTCCTAGATGACGATGCCAAAGGTTTGGAGAGACACGAGCAACAATAAGAACAGAGTGAAAGTTGCAGCAGAATCACCACAATGAGAAGAAATTGCATAAAGTGGTTCAGAACTTTTGCACCTAAGTAGGGGGCTTCTTCGTCATTAGTTCCTTAATGGAAAAACCAAAAGGATCAAAATCCATGGAACAATTATTGTCCATAACAAATTTACAAACAATTAGTAAATTCGTGGAAAGACTAGGAATAACTAAAATATCTTTAAGCGTAAAAAGATTATTAGAAAGAGTGAGAGTACCATGTCCAGTGTAGGAGATAGGGAGTTGAGTGCCATTACCCATAATTACGTGATCTGAGCCATTGTACGGAGTAATAGAGGATAAATTGAATGCATTAGGAGTCATGTGGAAGAGGCTCCAGTATCAACATACCATAGAGCATCACCAGGTGAAGATATTGAGTAATTGGAACCTAAGTTGCACGGACTCTTCACTTTCAATGCCGTAGCGGTGTCAGATTCTCCAAAAAATATACTAGTTTTGGAGAATTCGACACGCACTTGTTGACAATTTTGAAGAGTCCGAGCAACATAAGTTGGAACTAACGCCTGACACAAAGGCCTTAGACTTCAAAGATGTACAATCACGAGCACTATGATTTGGCTGATAGCAAGTTGGCAGTATATAGCTGTTTTGGCGAGTTGAGATGGAATGTAAGAAGCTGGAAAACGGAGGAAGACCTAGGATAGAAGGAAGATGCGGACGAGGAGTGAACTGTTGAGGCACCCTATTAAAGGATCCGGCATTCCCTTGATTGTGATGACCACGACCACGACTGCCATTGTAATGGCGACCATGTCCACGCCATAAGAGGAAGAAGATTGTTGCTTGGCCAAGAAAGCAGTGGTAGCATTATCCATAGACGAATTTGAGAAACTGGTCAATTGATATTCATGGAGAAAGAGTAAGGAGTGCGCCCAGCCCAAACAAAAGAAGGAAAAAGAACACAAGTGGAAATAGAGGTGCTCGTAGACATATATTCAGAAGGTAAGCCAAAGAGTATTTAGAGAACAAGATCAGAATCAAGAGGTCAAGGTATCAACTATGGACTTGTTACGATGGACATATTCATTAATTGAGAGATTACCTTTTTATAAGCTTATGAAACTGGACTTTAAGTTGGAGTGTTCGAGACTAACTTGATTGCGGAATAAACACTTAATTTGAATTCTATGCATCTCTAGAAGTGACCGAATGATTTAACTTGATTATTGCTTGAAGAATCTCTTGAGAAATAGTTGCTTGAATTCATGAAAGAACAATGAAATCAAGTTGAATCCATTTTTGGCAGGAAGAAATAGGGATAGGGGTAGGATCATCACTCACAATAGTAAGCTTAGGACAAGGAAGATTTCCATCAATGAATCCATAAACACCATGACCTTTGAAAACGGGTAGGAAAAGTTCTCTCCACAACATATAATTTTTATAGTCAAGAATAGTGGGAAATAGATTTTTAATGTTAGAGACAAAAATTGCAGAGATTGAGGATGGAAGAAGGGAGGAAGCTTCTGTTAGAGAGGCCGGTGAAGAAGAAGAAACTGATTGAGTAGAGGTATTGGAAGTCATGATTCAATAGCAGAAAAAATCTAGACGTCTGGTAAACAATATATTTCTGAATAAATATGGTTTACAATACAATGATATATAGTGTACATATAAATGAGAACATAAGGTTAAACTTCTAGCTGTAGTTACCCTCTTAAGTACAATAGTAATCCAGTATAATTTAAATAACCAATTATCACTTATCTAAAAGTGCTTTATATGCTATAAAATCGGGTTATCAACTTAGAATTGAGAACATAAGGATAAACTTCTAATTGTAGTTATCCTTTTAAGTACAATAGTAATCCAGAACAATTTAAATAACCAATTATCACTTATCAAAAGTGCTTTATAAGCTATAAAATGGGGTTACCAACTTATAACTTTTGACTGATTTTATCTTATACACACTTTTTTGTGTTTCCAAAACACAATTAAATCAAAAGGTGCATTAAATTATGTTGTTCGGACACTTCAAAAACGTCGATGGGTGTGTGTCAAATACTTCAAAAGTAGTGCATTTTTGGAGAATCTCGGTGCGGCAACATTTTTTTGGAGAGTCCAAGCAACATAGCTTATAAGCACATTTGACCGGCTTATAAGCTTTAGCTAAAACCCTCTTATTTTGCAATGCTGCTAATTATGTTTGTTTATCTTCAATTTTTTGCTAGGTATGGGAGCAGCCTATGGTACAGCGAAGAGTGGGGTAGGAGTGGCGTCAATGGGTGTGATGAGGCCAGAGTTGGTGATGAAGTCAATTGTGCCAGTTGTTATGGCTGGAGTTTTGGGTATTTACGGTTTGATTATAGCTGTGATTATTAGTACAGGGATTAACCCCAAAACCAAGTCTTACTATCTTTTTGATGGATATGCCCACCTTTCCTCCGGTCTTGCTTGTGGTCTTGCTGGCCTCTCTGCTGGTATGGCCATTGGAATCGTTGGTGATGCTGGTGTTAGGTAAGTTACTGCCATTTGGTTACCTTTGTATTATTGTGGCTTGCGGAAAGTCATTGCCATTTGACTACCTTTGTGTTTTCGGTTGCTATCTTTTCTAAGTTGATAATGCATCTCCTTGCTTCTGCTTGTATTGTGCTAAAAATGGATGTCTTGTTATCGGCTTACTTTTTCTTTCTTAAGTTGCTCATCATTAGTAATGTTAGGATGCCGAAGTTGCAGTGTTTTTTTCTCCACAGTAAATCATGCAACAGCCATTATGCTTCTACATGAATTAGTTGGCTGGCAGTCTGAATGATATAGATCTGTTCTGTTTTATTTGGACCCATCACATTCCAGCCTTCGGTAATTAGAGACGCACTCTTGTATGTACACTTCATTGGGAACCGTATTAATATCGCAAACATAAAAAGGTGAATTTGCCTTCCCAGTAAAGAAACCTATTATACTATTGACTAAGCTAGTGATGATACAAACAGGATTCACCATCCCACATAACTAGTGTTGCCATAACCATTTTGTGTCTGCAACAATTGTCGTCGTGGGCAACCTGATGAAGAGTTGGTAGCTGAGAATTCAGATTTTTCCATAGTTTCCGATTTCATTAGCCTATATACTAGTGATGCTATGCCCGTTTAACTAACCTGTAATATGTGATTGATGTTGTTGCTTCGTTATCATACTTGTATGAGTTGGTCATTATAAAAGATACGTCCATGAGTCATATTTTGTAGGTGTGTTATAGTTATTGATGGTCAACTTGTGTTCATGGGAAAAGGGAGTTTTCCTTGTAAGGAAATCAGCTAATTGTTCTCTTCTGTCTCTGTTTCACAGAGCCAACGCGCAACAGCCAAAGCTTTTCGTCGGGATGATTTTGATTCTTATTTTTGCTGAAGCCCTGGCTTTATATGGCCTTATTGTCGGTATCATCCTCTCTTCTCGTGCTGGTCAGTCTAGAGCAGAGTAGAAGAAGAGCATGCTTCACACCTTTACTGTGAATTACTCGTATTCTTGATGGATTATTACATTTTCTTTCATTCTTCACTTCCACTATTCTGTACTTGATTGTTTTTGGCTAGAAGAATTGGTTCATGTGTGCTGTTCTTCTGTTGATTATATCTATAAATAAAGATGTCAGTTAATCTGATGCCCGATTTTCAAGGACTACGGGCTTTTGTAAAATACCCGGTGTATCATTTTATCTCGACTTCAATTCAAATATTAATTTACTTCAAGATTTCCCTCCCTGATGTCTTTATATGTTTGCTCTTTCCCCTTGTGCGTCAATTTTAGTTTTGCAATTGTTATATACTCTTGCTGCATTTGAATACTTTGAGGCCTGAGGTCCTAGACTTACACCTCAAATTTATGCATCATTATCTGAAGGCTGAGAGTCTTTAGGAAACAACCTCTCTATCTAGAGTGGTAAGGTCTGCGTATACTCTACTCTCCCCAGACCACAACACTTTGCGGGATTTAACTGGGTATACTACTGTTATTTGAACATTATATTTTTGTCTTATTATCTTGTTGTAGTTATTGCATTTTCATCTCTTCTTGAGCGGAGGGTCTATCTTAAACAAGGTATGGCTAAGGTATGCGTATACATTACTCTTTCAAGACCATACTCGTGGAATTATACTGTATTTATTATTGTGTACTTCTGTTATTCTAGCCTTTGCTTTCCCAGTTAGAATGTTAGCCAATTTGTTGAACTTATTGAGCTCAAGAGTGTAACCAACTAGATCATCCTATCTTCATTAATCTATGTTGCTTTTCCTGTGAAAATTGGAAGATCAAGTAGTTTGCATTGTTATCCCATCACATCTTGTATTCATAGGATGATCCACAAGAAAAATGATAAATTTGCACTAAATATCTATAGCGAGGTCAATTGAACCCATTATTTTTTATGCGGAACATAGGTGTACATGTAATAGAGGTTTAATATAACATTCATATTTCATTCGCAAAAGATAGAGAAGCTACTCAGAAGAGAGACGTCTAACAACTCGATTGAATTTCAAACAAGTGAATATTAAAAAATAAAAGAGAATCACCTTTTCAACAATCGATATATATTGAAAACTGAGACTAGTATTGTTTGTTTAAAATTATTGATTACTGCTAAATGTCATTAGTTATCCAGACCTGACTTTTTGGTACTCTATCGAATATATTATATTGTTATTGTTGTAAATATCATTAGCTATGTCTCAACTTGAAACGAGTAACAAATAAACATTAAAGAGATTCATCTGTCATTAGATAAATTTGCTCCTCCTTCGCAGCAAAAAGACTCAACTAACTTTTTTAGTGTAATCCCGCAAGTGAAGTCTTGTGAGGATGGTGTGTATGCAGTTACCTCTACCTTGTAAAGATCGACAAGTTATTTTTTGATAGGCTCTCGGGAAAGAGATGACAGAAAAAAAGAGGTTCCGTAAAGAGAGAAGGAAAACAACTCCTTCTCGACAAAAAGATTCAACATCATATTCGGTGTAATCCTGCAAATGGTCTTGGGAGAATGGTGTGCATGCAGTGTCACCTCTACCTTGTAAAAGTAGACAAGTTGTTTCTGATAGACTCAAGAATAGAAAATCTACTTGTTAAGATCGACAAGTTTTTTTTTGATAGGCTCTGAGATGAAAGAAAAAAAGAGGTTCCGTAAAAAGAGAAGGAAAAAGCTCCTCCTTCTCGGCAAAAAGATTCAACAACATATTCGGTGAAATCTTGGGAGGATTATGTGCATGCAATTTTATCTCTACCTTGTAAAAACAGACAAGTTGCTCGAAAAAAGAAAATCTACCTTGTAAAAGATTGACAAACTTTTTCTGATATGCTCTCGGGAAAGAAATTAAAGGTTCCAAAAGAGAGCAAATTTCCGTTGCCGGGACTTGAACCCGGGTCTCTCGGGTGAGAGCCGAGTATCCTAACCAACTAGACTACAACGGATTTGTTGTTTGGTACACTTGTTCAATTTTCCATAATATAATATATGTGCCACATTCCAATCCCAACTATCAAACAAATCTACTTAAAGTTGAATAAAAATAATATGATATTTCATGATTGTTATATGAATATGTATATGTAGAATATTTACTAAAAGAGTTCAACATCTATTAATACGTGTGCGTAGTACATATCACTACCTCAGAGATGAGATAGAGAGACTATTTTCGATAGATTCCCGACTCAAGATAAAACATTCAACATGCAGTAATTTTATTGTTTAACCTCATATATATTCTGTATTTTCTATGAAGGAAATTTATTATTAGTTTCGCTCGTAATGTGATATGAGATATGTATCTAGGTATGTTAAAAAATTCATCAAAAATCTATAACTAATTTATCACATCATTGCATTGTATCATATATACCAGAAGATATAAGATAGTGGAATGCGCCTTTTTTCTTTATCTCATTTATGAAGTCGTTATACGGACTAAGTACATTCTAACTTTTTTAGATATCGTAAGAATACACTCTATTATTGTTGTATAGAAGATAGTGGAATGTGGAAAGGCCACCATTTTGGTTAGAAGATATAGTGGGGTATGTCGACAACTATTTTGAAATCTTGAGTTTTCTCATCTCATTGGTTGATAAAAACGTGTTCTTGTTTTGTTTCCAAAATAGATAACATGATGGGCCATTTTTTTTAATTATTATTATGTAGTTGTTCTAATCTGTAATGAAAATTATTATTGATAACATAATAACTACTGGTTGCAAATTGCAATTATCAAGTAGTAATTAATATGGAGAGGTATGTGTAAAGCATGTCATTTTATTGATTGCTACATCATATTTAGGAGTAGTTCATATTTAGGAGCGTCAAAGGATCGAGTTAGATTAAATTTTGAAAGTATTAAATAACTTGTTATTAGACCCTCTAAGGGTTATCTTGATTGCGATAGACTAAGTTAAGATGAACTAAACAATAAATTTTAATAGTTTGTTTTTTCATAATTCATTTTATATCTAATGAAATGTTTTTCCTAATTATGATATAACATATCAAAGAAAAAGAACACTAATTTTTATTTTAAAAAAAATATGATTTGACGAGATTTCATTTAGATGAGGTTGAGTTACTTATTTAGCACCAAAACATTTAATTTTTTGATGAACTAATTTGTGCGGATCAAAATAAATTGATTTGATAAATGAATAAATTATTAATTAATCCGCTCAAATTTAAATGCGTTGGACTAGTTATATTTTTATGAGCTATTGTTAACACTCCCAATCACACCCTTGGTGCAATAAATTAAGGGAGTAAGGTTATTTCACTATTTCTTTTTGATTGATTCATGATGTATTATTACTGTTGTTGTTGTTTTGGATTATTTTGTTTCTTACCCTGTGTCATGCGTTGTCTTTTTTTTTTTTGGTGCGAAAGATGGTTCATTCATTAGATATTAAGACGGAAATAGAGTTTCACCCCTTCCAGCTGAGGAGGACAAAAATAAATTGTTCGGGATCATATCCAGGCCCGATAGGTTAATAGATGAGTTTTTAATTGTACGTTGAACAAGCAACCCGTTAGAGTCAGAGTGAATAGAGGCTGCTACAAACAAGGGCATTTCCAAAAACAGTTGCGGCATCTCCATGGCTTGACCTTTTAGTTCCCTCCTTCGCTAGCATGTCTGCCACTGCATTCTGTTCCCCGAAGATCTTCAGGGGCATTGCTGATTGTGTTTCCTCCATAAGAGACCTGCACTCAACAATCAAATTATGGTAGGCAAGATGATCATTAGTTAACTTGGGTATTATGGCACTAGAGTCTGTTTCAATGGTAAAATGTTTGAGGGTGTTAGTTTTAGCAATGGCATGGCCATGGCGCAAAGCTAGCAGTTCTACCATTGTTGGAGTAGTGTGTGGAAGGTGCATAAGGAAACCTAGGACCCAATGTCCATTATGGTCCCTGAAGATCCCTCCTATCCCCCCTTTGTCGGGATTGGTAAGGGCTGACCCATCTATGTTACTTAAATTGACCATCAACAGGTGGGTTCCATTTGGTGGTAATGGTGGTGTAGGAAGACTGGGTGGAGGGAGTTGTCCTAACTAACATGTTGTACTCGGTTGCAAGGGCAATGGTTGTGTCTATAGATACATGGATAGATTTGTTATTGAGAGTATTCTCATTCCTGCATAACCAAATGTGTTATGCATTGTCAATGGATAACTATGTTGTCACATGCCTTCATCTTTTTGCTATTGACTTTTGTCTTTATTTAGGTTGTTGTAGTTAAAGATATTCAAATTACGCAATTAATATTCTTAATTGAAGTGTATTTGTACTTTTAAAAGGCAATTGATTATAAAGAGGATTTATATTTCTTGACCAAGACAAAGGGAAAATCAGGGTTTGGAATTTACTAATATGAATGTGAGAAAAGATGGATTCAAAATTTGAAGTATATAAATTTCTACGACAATTTTAAATTTAATGTATAAAATATTAATTAAGTTTATAATTAAATATTTAATAAGTATTTTACTAACATATTTATAAATATTTTGGATCCTATCATCCCTATTTGTTATACTAAGCTTCTCATCTATTATACGTTGTTAAATCATAGAGACAGAAAGGTAATGGAGTATATATGTGATTTATATATGTCGTATTTGTCCTTTATTTCGTTATCTTTCATCTCAAATATCTCTCTCACTAATGAGTGTTTACCCTGAAAAAATTAGTCTAATTTGGTTGATATAGAGAAAACCATGTAATTTAAAGAATATATAATTTATTCTTTCTTTTTGTAATTTGAATATTTGTAATAGCTTATTGTCTCTTTTTGCAGTAAGAATTTGACTCATGACTAGTAAAGAAAGAGAGACATTAAATTAGTAAGTATTGGCTAAAAGTTTTGACACCCTGTGGTTAGTAGCGAAGGTTAGTGACTATAATTTTTTTCATAGTATTTTATTACTATTATTATTTTTACAACTAACATTTTCATTACAACTAGCTTAGCATTAATCATAAACTACATAAAACAACATAGTAAGGATAGAAGTTATGCTCCTCAACTTCAAGCCTGTATGCAATTTTACCTCTGTTGCATGCCTGATGATGGATTTCTGGAGTGATCGTCTTGACAATTACTTCATGTGCCTGGATTTTTAGCAAACTGAGACCACCATCACCTCTACTGCATTGTCCTTTGCATGCTCCAGCAAATGCATCTTTGAATCATGAACTGGAGAGCATTATCTACCAGTAGATCAAACCCCAATACTCACGCTAATTATTTCCTCCTGCAACATAATAGAACCTTTGTTTGCTGATTTACTCCTCACTTTTTGCCAACCTTCTTCTACATTGTTTGCGGGCGCCTCACTAGAAATTTCATCTATTTCTTCTTTGTCTTTTTTTTGGTTCAGATTATCGTTAATGTCTGATGCTTTAGTCTGCCAGATCTTTGTGACCTTTGGATTGGTTTTCAACAGTTGTGGTGGAGAGCCCTTACTCTCTGTAGGCAGTGGCTTCCAATCATACCCTACTTTCTGCTCAAAAACATCACCATGAAGGTCCATTACTTTGATCACAGTAGCCAGTGGCACATAAGCATCCATTTCAATAAGGACCCGGGCATTGAAGATCCGCTCTAGTTTAGATGTACAATCATCTGTACAAATGGGATCGCCCAACCCGCTAGCTATCCTACTAAGTAGTGATCTTAGGTGGATTTATGCACTTAAGTGTAGTTATTCGGCCTTAATTAGCTTAGTTCTGAGGATTCCTATTGAGCTTAATGATGTAATCTTGGTATAAATGAGCATCTAAGTGTTTAGTTATGTATTTGTAGTATTTAAAGTGCGTTCATAATGATTTTGGAGTAAAAACATTAAGTTAAAGTTCAAACGCGACAACCAATACTCTTAGCTTGAGCTATGTTCCTTTCTAGTTCATCGTGTTGAGTTCTATGTAGTTTTGAGCTCTTATTGGTAGTGCTTATTGTTATAGGATGCTTGGTGAGTTGATCAAGATAATGAATGGATGATATACACGCTAGAAAACATGAGGAAAAGTCACCACACGGCATGGATGTGAAGGACAAACGCATGGGACAAGGCAAGATGAAATTAAATCTGAAAAATTTGAACACATTGGCGTGCCACGCTGCTAAGATGGTGCGATAAGGGCGTGCCACACCCTTGGTTGCAACTCAAATGGCACAAACCAGTGTGCCTCCGCGATAGCAACATTCCACGGATCCTAGGCTACGCGATAAGGGCATGGCACAGTGCTATTTTAAAAATGGGCAGCCTTGGCCTATTATAAATAGGACACTTAAATATTATTCTACACACCTTGTACGACCTTAAGACTTGGAGATACGATTGAGGAGGCTGCAAATAGGGTTTTTATTCCTTTACTTTAGTTTGTTTATGGATTTTAACATGGGTTCATCTATTGTGATTGATTACGTGTATGCCCATGAGCAGCTAAACACCCTTTTTCGGGGTTAAGGCCATGAACATGATTACTCTTGTTATGAATTGACTTGGTTTTTGTTATTTATCATTATTGGTTGTTTATTTATCCTTGTTATCACTATTTTAAGGATTCGCGACCCTTAGAATACATGCTTAATTCTATCATGAGCCTGGAAGGAGGAATGATAGGAAAGAACGTGGGATAGCTAGAATAAGATCGTAATTTCAATTGAATGGTGTTGTGATTTGCATTTGAGATAGGAATATACCTAAGCGCCTTATTTGGTTCAATTACGGGATAGAATATGAAGACATTTAACTTAGTTCTCGCATCCCAGCCCAACGATGTAATTCATGTGGGACTAAGTTAGATAATTGACTAGAGATTCGGAAGGTCATAGTCATAATATCAACCCCGTGGACCAGCAACCAAGATAAGTAACCTAACCAACGAAGTTATATAGCTTAGTATGATTGTTTGTAGTGCTTTAATCCTGGGTTTCTCCCTATTACTGTCCAAGAACTTTACTTCACCGCATTGTTTAAATTTAATTATATTCTGAACTCTCAAATACTTTTGTGGTACCTTTGCACTTATTTAATCTTTAAAGTGAGACTGGATTAAGATAGTTGTTTAACACTAGTCCATGTGAGATTAATACTTGGCTTTTATAAGGCCATTTACGTGTGCGCTTGGACACAACGCTAAGCGATTTTGGTCCCCAACAGTTAAGGGGCAAATTGGGTAGCTTCACCTATAGGGGAATCACCTTCACTTCTTCATCGTTGAAATTGAACTTAGAGAACCAAGTTTAATAATAGTCGGCTTATTACTTGATGAAGTGAGGACCATTCATGAGCACATAGTCTCTTTAATTATTAGTGTTATGATAAATTTATATTTTTAACTTTTGACATACAAAACAGTCCAAATATAACATGTTTCTCAGTTCTTACATAAAGACTAAAATCTACTTTTTGTTTACTATCCAAATATGAAAGAATGGACCCTTTTAAGCCTCTCAATAAAATTCAAAGTTTGACTAAATCATTTTCAACAAAGTTGTTCCCTTAACTACTCATCAATCTCATCTCCAAATTCATGTGCTACACATGGTTGACCCATAAATGCAAAAAGACACGTCAAAATTAGGCCAATCAGGTACAGTATAACCTCGATAAATTAATACTCGATAAATTAATAACCTTGCTAAAATAATAATTTTCTTCGGTCCCGAGTCGGGATCAACGTGGTAAATTAATAATTCGCTAAATTTATAAGATAATACAAAAAAAAAATTCATATAGGTCCCATTTGATATATAAATTAATAATTCATCTGTATCAAAATATTTCATACATAATACATAAGTAAACTAAACAGGTTTCTGAAAATATGAATCTAATGTTGTTTGTTTCTTCTTGAAATCAATATCACCTTGAATCTCATCTCTAACCCTTCTTACTGCATTAAGAATATCAGGTGTAGTCTTCTCATATTGCAAAAGGAAGTGATGTAAGGTGATTGTTGCTTTCAGAGCATCTTTGCGCGAAACTTGTTCTAATTCCACACTATCATCTTCCACTTCATCTTCTTTATGTGTTTCCATAACACTCTCAATTATTTGTTCATCCGTAGGTAGCTCAAAACTCGTATCATTTTCTCCCGGATAATTCAAAACATCTTCAGCATTCATTGCATTTCGATACTTCAATCCATTGATTAGATTCTGCAATTGTTGTAAGCCATCATTATTCAACTGTTCTTGATTTTCCGAGGATTCATCATCTAACAACCTAAGTTTACAATGCTTAAAACAATTTGCAATTGTACTTGAGTTGACATCCATTTTCCATGCCGAGATTGCAAGATTCATTGCATCTAAAACATTAATCTTTTCTGGATTTGAGATCCCAATTTCATAACCCTCCAAAAGATTTCGATAAAATCGCCTATGATAATGCATCTTAAAAGCTCTTATGATCCCTGCATCACAAGGCTGAATCTTTGATGTTGTGTTAGGTGGTAAAAAAACAATTCAACATTTCTCAAACCTTCGACATTTTTTGGATGAGCAAGACAATTATCAACAATTAAAAGAATTTTCCTGCCGTCCATTTTTGCATCAAGTTGTTGAACATATTCTTGGAATAGAATCCCAGTCATCCATGCTCTTTTATTGGCTCGATATTCACAATCCATGCTTCCCAAATTCACATTCTTGAAACAACGTGGTTTTAAATACTTCCCAATGATCCATAAAGAAATTTTCTCAGAACCATCCTCATTACAGCAAATAACAACTGTAAGTCTTTCTTTATCTTGTTTCTTACCTTCAAGTTGCTTCGTTGCAAGAGAATGATCTGGTTGTAGCCTAAAGAACAATCCAGTTTCATCCATATTGAAAACATCTTTCTTAGCAAACTGATCAAGTTTCTCTCTGATGGATTGTAAATTGCTCTCCATGGCCTCCATATTAACTGATCCACTTTCTCCAAAACGACGATATTGCTTGATACCGTGTCTTGATTTGAAACGCTCTAGCCAGCCTTGAGAAAAATGAAAATCAGGTGTATCGATGGGATACATCTTTTTTAGAAGCTCTTTTCCCTTCGTTACAATTAGTTCCCCATTCATATTAACACGCTCTTGGTAATGAATAAACCACTCGAACAGAGCCTTCTCTAATTCTGGAAATTTGGCAGCTTTATGTCTTTTAGCCTCATCTTTTGGAATGTCGGCTGCTGATAGATACTCTGCTGACCTCTTGATCGTGTTTGATATTGTGGCTTGACTCACTTGCAAATTAAATTTCTCTAACACCCATTGTTGCAATTGCTTTTGAGTGCATGCTAGATTTTGTTGTTTATACTCACACAGTTCTCTACGTATACCATTAGTCATGGTTGATTTTTTAACACCCTTGAGATGAGAAGCCATTTTTTTTGTTTTTTGATTTGAAGACTTGCATAATACATCTATTTATATAGTAACTTAGTTAATGTATGTACGTGTAACTACATACATTAATAATTGAGTGGATTTATACATTTTAATGAATGTAGGTACATGTAACTACATTAATAATTAAGTAGATTTATATATTTTATTAAGATATACATAGAATATTGAAAATGTATCAGCAAAAATACATGAATTTGGTTAAGTATGCATAATTAATAGTCAATGTAGAAATTAGTTTTCACGTACACCTAGGTACATTCATAATATGGACCCAAAAAGTATATAATTTATAAATTAATAATTATTAATTTATACTATTAATTAATACCTCGCTAAATTAATAAAATTTGACGGTCCCAACAGTATTAATTTATCGAGGTTATACTGTACTAGATTATGACATTCGTACACTTTTACTTATTTATTATACTAAAATAGATATTTATTTTTATTTATCTAATTTTAAAAATTAAAAAATAATTTATCATTTTATATCACTTACCCTTATTATTAAGTGTTAGTTACTTTCCAAACATTTGTATTAGGTAAGACTTGATCTGAATCTAGTTCAAATTCAAGTTAATTTAGTGTGGCGATCGTGAAAGTCTATAAATGAGTCAGTATTTTGGTTCTTCCATATTAAAATATCAAAGGGAAATGTTACATTCTCGTAGATGTTTGAGGAGACTTAGTAAATTAGTGCTGATATAGTAAAATTATCTATTTATCAATTATTTTTTATAGAGTATGTCATGTCGAATGTGGACAATTAAACTTGGACGGAGGGAGTAGTTAGGACTTAGGAGTAGGGCAGTTCGGTGCTCTAAAAGTTCCCGCTATGCATGAAACTCAGGAAATTAAGAGCTGAATCACAACAGTTTATTATTCGCAATCTTACCTTATTTTTCTACAAGATGTGCTTCCACGACATGAACGCATAACCACCTTTTAAAACCAATAAATTTAACTACACTCTGCGAAACAAAATATCCACCTTTCAACAACCTCATTTACCTGTCATTCAATTATGACATTCTTTAAACCTTTATATATTCCAATCTTAATCCCAGAATCATCTTCCCTTTATCCTTAATAATCTAAAACCAAAGCTAGGGAATTCTAAATTAATAATTGTAAATATTCAAAAAGAATTCTTAACACAAATATTAAACTTGAACCACAGCTATTGAGGTCGACCGTACCTACCTTATGTATTCTAGTGTCCAAATTTGTGAATCAGAGTGAAATAAAATCCAAAAATTGGGATTAAACTTGTAATTGATCTAAGTTCACTTTTCAGTCCTAATAAAGAGAGTTTTCACGACCTAAATTCATGGTACGTATTGTTCTCTTTGAACCAATAATTCTTACGAATTTGTACCACTGACTATGCTATGATCACGTCGAAAAACACGCATACCATGTAAATTTATATTATACCGTATAAACTCTATACTTTTTCATATTACATTTGTTCTTCAGAAACCTGTTAGCCTAAAAGCTTTCCCATCCGTATATTCGATTAGATCTAATCGATCCACCCTCTATCATGAGTGTCACAATGACAAAGGTAGACACTTCCCATTTGCTAGTCTAGTACTCTAGTCTTCTTACATTCCATACCAAAAAGGTAAAAGCACCTGGTGACTTTCTTTAACTGTCACATCTTTGATCCAAAATACTTTCTCTCTTTCGGAGTTAAATTATTTATTGATATTTTAAAATAAGTGAATCGTTGAATTTTTTTCTAAAATTATCCTTGTGATTTGACAAGCAAAAGAGACTGCAGTTTTTTTCTTTTTTTGGGTAAAAGAGATTTCAAGGGTAAAAATAGAAATTTATGTTAAATTTATATCTTTGATGTTTTTTTCTTAATCTGTGTGTCAAAATCCAACAATTCATTTATTTTGAAATGGAGGGAGTATAATTTTTCCCTGAAAAACAAGAAAATTTTCATGATAGTACAAGAAAGGACGTGTCCTAAAATTTTTCTGGCACAGATTCAATACTTAATCTTAAGCTTCCATTCATAGGATTCACAAAAAGAAGATATTTACAACAACAAAAAGATCATTGCACTAGCTAGTACGAGATACAACAAAGATATTTCAAGAACTACAACAAAGCCAATTGTACTAGTGCAAAAAGGACAAAGGGTCATCATCATTTTTTTGAGTCTCAAACAAATCAAGATAAAAAAAAAGTAATGAACAAGTTAGAGCAAAAAAAAGATTATTGAAGTCTTCTCGATTTGCGCGTGTGATCATCCTTCGCATAGAATCGTCATATAAAATTGAAACGATACAGAGAAGATCGTTAGTGTCTTTCTACCAAAGAGTTCTTGGTCTCTTGAAAGAAGTGGAAGATGGATTGATTTGTGGGACAGCAAATGAATTGTCATCCATCCACTTTCTGCTGGACTTGATGTTAGTAACTTCTCTTGATTCTTTTAGACCAATTTGTCCACCAAAGTTCAAATTTGGAAGAAAATATTGGGTCTGAGTCTCTTGCTTTGACTGTGGAGGAGGAGGAACTTGAGGGACCCAAATACCAACATTTTGTGGTGGAAAAGAACTCAATTGACTCTCAAGATCAGTGTCCCAAAATGACAACAAATCTCCATCATCAATATTCTGTCAATGACCATAAAATAACAGATCAGAACATTTGCATTATAAATGTGTTTTCTCTAAAAGCTTAACGTTTATCGATAAGATGGTTATACACTACAACATGGTAAGTTCCTTAATGCTTGGCCATGAAAAAGAATCAAGGATCGTACATGTGTTAAAAATATAATTAAGTGCATAAAGGTTTGGTCTCTCCGGCAGCTTAAACTTTTAGACAAAAAGGTCATACATTACAACACGGTATCATAACAAACATAGATCCTGATTTCGAGTCTCACCACTATTCATTATTTAAAAAAAAATTCACATGCTTGACCCATAAAAAGGAATAAGCCCACACGAGGATGAGACAGTCACACACCCCAATAGACAGTTGACAAAATTGCAGAGAAAAGACTTTCAAGTCAAGGAACATGTACACAAACCTTTGAGAAACCATTAGGAGTAGAACAATCAAGAAAATCTTCAACATGCCAACCAGGCAACATCTCCAAATACTCTGATATACTACTTGTTAAGCCATTTCCCCCTGCATTCACCAAATGCCCACTATTACATCCACCAGCTCTCTCTTTAACAACCTTCACTGATTCCACAACTGCTGCTGCTGCTGCCTTAGTGTTAGTCATTGTGGAGGACACAGAAGCAGAAACAGGCTTACTAATGGGGTCCTGAGACTTCAAATTTGAAACAGACGAGTTCGAGGAGGAAATTTCTGATTGTGATTGTGATGGAGAAGTGTAGACAGTTGAGTTTGCTGAAAGTTTTATACCAGTAAGAAGGTATCTGTTGTGCTTCTGAGTGTGTTCATTTGCTTTGTGTATTGGAAGATCACACTCTCTACACATAATAGCTCTATCTTGTTGACAAAACAAGAAAGCCCTCCTTTCCTATGAATCAAAAATAAGGCAAAACCATCATTATCAAGAAGGCAAAATCAAACTTGTATAGAGATGAACGAGCAGCAACACATACATTTTATGTGGCATTTTAGAGGAATTCTCTTGTTTACGAGAATATTCTTTTCTATTATAGTATACCAAATTTGTCACCATCTAAAATTGAAAGACTTCGTGATCGACAGTGACAGAATCAAAAATTTATATAAGGGTATTCAAAACAATCATATGATTTTACAATTGGGATATTATTTATAAACTAGAGTAATTGTTCAACAGTTTGGACATAAGTAAAAAGAAATATTTTTTACCCAATTTATGAGTATGGCATTATTGATAATTATTGAACTTCTTTGGTAAAAAAGAAAAAGAAAAAGAAAGAGGGACTTTAAGATGAAATTCACAAAAGACCATGTGATTACTTTCTATTCGTCTAAGCCTTGACAGATAGTATCATTAAATAGTCAATACTAGGAGGAAACTATTAAACAATTTAGGTGCTTAAAAACTGATTCGAACTGTACTGTTGTCACAATCAGAAAAAAAAAAAAAAAAAAAAAATTCAAGATCAAGCTTTGTCAGTAGGTGTGAAAAAGCTAACTCGCACAATACCGTTATCCTAATAAGAAAAAACAAAAATCAAGAAAGTTCAAAATCAAGCGTTTGAGATTGAATTATACCTGACAGATGTCACACATAGGAGCTTGTTTAGGAGAAGGTTGAAGAAGAGAAAAACGTTGATGTTTGCTAGCAAGTTTGTTAACATGGTGAACACGATGATCACAATCATCACAAAGAGCAGCCTCGTCCGCTGTACAAAATACAGATGCTTCATTTTTGTTACACACATCACACTGTATCTTCATTTGAATTAGATTTCTCTTTATATTTTTTTTTTGGTTATGGATCAAAGACTCTTGCTACTTTGTAAGTGAAAGAAATGAACAATGGAAGGTATAGAAATGAGGGAGAGTTTTTAAGTAAGGAAGATGGAGGAGAGAGAAGGAAGATAGGGGGGTTATTTTATTGTACTAGTAGTAGTACGATAATTAGAAGTCATGAATCTTTGAAAAAAATAAAGGAATGTGTATATCGTTTGAAGCGGAGTCCACATTAAAAATTTTTGATTTTCAATCTGTTTCATAAGTGAATTGTTGAAGTATTTTTTATATTTCAAAATAAGTGAAGGATTCATAATTCAAGTAGATATTGAATTTTTTTTTCAAATTTATCCTCCATTAAATGTGTATTTAGAGTGATAATGTCTTTGCTTTTTGAAGAGGATAAAAATGAAAAAACATGATAAATTTATGTCTTCACTTTTTTTTTTCTTAATATATGTGTCAAAATTAAACAATTAACTTATTGTAAAACGGAGGGAGTATTTCACAATTTTTTTTGTTTTAATTAATATGTGGTGTGATCGGCAATGACGGAACCAAGATTTTTATTATGGGGGTTCAGAAGTATATATATATGAACTAATCGAAGAGATTTAACATCTATTATATATACAGAAGAATATTTTTAGCTATGAAATAATAATATAAAAAAAATATTATTTTTTGTTGAAGGAGAATGAACCTCCTAGAGCAAAGGTAGTTCCGTCACCGATCGTCACATGATTAAGATTACTCTATTTTCAATGAGAAAATTAGGTGAGGGGTGATTAAGTTAATTGGGGTGTAAAGTGTAATTTTTTTAAAAAATTTAATTTTTTAAAAAGCCCCCAACTTCAAATTTCAAATCTTACAATTTTCCCTTTTTTCTTATCTTTCAATCTTTCTTCTTTTATTTTTCTTTCTCTCTCTAAATTTCTTTCTCCCCATCTTCTTCCTTATTTTTTTCCTTCTCTCTAGATTTTCCTTTTCTTCCATCTTCTTTTCTTCTTTTTCTTTCTCTTTTCATTTTGTTCTTCTTTCTTTTTTAATTTTCATGGACTATTTAAAAAAAAAATAATGAAAAGTTTGAAAAGAAAATTTTAATTTCTTTTAAAAATGAATGAAGAAATAATACAACAAATTTAGTAATTACGAGAGTTGCTTCAACAACTATTATTAGTCGTTGTGTTACAACAATTATCGAAGTTGTTGCAGCAACCATCAAAATTGTTGCAGCAACTTCGGTTGTTGCTGCAGCAACTATCGAAATTGATGCAACAACTTCAACTGTTACTGCAGCAACTTCGATACTTAATTTCTGGAAAAAATTTGGTTGGAGGAAGAGCCCACGAAAAGGTGATATTTATGGTAAAAATGGAAGTGGCGGTGCTGATGGTGACGCCGAATAAGAAGATGGCATTTGTTGTGGTGTTGATAGCGATAGTGGTGGAGGAGAAAAAAGAAAAATAGGCGATAGTTATGTAAAAGAAGAAAATAATGGTGAATCTGAAAGAGATGACAATGATAGTGGAAAAAGAGGAGGTGGCGGTGGCGGCAACAAAAAGGGTGTGGAGGAGGAGGAGTGGTGGTGATGGTGTAGGAATCTTTGTGTAAATAATAAAATTTGAGGGTTTTAAAATTAATATCATTAACACTAATCATAAAATTGTCGCCTCTACTCAATATTTAAAACTTGTGTCATTCTCTTTTAGTTTTGAAACTTTTTTGTCACCCTTAATCATGTTAGAGACTTTATGTGTGAGTTTTTGAGACTAGAAAAAAATCATGTTAGAAATGTCTTTTCCAAAAATAAATTATGCGATGCTTGAATTTAGATTATTTGGACTCCAAAAATATCACCAAATATAAGATTACCTCTTTTTGTCCCCAGCAAATAAGTTTAGTTTGCATGCTACGGTCAAAGCACTTAATTTCGATCATGACTTTGGATATAGATTTTTCCTGATATTTTAAAATAAAAGTATATATTTAAAAACTATCACAAGCCAACATAACCAATAATTAATAATTTAAAATACTTTAAAAAGAGTTTAAAAAAATTATAACAAAAGAAAACTACTTGACTCTTCCAATAATAATTTCTGTACATAAAATAGTACGGAATAAATATATACATACATATTAATCTAAAAGCTACTATAGACGATTGCGAAAAGGATTAGGTCCTTTTTTTAAAATAAAAAGTCACTATGCAATGCATTTCTATTTTTATTATCTGGGAAGGAACTCCAGATAACATGGAGAATATTCCAGTTGATATTTATAGAAAAGCTATAGTATAGTACTATATTTGTATAACTAAGCTATAGTATAGTACTATAAATCAATTTTTTCAATACTGATGTTAGTATTTTTTTTATTTTATTTTTGGGTGATATTAGAGTTGAAGGGATATGTTAAGGTTTCTTGAGAAAATTGAAGAATAGGTGTCTTTGAAGTCTTGAATGAAGGATTTGTGACATTGACCAACAGATAGGGTCAAACATTATTAAGAAACTTGATCAAGTTAATTGTGGACTTGATTAATATTTTCAAAACTTTCTAATCTTTTCAAAAATACAAATCAACCCAACCCACACCCTCTTCAATCCAAATCAACCACACTCTTTTCTCTCTCGACAGCTTCTCTCAACTCTCTCCCAACCAACAGTTCTGCAAAATTTCTCCCTTCAACCCCCGACGGTAAATAGTTGAGCTTCGAGTTCCCCTCTTCAATTCAATCAACCTGTCTCTCATTCCTCTCTCGACAGCTTCTCTCAACTCTCTCCCAACCAATTGTACTACAAATTTCTTATTTCAATCCTCGGCGACTTCAACATCCCACTACAAATAGTTGGGATTCCAGTTCCTTTTCGACTTCAATCGACGTGACAGCCTTGCTCTCCGGCCACAACAGCTTCAAATTCTTCATCGGTCCTTTTCTTCTTTCACAGGTAAAAATTTATGGCCTTTTTAGTTTTGAAGAAAATGAGGAACTTGAGCCAACTTCTCTTATAGTATTGGTTAACAATTTTAATATTTGTTGCACTAATTTGAAATGCGGTCTGAATAAAACCCTAATTTCTGGTATTTCTTCTCTTCTCTTTTCGAAGTGAATTATGATATTTTGTTGTTTGTTGCATTTTTTTGAAGTTTGATTTTTATTGTTTGTGTTTATAAAAACAAAAGGACAATTTGGTTTGATTTGTTCTGTTCTTGTTCTTGGTAAAAATGGTGAAATTGTCGTTTTTTGTTTAAGAAAATCATGCTACTATTTCCTCCGACAGATTACCCATCTGGTGCAATATATTAACCATCTGATGCAACAGATTCATCATATGATGCAACAGATCAACCATTTGATACACCAGAGGAACTATCAGATTACAATTCTGATGCAATAGATTAATAATCTGATGCAACAGCTTTTCCATATGTTGCAACAGATTAAGCTTCGGATAAAAAATTTGATGCAACTAATTAACCATCTGGTGCAATAAAAGAACCATCAGATTAATGATCTAATGCAACAGATGAACCTCCTGTTGGATAAAATTCTACCAACTCTTTCTACAGGAAAAGTCCAAGACTTGATTTTTCCAACTGATCATTCATTTGCCGCGATAGACGACCTTATGTTGGAAGAAATCTAAACAATATTGACTGTTGATAACTGTTCCAATAGATCACTCATGTGTTGCAATAGATGTGTGATCTATTGCACAGACCATTCATCTTTCTCAACAGATGAGTGATATGTTTTGTATTATCGTAATAAATTACTCAGTTGTTGCTACAGATTATTTAAATGTTCCAACAGATCACTCCTATGTTGCAATAGATGATGTTACAACAGTTGTGTGATCTGTTGAACATACCATTCATTTGTCTTAAAAGATGAGTGGTATATTTTGTATTGTTGCAACAGATTACTCATCCGCTGTAACAATTTGGTTATATGCTGCAACAGATATACTAATCTGTTGCAACTATTATTTTACTGTTTTGCTTGTTTGATTTACTGTTATCCCTTTTTAACGATGCATTAATCAACAATAATATATTATTTTATGTTTCTGTTAATTTTAGATAATATGGTTCCCAAAAGAACAGAAACCGAATCAAGTCTAAGTAAAGGAACAAGTGAAGCAGCTAGGCTACATCCACCACTCTATGAGCTTGCTTTACAAGCGTTATCTCAATTGGGAGCAGAATATAATGAACACGGGAAGGAGAAATGTTTCAAAAGAAATGATGCAGATGCAAATTGCCCTTCCACCAAAGAGCTGGTCAAAGCCTTCAGCATTGATCATTATCCTGTGAGAATGCAGTGCGATGGTGCTGCAGATTTAACAGGTGATTTCGTGGTTAAGTCATCCATGGGAAAATCTTTCGACGCCTTCAGAAAAATACTTCGAGAACAAAAATTGGATGCTTATTTTAGGGACAACTGCTTTGGAAAATATCTCGATTTGTCGAAGGACAACAATGCTCGTTTTCAAATGAAAATGGTATATGAACTTCTCAAGCGTAGGTTTATGTATGAAAACAAAGATAAGATGAATGAGGTGTGGATAAATTACTGTGGCATGCCTGTTTGTTTTGGTTGGAAAGAGTTTGTCATAGTTACTGGACTAAAATATTATCCTCTTTCTCAAGTTATACTTATTCTAACCCCAAAAAAAGCACCTCGCACACCCAAAAAAGGCAAAGGCAAGTCGTGTGATCGTGATGACTTGGTGTCCATTGTTGGTTCAAGCTTCAAAAACAAAAATTTGATAGAAGCGTTGAAAGATAAAGGACTTTCAAAGAAGCATAAGCAGTCATTGTGCTTGGTTCGGTTTGTACATAATATTCTTGGGGCGAGAGACGTTAATAACAACATAAGCCTTGGTTTAATAAAGCTCTCCGAGGATCTTGAGGCGTTTAACAGCTATCCATGGGGGTATGAAAGCTTCAAAATAACTGTCAAATATTTGTTGACTCCATTAGCGCCAAAGACAGTCAACTTATATGGATTTTCATGGGTTTTCATGGTAAATGTTTCTTTCTTCTATTATGATATCATTCATTTTTTTCGCTCAATAATGGTTTTGATTTATCAGTGTTATTTTATAGGCTTGGGCGTTTGAAGTCATTCCTTATTTGAGACAACAAGTGACTACCAGGAAAGAGTTTCCTGTCTAAGAATCTTGAGATGGTTGTCGGCCAAAACTCATAAAAATGCAAAAATTCTTGATATCTTCAACCCCCTGAAGGATGCAGTAAGTATAATTATAATTAATTTTTTCTTTTAATTAATATTTTTTTTGAATGATCTAATTATCATTCTAATATATGTAATGATTTATGTTAGAATGTGCATCCGTCGCTAGTTCCGACCAATCGAGAGTTGAAGATGCTATTTTTTCTTACTTTACGGGTTGTGCAAAATTTATCGGACCCTACGATCATCGACAGAATAAAAATGGAATTGTTTGGAGCAACAACCATTACAAGAAAAATAATTTTGGAGGGTGGGCTTGTTGTTGTTAATGGAGCTGTTGGTGGTGGTAGTGGTGCTGCTGTTGGTGCTAATGATAATCCTCTTATAGTATTTAAAGAAAATCATTATGAGTATGATCATACTGGTTATACAGATTTTGTCTCTCCCATAAAATATTCTGCATGTAAATGTCAAGACTGCAGGGCGAAACATGATGTAGTGATTAATGCTATTAATGCATTAACTACTTCTGTAAAGGAATTGACATCTAAGAGGGGTCTCATTACATCAAAGAGGATTTTATTTTTATCCGCTCCATTAGAGATTATGGCTAAAAGGAGAAGGAGAGTGATTTCCAGGGCATTATCATGCATCCAAAAAAGTAAAATTACAACTCCTCTGTCTGTGTGTTGCACTAAGCAACGTACAATGTCCAAAGGAGAGCAGCACGAGCTTAAGAAAGTGAATATATTATGTCCTCCAACTGACAAAACAAACAGACATATATTTGTTTCAACAGATGACACATCTTCTGAAAATTATCAAACAGATATATACATCTGTTGCAACAGTTGACTAGCCTGTTGCACCAGATACCTTATCTGGTGCAACATATGTTTTGCCTATTTTAGCAAATCAAATAGCTCTTTGTACAGCTTTTATTTGTACCAACAGATGACCTATCTGCTGCAACAGATGATTCATATGTTGCAACAGATGGTTCATCCATTGGAAATTATCACACAGGGTCTTTCTCATGTAGAAATTTATCCCAACAGTTGATTTATTATTGCAACAAAAATATAATATGTTTGAGATAATTTAAAATGGGATGAAGACCTATTTGATTTGCTAGAAGAGATGAGTTATCCTTTTCCGTTTTGTTGTATCTCCGTGATTAGCATTGACCAATTCTAACTATTCAGGTGGATGTAGAAGAAGCTACTGCTGAACAGCATTGACAATATGCTACTCTTTTTTATGAAAATACGGAGAACAGAAAGCGCAGAAACCGTACGCAAGTGACAATGAAGATCCACGACGAGCAAAGCCGAATTCCATAGCACCGAATGAAGGACAACTTGTCCATACTGAGTAGATCTTTATAGCTTGAGCCTGTCAAAGTAATCCTTGGCAGTATACTTAAATTGTTGTTGATGTATTTGTTGAGATCTGTACCCATAACAATATTTTTACATTTCATTTATTCGTTGTCTTATTTCAGCTAATTTATGAAGGGTTCGATTTATTTTATTTTGTCTACGAATTTTATTTATTCCTTAGATTTGAACTTATTAATTGAAAAGTAATACTAGATTCAAATATTGCAACAGATAATGTATCTGTTGCAACAGACGATACATCTATTGAAAAATTCAAACAAATTTAGACATATATTACAACAGTTAGGTGATCTGTTGGAATTTATCAAATAGGTCTTCCCACTGTTGCAACAGATGGACTTTACATAAAAACATCAAGATAATGCAACAGATGACACATCTATTGAAAAAAAAAATAGATTTAGATATATGTTGCAACAAATGGACTTTATCTATTGCAACAGACGACACATCTATTGGAATAATCGAACAGATTTATACATATATTGCAACAGGTAGGTTATCTGTTAAAATTTATCAAACAGGTCTTTCCACTATTGCAACAGATGGACTTTAGATAAAAACATCGAGATAATGCAACAGATGATCAACCTATTGCAACAGATAAACTATATGTCAGAACAGGTAGGATAATTGTTACAATGGATGAAGAATCTTTTGCATTATAAAAATTCAAATTTCGTTGGACATAAAAAGTTTTCACCACGTGTAAAAAGGTTAAAGTGAATTGAAATAAAAAAGGCACAACTCATCGACGGTGTTTAGTTCAAACACCTAAAATAAAATAGGCATCAAGTAGACATGTTCATTTTAAACACATAAAATAAAATAAGCATCAAATGTGTTAGTGTCAATCCTGGCACATTTCGCTGACTTGCCGTCACTCGGCCCCCAACGGTCATCCCCCCCCCATTGTCTTATATATTCATCTTCCTCCTAAAATTTAACCCTAAATTCCCAAATCTTCTTCTTCATCATCATCTTGTTTTATCTATTCAAATTCTTCAAATTATTAATTTCATTTTTTCCAACTGACCTTGACAATGTCGAGCACATCTTCCACTATTTTTTGTGATAAAGATTTTTGATATTGTAAGTGCAGTCATGAAGCTCTGTTAATGGCTTCTTGGACTCAACAAAATCCGGGTCGTAGGTCTTTTACTTGTAAGATTTCAAAGGTAATATTTTTTTATTTAATTAATTGATTAATTATTGACTTGTAATTATTTTATAATTGTGTTCTTTTTTAATAGAAATTAGGTGGATGCGATTATTTTCATTGGTATGAAGAACGACACCCTTCACAAGCAAATCGTGTAATCTGAGGTTTGTTGAACAATGTCAAGGCTTATGAAGAGAAACAAAATCGAGCAAGAAGATACTACATTATTGTTGTTATTGCTACTGGTTTGGTGTTGTTGGGCACATGAATATTGAAGCCTAATTGCTGAAATTTTCATGGTGGTGTGTGTATTTGCTACTGATTTGTTGTCGACGAATACATGGATATTCAAGCGTAACTGTTGAAAAATATCAAAACGATTTAGGCATATGTTGTAAAATTTAGGTCATCTGTGGAAATTATCAAATAGGTCTTCCCACCGTTGCAACAGATTAGACTTAGATTATTAGATTATTCATAGAAATAACATCGGCATAATTCAACAGATGACCAACCTATTACAACAGATAAACTATCTGCCAGAACGGATTAAAGATATTTTATAACAGATTGACAATCTAATCTATTGCATTATAAAAAACTCAACTTTCATCAGAAAAAAATTATTGCCACTACATGTACATGTAATAAAGTGAAGGGTGACTTGAAATTAAAAATTTCTATTTCACAGGATCTTCTATATACACAGGCTTCAAGCATCCAGTTAGTACCCCATAAGCCCAGACCTCTTGCAGGTTTGCCACAACATTGTTGCATATAAAAGTCGTTGGCTCGGCTATTTCTGTATCGGTCAGCAAACATTCGATATGTGCAAAAGTATGCGACCGCTCGCTTTAGTGGCATCATCTTTTGGAAGGATCATTCCCCTGTTTTGACCTTTAAAATCCCATGATTTCTTCATTAACATTTCCTTTGGCAAATGATTCATCAGTTTACTCTCCCTCAATAAGATGGGCAACAGCACCATCAGTGGCTCCACGAGGAGAAAAGATCGAAATCATTGATGAGAGGTACATTGGAGTCATAAACATTGATCTTTCCCTCCTCGAGTAGTATCTCAACAGCTCAATAATGCATGTCATTCACGCTAATGACTGCAAGAATCCTTTTTGCCTCGGTCCAGCTCTTGCCGTATGATTTGGTCTGTCCCCTCTAACATATCTTAACGTTTCTTCTTCATCCAAGACCAACGTAGGAACTAGGAAAACAATTCCCACGCCAAGGGTTGATGCCTCTCCATTGAGTTGATCGTACCTATCCTTGAGCTTCTTACAAAAGTCGAGGTCCATTATCCTATCGGCAGCGTCATAAGCTTCTCGGTACGTTAATTGTCTTTTCCTCATGAGCCAGAGAATTATGTCAACATAGTGTGAGATAAGAAGTCAAATTTTAAATAGGTTAATAATTATAAAGATGCAACGGATGGATAATAAGTTGCAACAGAACCACAACCAGTTGCACCAGTATACCCAGCTGTTGTAACAGATGTGAAATCTGTTGCGTAGCTTCTTCTTCATGAGGTATATTAGAAGGGCTAGTTTAGGAAAAGTAAACTTGCCTTGTCCTCGTACGGCATACGCATATCCGTCATCGTCTGTAAGTCTTGGGGGGGAAAAGGAGGCCTGGGGTAATCTGGTGCGCCTGGCTTGGCATTCTTGGCCTGTCGCAGATCCCTCTTCTCTTCGACGCCAAGTTCCGCATATATGTCCACTTTCTTTACTGGTCCCGGAACTTCAACAGCTTTTGGAAAGGGAGGAATTGCAATTTCTTTTGATTTCCAAGCAGAGAGTACGTCTCTAATTGCTCTTTTCTTTCTCCTAACCAACGTTGTAAGAGTGTGTGGCTCCCTCACCTTCTTGGATGGTATGACACACCTCTTGGATTTGAATTCCTTGATAGCTTTAGAAATAGCCTCTATTTTTTTAAAGAGTTTATCCTGCCTGTCCTTGCACTCATCGCATTCGCAATGAGAATACGAGGAAGAAAAGGGGTGAGAGGGACCTGTGTAAGGGCGAAAAAGGGTGTTTTCAAACATATTTATTCTTTATTGAGCATCAACATGCTCATCATCACGAGTGGTAGCAGCATCAGCATGTTTGCCACCAACACCAACAACTCCACCAGAAGAAGCACCCGGATCTGCCTTAGTAAAAGGTTGGTCATGAAGAGCCTCAACATTAGGCTGACCTTGCCTAACTGCTCTTCTTATGACTGTTGCTCCAGCCAATTCCTTCTTTATTAACTCCACCGTTGGGTCTGCAATAGTATCAATATGACCTAGAGTAATATAAGAAGTCATCACCGACTCCTCTTCAGTAGGCATGATCCATGGATGCACAACCTATAAAAAAGAAAAAAAAGATAGGTGCATTTAAATCATATAATATAATAATTTTCACAGTTGGGCTACATTTAAAAAAAAAGACCCATCTGTTGCAGAGTATGCAGTATATGGTTAAAATCCATTTGAGTCTGGTTCAGAGAAATAGAGCAACACATGGATAATCTGATACAAAATATCAATCATCTATTGCAACATCTGCACAAGAAGGGTAATCTGTTATGCAACAGATGATCTGTACGTCGCAATAGATGAACGATATATTATCAGATTAAACATTTGTTGCATAATTTACAGTAGATGGTTAATCTTTTAGGAGTCGAGTTCGAAGAACCAAAGCCACAGATGGGTAATTTGATGCAAGATATACCCCGTCGCAACAGATGTCTCATCTGGTGCATCAGATATAACATCTCATGCACCAGATATAACATCTGTTCAATATCTTTCTTATCTTTGAGTAAAATTATTTTACTTGAAGAAGACGTACTGGATTATCCGGAGGGTTAAAGAGATCAGCCTCCTTAATATTAGTGTTGCTCTTTGCAGCCAACCACCTAAACATCCTTGGATGAGAAACCTCATTCGGGTAATCCATTAACTGCTTTCGGAGGGGGGGAATGACTTCAAATTCCCAAGCCTAAAAAGTGTAAACAGGAAGCAAGCAAAAAAAATCATAATAACTATATTCAATATAAATTAATGGATGAGTAAAATTAGTGATTAATTTTACCATGAAAGCCCAAGGAAAGTCGTATAATGTGGTCTATCCTGAGGATAGCTTTGTCAGTAAATATTGGACAGTCAAGTAGAAGTTGTCATATCCTCAAGGATAATTGTTGAATTTATCAAAATCCTCAGCACGCGCCAACAAATTATCTTCTATGACCTTGTTGACGTCTCTGTACTGCTCTGGTATGGTTTTATCCTCGAGATCTGTCAACAAATCCAATGCTTTATAGCTATGTCGAGCAATGTCAAACAACCCATCTATTTTTCTCTTACATTTTCTTGCCTTGGATCTTTTGCAGGGTGGTGGTCCTTCTGGACGATGGCATCTCAGGCCCATCACTATGGCAAACTCTTGCAAGCCAAAACAAATAGGCATGCCACAGTAGTTGATCCAGATTTTATCCATCTTTTTTTTGCCCTCCTCCTCCAGATCTTTATCATCCCCGTGTACTTGATCCTGCGCTTGAGAAGACCATATACCATCGTTATAGGGAAACAGATACGGGCATAGGGGTCCTCAGGCAGCTCAAGAAAGCATCCAAATCAACTCTTCTTAAAAAGTTCGCCTATGTTTTCATTCTCCATAATTTTCATAAAATGTTCAAAAAATTCCCTCATCTGACATTTAAGTACAATTTGACCAGTTAGTTGTTTTCCTTCTGGGTCATTTATCGGCATCACAACTTCAAACCTGTCAATACTAAAAGTTTTGGCAGGATCATGCTGGGATGTCGATATTAAATCACGCCCCGTCGATGATCCATTATCATCATGTTGATGATCATCCTTTTTCTCTTTCTGACTCTCCAATTTCTCCTCTTTCTCACTTTCATTTTCTTCATCACCATCTACGGATCCATTTCCACCTTCCTCAACATTATTTTCACATCTCTCCTCAGCTTCACTTTTCCCTAACTGAGATTGTTCAGGAAGCTCCTCCGAATCCCTCTGTACTGTAGCCTTTTTTTTAGTGGTCAGACGTTGATCCACTTTCACTTTCTTTTCTTTTGGGAGACTTGTTTTACCTATAGACAAAGAAAAAGAAAAATTACATTACAGTTGATGTATGCATAGATTTTAAAAAATACATTACAAACACCACAAATGCCAACACACCAACAACCACCACCAACCAATGCCAACAAACAAACAAACACCACGAATACCCACACCATCACAAATACCACCAACTAATGCCACCACCGGTGCCACCACGACGACCACCAAAACCACCACCACCACCAACACCATCCAACTATACCTCTACAGTCAATGGAACACTGCGACAGAAATTAGGGATTTCTCGAGTTCTTCCTACGATTTTACCATCAAAACTCAAAATTGTAAACTCATTCTCGAAGATAATTCAACTAAAATTTTTATTTTTCATCATTAACTTAAAAGCCCTTATTTTTTAGAAAAAAAAAACAAAAAACAAATATAGAGCTCTTCTCGAACTCTATTGCCTACGAAGACAAAGAAAACGACTGATACAAAAAAGAATGATGTCGAAAATAACACCTATGTGGTCGGAAATAAGAAGAAAAATGATCTGTTGTGGAGGGTTGAGCAAATTTGTTGAGTAGTTGTTGTCTGTACTATATTGTTGAGTGAGAATGAGAGAGAAAGAGCCAGATCTCAAGATTTAAAATGATGAAACATTTTGTATGGGTTGATTTGTATTTTGGAAAAGAATGACAAGAAGTTTTGAAAATGTTAATTTGGTCCGAAATGATCGTAATTATTTTTAAAATCATAAAATATATGCGTAATTTTTAAAATTATATAAAAACAATTGAAGTTGTAGTTGACCGACTACTCTAGGAGGTGATCCTGTGAAAACTCACCCCTGGTCCTAGATTAATCAATTTAGGAGTCTAACATATGAACTCAATTGAAATTGTAAAAAATAAATGTTCAACATCTTGCGTCAGATTTCTCATCTGTTGTAAATTATCAATCAGATTAGGTAACAACAGATTACGAATCTGATGTAATCAAGGTATAGTTGACCTTATGAGAACTTACCCCTAGTCCCAGATTATTCAATAAGATATTACTACCCTAGTCCTAGATTAATCAATTAAGGTATTAGTCTAACATATGAGGTAGTAAGAATCGGCTCAGCTCAGAGTGATTAATCGAAGACTCTGGTCGGAGAAACACAGTACCGTCTCATCATGAAATTGTCAAAAGACTCAATTAAAGTTGTATTTGACCCTATGAGAACTCACATTCAATTAAGGTTTTAGTCTAACATATGAACTCAATTGAAATTATATATAAACAAATGTTCAACATGTTGCAACATATGTCTTTTCTGTTGGATCAAAACAAACAGATTAGGTAATATGTTGCAACATATTACACATCTGTTGTAAACTATCAAACAGATTACGTCATTTGTTGTGACAGATCACGAATCTGTTGTAAACTATCAAACAGATTAAGTCATCTGTTGCACTTAAATATTTTTTGATCCTTTTATTTATAAAGCAATTTAGGTATTTTCTGTCCGAGATAAAATAGTTAAATTACTAAGACGGTAAAAAATATTACTCGATACAACTTTGATAAGTCAAAAATCTCCTGAGTGAGTAGTCTTATCTGGTCTTTTCAATGTCACCGTCTCCTCGTGCCCCTCAAAAGTTATTAATGAATATTTAAAACCCCCCATATCTAGAACTCTCTCTCCTTCAGCCATAAAGTAGTTTAGACTAGACTCAACTCATAACTCTTCTTTATTCTTTATTCTCAGTTATCTTTGTTATTTCCTTTTTCCCTCTCTTTTCTCTCTTTTTTTGGATGAGGATCCTTTGGGATCTCAACCAATCAATATCTTTTCTCGACTGAACTGGATGTACTGATCTGTTTGCTTTTTTGACATTGCAGGTATGGTTTAAAGTTGCTCTTTTTATCTCGTCTTCTTCTTTGTATGTCATTTAAATTAGTTATTTATATATGTTGCTATCAATGATTTACCCATTACCAGTTTTCTATTTATTGAGAAAATTGAAGGAAAGGTGACTTTTAAGTCTTGAATGAACAAACTGTTGTTTTTATTAAAATATGCAAAAAAAAGTCATCTGTTGGGAGAACTTAAAAATCCTTGTTATCAGTATAATTTTTTTTATGTCTTTTGTTTGGTACTTTGGTGGTGCTGTTATTGGGGGTGGTGGTTGTGTTGGAACATATGATGTTTATGTTGTGGATGGTGTTGGAACATATGGTATTATTTTATTTGTTTCATTGTTGTTGATGTTGGTGGTGGTGGTGTTACAACAGTTTCCTCAACTATTGCAACTGATGAATCGGCTGTTGGAATAGATAGAGCAACTTTTTGATGAAATCAAACCAGTAGCAAGGCTGGTTTGATTTATTCTAACAGATGGCCCATCTGTTGCGACATGTCATCCATCCTTTGCAAACGATGCCTCATCAGTTGAACAGATAGGTAATATGTTGCATCATATTGGTCATCTATTGATTCACTCAATTTTGTGTTACCCTTTTGTAATGTTCTTTTTGTTCTTCTTTTGTTTGACATCAAATGTATTTCTCTTATTTGCAGACAAAAGAAAGTGAAATTGGATCCACTTTTGCTCGGCCAGCATTAAAGGGTAGAGTAAAGATGGGTTCGGAGGAATAAGCTGCTTGCAGATGGAACCACTTCATATGTGGGAGGTATGTATTACTGATCAACCTAGCATGAAAACACACATCCAGTGCAATGATTTTGTGAATGCAGTTTTTTACCGATGATTAGACACTAATCCTTCAAACAAGATCCTGAATTATACAGTTTAGTTTGATAGGTGCAAACTGATAAGGCCGAAGGGTTCCAAGATGGTGGTGTTGATATCTCGTTACAACAGATAATCTATATGTTGCAACAGATGGTAAATCTGTTGCGATAGACCTGGGTTTTTTTTAATTAATCTGTACGCATGTGATTACTTCTTTCTAAATATGTTTGTTTCAATTTAGTTTTCCTATTTATAAAATCAAGAGAATTTTATTATATTCTTTTAAGATTACCCCTATTATTAAATGACTACATAAAGTATATTATTCATATTTATATTTTCTAATCATAATTAATAAGGCTAATTTGGTAAAAACAATCACTAATTTATATTTTTATTAATTGGTGTGCTAAGCCCATGGGGCCCAACTAATACGTAACCGAGGGACTATTAAAAAGAGGTGAAGACTTTTTATCTCACACATTCAAAACAGCTAATGAATCGAATACTCCATCTGTTAAAACTGAAACTAATGAATCAGTTGTCAGAAGATATCAAAACACCTCCTCCAACTTATACATACTGTCCATCTGTTGCAACAGATAATACATAAGTTGCATCAGATGTCTTATTTGTTGCATATACAAACCATCTATTGCAACAGATGGTAAATCTGTTTTGACAACCGTCCATTGCACATTCAATCCGTCCATCTGTTGTAACAGATGCTAAATTTGTTAAGAATATTGGACGATTTGTTGCAACAGCTCAATAATAATGGCTTTTATCGAGTCTCAAACCACTATGAAAAGGTAAGAAGTAATTAGTGTAAAAGAAAAAGTCGCGACTTTTTCCAGAAAATAAAATGCCACCAATTTGAATGTAATTAATACAATGGAGCTGAACAGTCCTGCCTTTTGGCCTGACACGTCCAGATTATATTATAGGTCCCTTAATCTTCATTCAACTCTATTTATTTCTTACATTTTTTCCTTTCGTGTGACATCTTCAACCACTTCTCTTTAAAGAGCATATTCCTTTCTCGTTGAGATAAGTTTTTTTCTGGCATAAATTTATCAGTTGGTCGTATACGTTGTATTGCATTGTGAACATTTTTATTTACATTTATCAATTCATGCGTGTTCTAGATATGGCTGATCCTTTTTCGGATATTGCTATTCTACACGACACAGTGCAGGAACTTCAAAGGCAGGTTAATGACCTGCAGAGCGAGTTGGTCGCTGTGAGAGTGACAATGTTCAGAGAGATACAGAGGCTGATGAGAGTCCTGCTGCTGCGAGTTGATTGGTCGGCTGTCATTAATGATGATGATGATAATAATAATTAGAATGTGTTTTTTCTTTTAGCGTATGTATTTTAATTTTTCTATCTTGGATCTATACCTAATATATTTTATTTTTTATTTAAAGAAAAATTTACTTTTAGTCAGACTTTGGCGTTTTAATTCCTATTCAATTTTCATTCTGTTTTCTTCTAATCTAACACATGTTAACATGTCGACGGTTGGAGGCAATGTTAAATCCAGTAGCACTAGCAATTTTGGATTTTGAGTTCTTTCAACAGTTGGAACCGATTGGTCATCTGTTGGGTTTCAACAGATTATCCATCTATTTTGACAGATTTTCATCTGTTGGAGGAAAGCATTCCAGTTGTTTGTGCGACTGTTGAGAATAATTGTGGTCTGTTGTATTATTTAAGTTCATGTTTTGCCTCATTTTATCGATGCACAAGTTATTTAAAAAAAAGACATTTTATATATAATAAATGATAACATTAGGTTCACAACAATGAGTTAAATATATAAAAGTCCACAACAAATAAACAAACAAACAACAACACAAGTTTCTGCAATTACAACGACCATGGTGGATTATGATTCGGGCATGTAGTTCTTTTGTGGCCAGCGCACTTACATATGGAGCACTTGTTTCTTCTTGATGAAAATGACTCTCCAACTCCACGCCTCCTTTTATATGGCTTTCTTCCCAGTTTGATAGTGCTCGGGTCAATATATGGAGGAGGTATTAATCTTCCCATAAGCTCTACTGGAACAACCCAAGATTCTTCAGGAGGCACCGGAGTAATATGCCCACTATATGCCATTTCATATTTTTCAACCGAATAATATTAAGAGGAGTGCTCGTAAACTTCAGGTCCATATTTGTGGTCGTAATGAGCTCAAAGGGCTACCATAGCATATGAACAAGGTATTTTGTCCAAGTCAAAAACTCTTCACGTACAAGATCTTGTTTGAAGATAGACCGTGGCAGCATCACCATGACCGGTGATACGAAATTTGTAATCTGCTATTTTATGAGAGAAAATCTATTCCCCAAACGGATGTTCGTTGATATTTTCTTTTCGATTTCGAGAACAAATCGGGTTTTTTTTCTGGGCACTTGAACTGCACACGTCTTTTGTTAAAAAAATTGCTATATTTCTCCCTTATTTTTTCAAACATAGCCTTGATGGGAAATTCTCTTTCATTGCCAAACAATGAATTCATCGATTCAGCTATGTTTGATGTCATAATATTGTACCTATAAAAAAGAATCACTTAGTATGACATCAAACTAAACTTGTAAATCAAACAAGACATTAAATTCATAAGAATGTACCTATTTACTTGACAGAATGCCCGGCTCTATCTCTCAAAACCAACATGTGCAAGAAATTTTTCTACCTTGGGATTCACATCCGCTATTTGATTGAAATGGTCTAAAAACTCCTCTCTACTATATGCTTTAGCTGCTCTATAAAAAAGGGTGACGACCCTTTTATTGTGATAGTTGTTTCGAATGTTCTCTCCAAGATGCCTGATGCAACAACCAAAGTAAGCTGAAGTGAAGAAAAGTGAACCCATCTTTGGAATACTTGGATGCCTATCCGATACAAAACACAACTCTTCGGTATCTTCGACGTAGCGTCGCAGTTGTTAAAAAAAATCCATAAGAGGCATCACATTCCTTGTCCGCTACACAAAAAGCGACAGGAAAGATGTGATTCTCCGCATCCTGCGCCACCGCCGCTAGCAGAACTCCATTATACCTGCTCCTCAAGAAGGTACCGTCGACGGCTATGCCTTTTATCAAATGTCGAAAACCTTGAATCCAAGCATCATAGGATACAAAAAAGTACTTGAACCTTCCGTTTTCATCCAGATGCAATGTCGTCTTACTTTCAGGATTTGTGAACTCAATCATGTAACGGTAAGTATCCAAGACTTCATACCCATGCTCGAGTGTCCCCCGAACCAGGTCCTTGGCAATCCCCATGGCCGTATATACCTTCCAATAACTGACCAGGACACCTAAATCCGTAAGGAGTTGATTGGCCATAAGCCTTGTTGAAGGGCCTTTTCCATCGGGGAAACTACTCCTGAAATATTCACTGAGGACCTTTGTCGTGGCGTGAGGATTTTGGCCCGAGATGTGCTTCGAACCACATGTGTGATGTTTTTCATGTTTATGAATGACGAATCTGTCAGAACTTGCGTACTTCACCGCTCTCAGCCACCACTTGCAGTTTGAATTAGCACATTTGAAGCAAAAGACACTGCTCGAATTAATCACTTTCTTTATTCTGAAATCTTTTTTCACGCAAGAAATAAACAAAGTGTTAGATAGTTCATTCTTGTCCTTGAATGACATTCCAATAAAAAAGCCGGTCCCATCGTCTTAAAGATTTCCAGATTGTGTCGATTGAGAAGAACTGCACATCGTATTGGTCGCATCAACGGGTGTAGGTGTTTGATCATCATCTGGAATATTCATGTCTAGATCATCCAACCTATCATCAAAGAAGTCTTTTTCTTTTTCTTCTTCTTCTACGTTCTGGTTCTCATTCTCTCTCGTCTTTTCAACCATGTACACCCTTAACACAGACGTGGTTGAATCACTTAGATAAGAACACAACCGAACTTGATCAGTTATCTTGAAAGGCAGTACCCTCTGATTTTCAAAGGAGTTGTGCATGTAGCTGATGGCGAATTCTTTTGGTTGACAATTCAGTCCACAAAAGATGATGATTAAGTTCACAAAATCATCATATGAAACATCACTTTGGACTGTTATAGCAATCGTCTCTAGTATTTCACCCTCCTTCTAACGCCATACATATCGATTGCTCTTCTCGACCCAATGGCCATGATAATCCATTCATATTATTATTAATCCCTCCATTAGTGGTACCTAAATAAAGTCATTTGTTAAAAAAAATTGATAGTGATTTCATAGTGCCGTGAATGAATCCCAACAGATGTGTTATCTGTTACAACAGGTAAGTGATAAGTCACAACAGATTCTTACCTGTTGGGATTCATGTTACGGGTATGAATATCTGTTGCAACAGATGAATCGCTTGTTGGAATTGATGTTATAACTAAATCACCTTTGAAGCTGATTCCAACATATGAGTGACATTTGCAACAAATAATTAACCTGTTGCGACAGATGACTTACCTGATGCAACAGGTTATTAATCTGTTGTAACCTATGTTGGAATCGTGTTCAGGTTCTGTTGCAACAGGTAACTAATCTGTTGCAACATATATGTCAAATGTTGCAATAGATGAGCCATCTGTTTAAAAATGAATCCAACATATCAGTCTTCCTTTGAAACAGATGTTTCATCTGTTGCAACAGATGATTTATCTATTTAAACAGATGAATTTTATGTTGGATTCATGATTGGGTTCTATCCATTGTTGGAAAACAACAACACAATAGCGGTTACCCAGATGACAAATTCAACTAAAAATCATAATTTGACTTACTAACGTCTCCTACGAAGTAATGCCAAAGTGGAAAGTGATGTTAGAAACAAAATTTGACCTAAGAAATTGGTCAAATAGCAACAGTAGCGGTAACAACAACAACAAATGGTCAACAAGAAGAAGATGAATATGATAATGAAATATAAGATGATGATAATGAAGCAGAAGATGATGAATGAAGCAGTGGCAACAATGAACAACAAAAATCGCTAAGAGAGAGAAATCAACAAAGAGTGAGAAGAGAGAGAAAGACGCCTTTTTTTCCTCCGTTTTCTGTTATATAGGCTAACATTTGGATCAAAGTGTAAATTTAAAAACTTGTGGGTTATTTTCAAACTTTTTCAACTTTTTTAATCCATAACAAAGTAATTGCCACCTCCACCTAATAATTAAGACTTGTATCGCCTACACCTCATTTTAAAACTCTTTTGTCACCTATGCCCAAACATAATTAATTTGAGATTAAGTATAATTGATTGAATGATATAAGGTTTATTCGGTATATTTTGACTATATGGATTTGAGGCGAAAATAGAGTTCTAATTATAAATTCAGCATAATTATTAGTTTTGGCGAAAGTTTTGTATTTTATGTTAAGAAAATTATTAAATATATATAAATAATTTATCAAGAATCTAGTAAACTGTATTTTCTTTAATAAAATATAAGGATTTAGAACTTTAATAAAATCTTATACTCGAAATTTAAACTTAATATCTAAATTAAAGCAGTTATCAACCCCTTTTGTTATTTACTAGCATTCTCTAATACGAAGTGATTCGATGAATTATATATTATACAACAATACTACATCAAAAAAGATATTTTGCAGTAATTAATTAAACTAACGTTAATAATTTAACTGTCTCTAAATTATTTTTTTAGAGCAATTATTGATGACAATTTACATTTTAGTACTCTTTTTAAATATCTTTAAAACCTATAGCGACATTAGATCCAATGTCAATTAAGTAATTTCAGTAAAAATTTTAACACTCTTTATTAAAATATATAATTATTGTTGTTATAAGTCTTTATTATTGTAGAGATAATATATTTAATATAATTTAATAAATAAAGTCAGCTGAGAAGGATAATGTATATACTGTCTTATCACTGCTTATAAAAAAAAAAAAATTATTTCTAATAGACCGTACTAACAAATTTTATATATTTTCACTTTACCCTATTTACACAAGCTATAGTTTTTTTTTTAATGCCGTTATCCCCACTATCCGAAATAATATTCGTATCCATACAAGATCTCTTTACAGTTGACAGTTTAAAATAATATATTCAGATGAAATCCTTTATATTAAGCTCCTTATATCATAATTTTATTTGCCTAATAATATAATTAACTTAGTGGGTACAAATGTCCCATTTCACCCTTTGGAGTCGTTTGGTAGAGTGTATAAAAATAATACAAAATATAGTGTGTTAGTAATGTTTGTATTAGTAATAATTGTGTTAGCTATACTTGTATTTTTCTTATGCAGTGTTTGGTTTGATTTATTAATAATAACATGAATTAAATAATTTCTTAAAAGTACTATTTTTTTTACAAAAATATCCTCCATATATATGTTAGAAAGAATGTGATTTTTTTTTTAGGAATAATAGTATCTTTAATCATGTTAATGCGTGTATTGGATTCATTGTATTGCTAATATCATAGAAATTTGAAGTATTACTAATACACACCTTAATACACAATAGAGTGTAATTAGTTATACATAAGATGCAAAAGTATATCAAACAAGATATTAGTAATACACATTAAATTAATGCATGCATTAATTTTCTAATACACTCTACCAAACGACCCCTTATTGGGACAGCTAAACATATGCCAATTAATGAACTTTTTTAAAAGAAAATATCTTCTCGTATGGGACATAGGAAACGAGGAGATACCAGGAAAGTACTTCACTATTATTATTAAATATATTTTTATTGAAGGATCAAAATCACATATAATGTATTTCAGATTTTTTGAATTTCACCTTTGATTATTTGGTGCATAAGTTTTTTTATCTGAACTTTCACTAATTATTTATTAAAGTAATTTTAACTATTAATTATTCTCTTTCCAAGCTAAATGATGTGGACATTTCAAGTAGGAATAGAGAATGATTGATAACTGCTTGTTTTTTAAAAAATAATTGATGATAGTTCAAATTAAAAACTACTAGATCTAACAAAATAATTCAGATATGAATCTCAGAAAAAGTTAAAATACTTTTAGATATGTTTTTGATCATTAATTTTAGACTCACTTTGTCTCAATTTATTTAACATAGTATATTTCTTTTTATCATTTCATAGAATAATTCTTTTTTTTTTAATAATTTTTTAATTTTAAATTTTCACGTGATATATTTAAAGCTATAAAATTTTAAATATTTAATATACTTTTACTTATTTATTTTTATATATTTTTTAAATTTTATATTAAATTAAAATAGTTCAGCTAATTTAAAAAGGAGAAAGTATTTACTATAATATTTAATGTATCTGTGTAACATGGGTGGGAAGCATGGGATGCTTTTAAAAGCAAGCAAATAGATTAAGATATATTATTATATATACTTAGATTTTTTTTTTCCTTATTTTTAAGGAGGGAATATATTATTTATATTTAATAGGGTAATGGATCGAATAGAAAAATGCCAGCAAGATAAAAAGTAAAGAACAAATTCATAGAGGATTCTGGAGCTCTTGTGTGTCAGTGCATGGGCTACCAATAACTCTTGTTTTCTTGTTTCTTACTTTTGCAGAGTCAAAAGTTTTGTTAAGAGGATTCAATATTTAAAGATGTATTTAACAAAGATTAAACATGTACTGTTTCTACATAAACATGTCTTTTATCCTATATAAATATATTTTTCACTCAAGAAAATTTAGATGACTCTTTTCGATCCTACTTAGCTTCGCCTCTGTTAAGGGGGTATTATAGTATTTAGGTGTCGTTTGGTTGGGAATGTAGTTATGATGAGATTAGTTATACTAGGATAAATTATGATGGGATAAGTTATACTGAATTTAGTTATGTTGGAATTATTTTTTATTGAGTGTTTGATTTGTTGTTTTCAAATTAATATGCATGGTATAATTTAACTTTTAACTTATATATATATATATATATTTGTTTTCAAGCTTTAAATATTTATTCTTAAAAATAAAACTTCCATCTTATTTAGTTTAATTTTTTTGTGTGTGCATTTTCATGTTTATATCTTGTATATTTTAAAAATAAAACTTTCATCTTATTTAACTTTAATTTTTTTGCATGTGCCTTCCCATGATTATACCGTGTGCGTTTAAAAAAAAACTTATACATCTTATTTAGTTTGAATTTAAAACTTCCAACTTAAGTTTGTTAAAGTAAAAGAAAATTTGTTGTTTATGTCACTTCATTTAAACACATATTACTCATATAATATAGAATATTAAAATTCATTTTAATTGGTATATACAATATCAATTTTCAAGTTATTAAAAAACTATTTAATTTAAAATATGTAATTGAACAATAGAGTCGATTGTGAAACGATAATGTGTATTAAAATTAGGCAACGCCTTTGTAGTTGTTAAAATATTTTATAGATTACTAGTGAATGATAATTATTATTATAAAATATACTTACTTTAGTTAATCTTTTCATTGTGTAGTAAGAACTTTTTGTGTTATCAATTCACAAAAATAACACTTGGAAGGAAAAAATTGATGTTGAATTCCATTTTTCTATGCTTACAAAATTATAATACTTACATTTTGTTGGATATATAAAAAATTATAGTACCTAGTTTTGATCCTTATTATGTATGAATCTAACATATTTTATTTTTTAATTTGTTAATTTTGCATTTTGATCCTTTATATAAGAAAATAGCGTATAAGTTTATAAAATTCACAAGCAATGGAATGAAAAAACAATGCAAAGTTTAATTAATAAGAGGTTAATTTTTCTTAGTCATATATTTCCTTCGTTCCAAAATAAGATATTTTAGTCTTTTTAATTTGTCATAAATAGCACGTTTTAGATAATTAAGTAGATATCAATCATCTTTTTTCAATTTCAAAAGCAATAATTAAAGATGACGAAAAAGATTGGAGAAATGTGTATGTAATGGATTTGGGATATTTTTGTCATTTTATAATTTATCCCGGGATAAATTAAGGTGGGATAACTTATACCACCAAATATGTGGTATAACTTATCCCGGGACTATTATTAATCCCAGGATAAGTTATCCCAAATATTGTCAAACCAAACGGTGTATTAAAAAGTTTATCCCGAGACTATTATTTTATCCCGAAATAACTTGTCTTAGTACCTCACACCAAACGGCCCCTTAAGTCATAAACATAGTTCAGTAAGGATAACAAAATGGCCTCCAACTAAAATCATCAAGAAATTCTTAGCATAATAAGTGAAAAGGACAGTAACTGGCTCTCATGTAAATTCCTATTAGACGTCTAGCAAAATCAACAACTTAAACTCGATCTCAATCCTCAGAAAAAATAATCAATAATTGTTTAAAGAGATCTTGCATAGATTCTTATAAGATAACAATATTTAGAAGCGTTCATTTTATCCGATCCGACTATAAATATTGTTAGAGAAGAAGATCATTTTTACGTCCAAACCTTCCATATTTCCCATCTTTCTATTGCAGAAAATTGAACTTTGAAGAACTCAAAAAAATATATTATATATTATTATCATTATCATTGGAATTCTTCATTCCATTCATGAGAAAAGGCTTGAGTATTGTAAAAAATTATAAATTTGCTCTTACAAAAGTAAATTTATAATAACCATAACTTGTATTGCCGATCATCAAAATTTCTGACAAGACGAATGAATTGACTTAGTAATGAGTTTAATTAGCATCTCTCATCGGTGAATCCCTCTCAATATTTATTTTCTAAGTCATGAATATTGAATTAAAAACTTAATTCTAAAATGAATATGAGAAGTTTGACAGAATCAACAATCTTTAATAGTATCAATGTATCACACTTAACAAATCGTTTTAAGTAGTACCCATTTCGTTTCAATTTATCTATTTTTTGTCTTGACATGAAGATTAGGAAGAAAAAAGATTTTTGAATCTTTTGATCTTAAACTAAAAATATGTATATGTATATATCACATGTCATTTAGTCTTATGATCTCAAAATACTCTAATATATGAAAAACTAGAAATTAAAAAATTTGTTAGAAAAGAAAAATATATTCTCTTTTAAACAAATTAAAAATCTAAATAAAACAAAAAAAATAAATCAGAGAGTACATAGTTTCACATACATGTATAAAGTCAATCTTGAAATACTTTATAGTAGTTCTATACTACGCTCGCATTTCATTTTTATAAAACCAATAAACAATAGGTAATAGTGCTCTTACACTTCTATTAACTTAAAAAATTAATATAAATACAATTACACATCCTTATAACAGCTGGCCTATATAATATCATTATAGTAATTATATTTTTTTGTGGAATAATCAATTATTTGTATTATGTTATATTGTACGTTCTTTGTGGTATTATGATTTTGCTTTAACAAAATAAGTCTACATAAACAATATTACTATGGAGAAACTTGACTATATCTGTATTCACTTTAATTTACAAGAACAATTCTCAACTCCTCGTAGTCAACCAGGTTGAAACTTTCGAAAAAAAAAAAATATTCAACTTGGGAGGGGAATCCATCTCTCAAGTATAATAAAATGTACATCAAAATCTATGCATTTTCTTTTAAATATGTTTCCATTATATATAGAAGCATTGCCATGTGGATCCTAGTTCATTGCTTCCTCGTTTTGTTACTTCTTTCCAACAACAACAATGGTACATGTTTAATTTTAATTATATAAAATAAATAGATGATTATGTCATGCATGACATATTCAAATATAAATATTTTATTATTTTTTTAAGTAGAAATGGTTGTTTTTTAAATAATATCTTTCAATTATTTAAGTACTCATTATATTCTAATTAGTAGAGTATTATTTTTCTATTTTGGCCAGATTTACCAGCTTGGTAGGTACAAGGATGTTCCTATCTTTTAGTACATATACAGTCAGCTCCACTAATTTTATTCATTAGACATTAGCACTCCGAATACATCGATAATCTCTAATATTTATTGGTATTTTTTATTTAGATAAAATAATATTTTTGATTTAAATTTTGAAAAATCTCCTGTTCATGTTCTCAAACGCTTATTATGTGCATCCTTTAGTTATACACATCAATCTTAATTGTAATATTCATGAGGTTTTATGACTTATTGAAACTGATATTCTTAGTTAATTTATTATTGTAGGACATTCGAAAGTTAATTATGATTTACAACACTTCTAGATTCTGATTCTTGGCTACTTTTAAAATTTGTGCTTTAACAGTACTGGTAGTAATGGACTGATATTTTCTTATACCAAATATGAATAGGCTTAAATGTCCATAAATGTACAAAAGACTATACTAATCTTTTCCTTAAATAAAAAAGAAGTGAATTTTTAATGTTAAATGCAACAAAAATTTACGTGGGACAAGTTATCACTATCATTAAATGTGAAGAAAAATTATTAAATTAACTTTAGTACGTGGGACCCACCTAACTTCATTCATTTCATTTTCATCCTTCTCCCCCAATCTTCAATTTAATCTTTTTTTTTTAAATCAAAAGGAAAACTAGTTTTATTACTACATTGATCATAATTATTTAAAATATTTTTTAGAAAAGTTCATCAACGATTATTAATATATTGATCATAATCCTTTAAAATATTTTTAGAAAATGTTCATCTATGATTAACTAATTTTGAAATTATCACAATAATAAATTTATTATTATATAAAAGTCATTCAATACTAGAGTTTATCACATTTTTTTAAAACATTAGCTAGAGACTAGAGTTGATAATATGAACGATATAATTTTTATAATGTGCCAGTGTTTATTGTATTTAAAGTATTTTGAATTTTAATTGCTAATATTGAAATATTTTCAAATTGGACTTAAAAAGTTAAAAATTTATTTAAATATAATTTAAATATAATAATTAATAAAATTATTTAATTAGAGTACAAATTTTTTGCCATAATTTTTTGGCCCAAAAATGACCATAAATATATAAAGACTATACTAACATTTTTCTTTAAATAAATAAATAAATTTTTACTATCTTCTAAATTCAAAAAGTTAAATGTAACTAAAATTTATGTTGAATAAATTATTGCTATCATTAAATATGAAAGAGGAATATTTATTTAACTTTAAAATGAAAAAGCCACCTTAATTTCACCTTCTATCCAATCACACCCTCCCTTTTCGTCTTTCTCCCTCAATTTCAATTTAGTCTTTTTTTTTTATCAAAATTTAAAACTAATTTTATTATATATTGATCATAATTCATTAAAATATTTTTGAATAAAGGTCATTGGTGGTTAACTAAATTTTGAATTTATCACAGAAATTTATTTATTTATTATATAAAATTCATTTCATTCTAAAGTTTATCACAAAAATATTTTTCTTAAAACATTAACAAGGTTCAACAATATGAAAAATATGATTTTATAATGTGTCAATGTTTATGATATCTAAAATATTTTAAATTTTTATTATCATTATTGAAATATTTTCAAATTAGACGTATAGATTATTTAAATATAGTTTAAATTTATTAAAATATAATAATTAATTAAAACTATTTAATTAGAGGATATATTAATAGTGAATATAAGTAATATTCACAAGTTATCAAATTACCGTATTATAGAGGTATAAAATACAACAATAATGCGTCTTGATATCTATAGTTGTTGTTAACTAGGGTCCACAAATGTAAATTTTGTGATTTTCATAATTTCTATAATGTGTCAATATCTATTATGTGTATAATAATTTGAATTTTGACTGTCGTTGATGAAATATATTAAGTTATATTTAAAATTTATCTAAATATATAGCTTAAATTTTATTTAAATATAATATTACTTAATTAGAGATCATATTAATAATAAATATAAATTATAATTTACAAATTATAAAATCGACGTAATATAAGGACGTAAGATGACAACCTCAATGCATGACTCTCACGAGTTGTTGTTAACTAGGATCAAAATATATGAACAATAAGATTTTTATAATATACCAATGTCTACCATGTTTAAAGTGTTTTGAATTTTGACAGTCGATATTGATATATTTTGAAATTATATTTAAAAATTATTGAAATAAAATTTAAATTTATTTAAATATAATATTTAATTAAATTTCTTAATTAAAGGACATAGTCATTAAAATTATTAGTAATGATTCACAAATTATCAAATCAGCATAACCTAAGGATCTAAGGCTACAACATTAATGCGTCTTGATATCTCGAGTTGTTGTTAACTAGGGTCAACACATGTGAACTGTATAATTTTTAGGATTCTATAATGTGTCGACATCTATTATGTCTAAAGTGTGTTTTGAAATTTTGACTGTTGTTATTATTCAAATTATTTAAACATATAGTTTAAATTTATTGCAAGTTGGCTCGGACACAACTACTATAAGAAAATAATTTAAATATAATTAATAATTAGAGATCATATTAATAACATACATAAATGATAATTCGCAAGTTATCAAATCGGCATAACACGAGAGCCTAAGCCCCCCACAATATTAGCGGAAGATTTTTTGGGATTGTTGTTAACTAGATTGACACACATGAACTATATGAGTTTTATGATTTCTATAATGTGTTGATGTCCACCATGTCTAAAGTAAGACTCGTATTTGATAGCAACTAACCCTTATTTATTAAAAATATATTAATGAATATATATATATATATATATATTTATTTATTTATTTATAACTAATATTATAAAAATAATTGATTCATGTTTTTCGATAGTTTTTTATGACCCACGTAATTTAATTCAAAAGAAAAGAAAATATGAATCTATAATCTTTATGAACAATAAAATTATTTTTTAATTCAATAACTAAAATAGTAGTGTAGTTGATCAGTTATGCTAGATGAATAAATAAATAAATAAACAATAATAATAAAAATACATGGCATAACATAAAATTACAAGAAGTAATGATTGACAAATAAAAAGAAAGGAAATGAAACAAAAATAATGTAAAATAAAAAATTAAGATTAAAAAGCAAAAACTAAAATAGTAATAAAAAATTGAATGATGAAAGCGGCTAATTATCCATGCGACACATTTTAATTCAGAGAGAAATTGATGAAAGAGACTAAATTATTTTTTTTCTTTTATTTTTAATTTGGAAATAATTTAAAATAGAAAGTTAGAAAATGTATAATTTATTTGTTTTATAAAATAATTTTTGTGTCTAATGAGTGTGATGTGAAATGATACAAATTATTTAATAGGATAAATCAACTATTAGTAATAGTTTGTTTTCACTTTAAATACTTAAGTTATTTGTAATTTTATTTAAATGTAATATTTTATTTTATTCTTTCACTTTAAAATTATTTTATACATAATTTTTTTTAATGTTTAAAAAATAGGTATAATATTACGGAAAGTATAGGTGTAAGATTTTCATAATATAGCATATGTATGCTTGATTTTCATAATTAGGATCGACACTTATAAATTGTATAATTTTCGTAATTTCTATAATATGTCAATGTCTATCATAACTAAAGTAATTTGAATTTTGAATGTTGCTATTGAAATATTTAAAAGATATATTTAAAAAAATAAATATATAGGTTAAATTTTATTCAAACATAATAATTTATAAAATTACTTATTTAGAGCTCATATTAATAGAAAATACAAGTAATGATTCATAAGTTGTCAAATTGGCATAAAATAAGGGCATAAAAACTACAATATTAATTTTTTAGTACTCTCCTAGGTTGTTGTTAATTAGGTCGAATAAACTTCTTTGTAAAAAGATTACAAAAATACAATACAAAATTTATATTGTGTCTACATAGAGATTAAATTCTTTTATCATATAATGAAACACTGAGAAAATTGAAGGAAATGTGTCTTTTAAGTTTTGAATGAAGGATTGGTGACATTGACCAATTTAAAGGGTCAAACATAATTAAAAAATCTGATTAGGTTAATTGTGGACTTGATTAATATTTTCTACAAATTTTAATCTTTTCAAAAATATAAATTAACCCACACCCACAAAACTTCCCTCCCTCCGCAAATCAATTTCTCTCTCTTCTCTCTTTCTCTCGATAGCTTCTCTCTCTAACTTCTCCCAACCAACAACTTTTCAAATTTCTCCCTTCAATCTTGTGCAACTTCAACGTCTGGCAACAAATAGTTTTGAGTTCTTTCCCGTTCCTTTTTTACTTTCAACCGTCAGTCGACGTGACAACATTCTCCGGCGACAACAACTTCGAGTTCTTCATCGTTTCTTTTCGATTTTCACAAGTAAAAAATTAAGGCTTTTAAGTTATGACGAAAATGAGGGACTTGATTTGTTGGTGTTTGTTATTTTTTTATGTTTTTTGTTATTTTTTTAATGTTTGTTATTTTTTAGTTGAATTTCTCATTTGGATGTATCTGCTACTGCTGTTTTTTAATAATGGATAAAACATGTAACGTGAATCCAAAAGATGAGTATTTGTTGCAACATATATGACTAATTTGTTGCACATATTAGTAATTTGTTGCAACATATATGACTAATATGTTGCGCAGATTAGTAATCTGTTGCAACATATATGACTAATCTATTACAACATATATGACTAATTTGTTGCAACAAATGAGTAATCTGTTGCAACAGATTACTTATCTGTTGGATTTGTTTTATAGTGTGGTAATATGAATTCAATATATGGGTCATTTGTTGCAACAGATTAGTCATATATTGCAACAAATTACTCACTTGTTGCAATAGATGACTCATATGTTGGATTCATGTTGCATGTTCTATTCATTGTAGCAGTAGCAGATACACCAAATAAGAAATTCAACAAAAATTATAATTTTACTTACAAAATAAGCTATGAAGTAATGTCCAAGTGATATACGAACAAAATTTAACCAAATTTTTTTTAAAAAAATTTCAACATGGGCATAACGAATAAGTAAAACACATGAAAAATTTCATGAAACAGGTAAAGAAGACAAAAATAATATACCATACATCAAATGCAAAAGGATCAAGGGGACAAACATTTGAGTTCTCCTAAAAACGTTTAAGTTCTCTAATATTTTAATTTTTTTCTAATAGTTGACCCATCTGTTACAACAGATTTTCTATTTGTTTGATAATTTCCAACAGATGAATCATCTGATGCAACATGCTAGTCATCTGTTGATTCAAATTAAACAATTATTAGTAATAACTAAATTGATTTAGCTAAAATTAAAGACGTCTCTATGACAAAGGGACAAACATTTGTGTTCTCCTAAAAATATTTGAGTTCCCTAGTATTTTAATTATTTTTCAACAGATTATCTATTTGTTGCAACAAGTTAGTCATCTATTCCAACAGATGTTTATAACAGGTTAGTCATTTGTTTATTCAAAATTAAGCAATTATAATAATAAATAAATTAATTTAATTAAAATTGAAAATAAGTCTTTAATACAAGACCTTAGACAAGGGGACAAATATTTGAGTTCTCCTAAAAATATTTGAGCTTTAGTATTTTAAATTGCTTTTCAACATATATCGAACTCGGAACCAAAATGAGCCACGGAATTGAAAAAGTGACCAAAATAGGCCACCTATTTAAAAAGTTACCAAAATAGGCTAAACGTAATAATTTATTACGTTTTCTACTTTTTTCTTAACGGCCAACTAACGGAGTTGACTTTTACTAAAACGTAAGAATTTCTTACGTTTTAATGATAACCGAGGAAAAAATACAATGAATTGTCAAATCAATTAAAAAGGTACTAAAAAAAGAGTTGTTCAACATAACAAAAAGTTACGTTTTTAACTTTTTTATAGCAGTGGTTCCCCACCCACAATTTCTTTTTCCACAAATGTCCCATCACTTTTACTTTTTCCTCTTTTTACATATGATAATTATGAATTTTTTTATTAGTTAAATTTATTTATATTTTACATGTAGTTCAAAGAATTTATTTTTTCTAATAATTTTTTACATTTTACTTAACAAATGAAAAAAAAGAAGTATCAATTACCTCATTAACTTAACAATTTTCTTATATTTATTCTATAACAAAAAATAATCGTTTCTATCCTTTATTATTCGATTTCTCTTTTAAAAAATTATTTCTCTACTCCAAAATAGTGAAATGTTGAATTATCGTCGATCAAATATGCTACTATATACAAGAATTATATTTTTTTAAGAGTGTTCTTAAAAAAATATATTTTCTTATATTAATTTAGGAGTGTTCCTAAATTAAATTGTGTTTTTTACTCTATTAATTATAATATGAAACGTATTTGTGCATGTGTCTCCTCAATATCCTAATCGAAACGCTAATCGAAAACTACGATGAATCACTATCCGAAAAAATTAATTTTATATTTCTAACACACCAAAAAAATATAATTCTTGTATATAGTACCATATTTGATCGACGATAATTCAACATTTAACTATTTTGGAGTAGAGGAAAACTCAAAAGTATAATTTTTTTTAGAGAGAAATCGGATAATTAAGGATAGAAGTGATTATTTTTTGATATAGAATAAATATAAGAAAATTGCTAAGTTAATGAGATAATTGATACTTCTATTTTTAAATTTTTTTATGTCAAACGTAAAAAATTATTACATAGAGGAAAAAATAAATTATTTGAACTACATGTAAAATATAAATAAATTTAACTAATCAAAAGATTCATAATTATCATATGTAAAAAGAGAAAAAAGTAGAAGTGATGGGACATTTGTGGAAAAAGAAATTGTGTGTGGGGGACCATTGATATAAAAAAGTTAAGAACGTAACTCTTTGTTATGTTGAACAACTCGTTTTTTAGTATCTTTTTAATTGATTTGATAATTCACTATATTTTTTTCCTCGATCATCGTGTAAAACGTAAGAAATTCTTACGTTTTTGTAAAAGTCAACTCCGCTAGTTGACTGTTAAGAAAAAAATAGAAAACGTAATAAATTATTACGTTTAGCCTATTTTGATAACTTTTTAAATAGATGACCTATTTTGGTCACTTTTTAAATTCTATGGCTCATTTTGGTTCTGAGTTCACATATATATTATCTATTTAATAATTTTCAATAGATGAGTCATATGTTGCAACAATTTAGTCATCTGTTGCAATAGATATCTATATTTGTTGGATAATTTTCAATTGATGAGTTAGCTATTGCAACAGGTTAGTCATTTGTTGCAACAGATGTCTATATATGTTTGGTCATTTTCAAGAAATGTCTTTAACTGTTTGGTCTTTTCCAACAGATTACTCATCTATTGCAACATGTTAATTGAAATTGTAATTGAACTTATCAATTCATCTTTAATTTTAGTTAAATCAATGTTGTTATTACTAATAATGTCATAATTTGAATCATTACAAATAAAATTGGTCAATTAACACTTTACTCAAGACGAATACACTTAGATAATCATGTAATTACTATTTGATTAATTTAAATCGTAATTAAATTATCAATTCATCTTTAATTTTAGTTAAATAAATTTAGTTATTACTAATAATTACTTAATTTAAATTATTTCAAATCAAATTGGTCAATTGATCATTCTATTTAAGACGAAACACTTAGTTAATCATGTAATTACTATAAAATTAATTGAAATTGTAAGTGAACTTATTAATTCATCTTTAATTTTAGTTAAATCAATATAGTTATTTCTAATTATGGCTTGGTTTAAATCATTTCAAATAAAATTGGTCAATTGATTACTCTACTCAAAACGAACACACTTAGTTGATCGTGTAGTTACCATGAGATTAATTGAAACAGTAATGAACTTATTAATACTAGTTAAATCAATTTAGTTATTACTAATATAATGACTTAATATGAATCAATAGATGACTAAGATGTTGCAAAAGATGAGTATTCTGTTGAAAATGACCAAACAGATAAAGACATCTATTGCAACAGATTAGTCACCTATTGCAACAGATTAGTAATTTGTTGGAAATAACAAACAGATAAAGTCATATGTTGCAACAGATTGGTCATCTATTAGAAATGACCAACAGATAAAGACATTTGTTACAACAGATGACTAATCTATTGCAACATATGTGTATATCTGTTTGATAATTTTCAACAAATGACTCATCTGTTGCAATAGGTTGAACACTTAAATGATCATGTAATTACTATGAGATTAATTGAAATTGTAATTATTAAATCAATTTGGCTATTACTAATAATGTCTTAATTTGAATCATTTCAAATAAAATTAGTCAATTGATCACTCTACTCAGAACGAACACACTAAGATGATCGTGTAATTAATATAAGAATAATTGAAATCGTAATTGAACTTATCAATTCATCTTTAATTTTAGTTATATTAATGTAGTTATTACTAATAATATCTTAATTTGAATCATTTCAAATAATATTGGTCAATTTACACTTTACTCAAGACGAATACACTTAGATGATCATGTAACTACTATGAGATTAATTGAAATCGTAATTAAAATTATCAATTCATCTTTAATTTTAGTTAAATTAATTTAATTATTACTAATAATTTCTTGATTTTAATTATTTCAAATAAAATTGGTCAATTGATCATTCTACTTAAGACGAAACACTTAGTTGATCATGTAATTACTATAAAATTAATTGAAATTGTAAGTCAACTTACTAATTCATCTTTAATTTTAGTTAAATCAATATAGTTATTTCTAATTATGGTTTGGTTTTAATCATGTCAAATAAAATTGGTCAATTGATTACTCTACTCAGGACGAACACACTTAGTTGATAGTGTAATTACCATGAGATTAATTGAAACTGTAATTAAACTTATTAATTCATGTTTAATTCTAGTTTAGTTATTGCTAATATAATGGCTTAATATGAATCAATAGATGACTAACATGTTGCAAAAGATGAGTAATATGTTAAAAATGACTAAACAGATAAAGACATCTGTTGAAAATGACCAAACAGATAAAGACATCTGTTGGAAATGACCAAACAAATATAGACATATGTTGCAACACATGACTAATCTGTTGCAATAAATGACTCATCTATTGAAAATTATCAAACAAATATAGACATTTGTTGCAACAGATAACTAAGTTGTTACAATAGATGACTCATCCGTTGAAAATTATCAAACATATAGGATATATGCTGGAAAATAATTTAAAATACTAAAGCTCAGATATTTTTAAGAGAACTCAAAAGTTTGTCGCCTTGTCTAAGGTCTTGTCTTTAATTTTAGTTAAATCAATTTAGTTATTACTAATAATTGCTTAATTTGAATCATTTTAAATAAAATTTATCAATTGATCATTCTATTAAAGACGAATACATTAATTGAAATTGTAAGTGGACTTATCAATTCATCTTTAATTTAGTCAAAATCAATTTATTTATTATTAATAATGACTTAATTTGAAATAAAATTGGTCGATTGATCACTCTCCTCGAGACGAATACACATAGTTGATCATGTAATTACTATGAGATTAATTGAAATTGTAAGTGTACTTATCAATCATCTTTAATTTTAGTTATATCAATTTAGTTATTACGAATAATGGCTTAATTTGATTCATTTTAAATAAAATTGATCAATTGATCACTCAAATCATGACGAATACACTTAGTTGATAATTTAATTACTATGAGATTAATTGAAATTGTAAGTTTATCTTTAATTTTAGTTAAATCAATTTAGTTATTACTAATAATATCTTAATTTAAATTATTTCAAATAAAATTGATTGATTGATCACTCTACTCGGAACGAATACACTTAGTTAATCAGGTAATTACGATGAGATTAATTGAAATTGTAAGTGAACTCATTAATTCATGTTTAATTTTAGTTAACTCAACATAGGCTTAATGTGAACATTTAAAATAAAATTGGTCAATTAATTATTATACTAAGGATGAAACACTTAATTGATCATTTAATTACTGAGATTAATTGAAATCGTAATTGAACTTACTAATTCATCTTTAATTTTAGTTAAATCAATGTATTTATTTCTAATAATGATTTAATTTGAATTATTTCACATAAAATTTTTCAATCAATCATTCTACTCAGTACGAAACACTTAATTGATCATGTAATTACTATGAAATTAATTGAAATCGTAATTGAACTTACTAATTCATCTTTAGTTTTAGTTAAATCAATATAGTTATTTCTAATGATGACTTAATTTGAATCATTTCAAATAAAATTGATCAATTGATCACTCTACTCAGGACGAACATACTTAGCTGATCGTGTAATTACCATGAGATTAATTGAAACTGTAATTGAACTTATTAATTCATATTTTATTTTAGTAATTAATTTAGTTATTACTAATAATGACTTAATGTGAATCAATAGATGACTAACATATTACAACAGATGAGTAATCTGTTGGAAATGACCAAACAAATAAAAACATCTGTTGAAACTGACCAAACAAATATAGACATCTATTGCAACAAATAACTCACTTGTTGCAACAACTAATTCATCTATTGAAAATTATCAAACAGATATAGACATCTGTTGCAACAGATGACTAAGTTGTTGCAACATATGACTCATCTGTTGGAAATTACTAAATAGACAAAATATGTGTTGAAAAACAATTTAAAATACTAAAGCTCAAATGTTTTTTTAGGAGAACTCAAACGTTTCCCCCCTTGTCTAAGGTCTTGTCTTCAATTTTAGTTAAATCAATTTAATTATTATTAAAATTATTTAATTTGAATCAACAAATGATTAACCTATTATATGCTTTTATTGCAACAGATGACTAACTTGTTGTAACAAATAGATGATTTGTTGGAAAATAATTAAAATACTAGGGAACTTAAATATTTTTAGAACTCAAATGTTTGTCCCATTGTCTTAAAGACTTGTCTTTAATTTTAGCTAAATCAATTTAGTTATTACTAATAATTGCTTAATTTGAATCAACAGATGACTAACATGTTGCAACAGATGATTAATCTGTTGGAAATTATCAAACAGATAGAAAATTTGTTATAATATATGGGTTATCTATTAGAAACCAATTAAAATACTAGGGAACTTAAATGTGTTTAGGAGAACTCGAACGTTTGTCTCCTCGATCCTTTTGCATTTGATGTATGATACACTATTTTTATCTTCTTTACCTATTTCATGAAATTTTTTATGTGTTTCACTTATTCGTTGTGTCCTTGTTGAATTTTTTAGAATTTTTTTAGGTCAAATTTTGTTCGTATATCACTTGGACATTACTTCATAAGTGATTTTGTAAGTATAATTATGATTTTTGTTGAATTTTTTATTTGGTATATTTGCTACTGCTACAATGGATAGAACCTGCAACATGAATCAAATATATGAGTCATTTATTACAACAAGTGGGTAATCTGTTGCAATATATGAATAATCTGTTGCAACAGATGACCCATATGTTGGATTCATGTTACAACACTATAATACAAATCCAACAGATGAGTAATCTGTTGCAACAGATTAGTCATATATGTTGCAACAGATTACTCATATGTTGCAACAGATTAGTCAATATGTTGCAACATATTAGTTAATATGTTGCAATAGATTAGTCAATATGTTGCAACAGATTACTCATCTGTGCAACAAATTACTCAATATGTTGCAACAGATTACTCATCTGTGCAACAGATTACTCATCCATGCAACAGATTACTCATTTGTTGGATTCACGTTACGTGTTTTATCTACTGTTGAAAAAATAGCAGTAGCAGATACACTCAAATGAGAAATTTAACTAAAAATTATAATTTTACTTACTAAAATCACCTATAAGTAATTTTCAAGTGATATACGAATAAAATTTGACCTAAAAAAATTTGATCAAGTAGCAATAGTAGCGGTAACAACAATGTTCAACAAGAAAAAGATGATGATGATGATGAACAAGAAGAGATGATAATGAAGAACAAGATGATCATAATGAAGAAAAAGATGATGAATAAAGCAACAACAACAATGAACAACAAAAATCACGAAGAGAAAGAAAACTTCAATAAATGAGAAGAGAGAGAAACATGCATTTTTTCCCGCCATTTCTAGTTATATTAGGTTTTACATTGAATCAAAGTGTAAATTAAAAAAACTTGTGGGTTATTTTCAAACTTTTCTTACTTTCTTATTCCTTAATAAAGTAATTGTCACATCCACTCAATTATTAAGACTTGTGTCACCCACACTTCATTTTAAAACTCTTTTGTTACCTGTGGCCCAAACCCCCAAGTTTCATCACAATAATGTATTTGCCGATCTAATTAAATTAGATTTTTAATCATTTGATTTGATTTGATACAATCTTACCGAGTTTTACTAGTAAATTTGAAATATAATTTAAATAGATCAGTGATTATAATGTAGTTATTTTTAATTAAATAATTATAGCTGATTTAAATAAAATTTTTACTGCGTTTAAACTTAACTTTTATCTTGATCGGATGTTTTGATAATTGTTATGGCTCCCAAACATTATTTATTAGAATAATACTTTTATGGTCTATTATTAAATTGAATTAACTAATAATTACTGCAAATATAATTACTGTTAGTTGAACCAGGATTAATAACTGAACATAATAATTATAAAAGTGTATCCATACAATAATTTATATATTTAAATAAATGAACAATTAAATTTAGTTGATTTTAATCAACTAATTATATTAACTTTACAAAAATTAATTTCAATAAGTGTTATGTTATGTTTGTTCGATAATAATGCCTTTATTGCAATGCCGTCGATAGAAGTTCAGTATTTTAAAATGAAATCTATGTAGCCGTTTGACCATGAAAATTAAAATTTTTCGTAGTTGGAGTTGGAGTTGTGTTTGACCATGTCTTTTTTGATTTTTTTTTTACTTTTAAAAAAACTTTTTTAAATATGATTTTATGTCATAACTTTTACAAACAATCAAAATCATCCAACTAAAATTTATCTATTAACGGGAAAAGAATACAATTAGCGACTTTTATAAAAATAATTACATATACATGGCCGTATTTAATGAATTTCAATTATGACATATATAATATTACATTAATAGCTGTTTTCTCATATTTGAAAATTTTAAATATGGATGTTATATTAACAGATCACTGTTTCCTATTTTTTAGGTAACAAATATTATCTTTCAAACAAATTTATTTTTTAGGAATTTATTTAATTTATTTCTTTTATTTTTCGTTCCTAAAAAATAAAAAATGATGAATTGTTATTAAATTTTAGGGTGCCGCTAATTTATTTCTTTAATTTTCTTATACATGAAAGATTTTACTGTGTGTGAATAAATTATTTCTATGTAAAACATACTTTGCATATTTATGGTATATTATATCATATACCATAAATATATAAATATACTTAGTATATTTCTTTATACTTTGTATATTTATATATGTGTGTATATGATATATACATGGTATAAACTTCATATATAACATACTTTGTATATTTATGTTATAAATATGCTTAGTATGTTTCTTAATACTTTGTATATTTATATATGTGTGTATATGGTATATACATGGTATAAACTTTATATATAACATACTTTGTATATTTCTGTCATAAATATAATACTTTATATATTTATGGGTATAAATATAAATTAGCAGTAAAATAATGTCTTAAATAAGGGAGAAAAATAATGATGAGAAAGGAAAAGAGATATATATTAATTAGGATAACATTAAGTTTGAAATGATAATTATCTTATTCTTTAAAACTGCTATATATGTAATATTGAAAATGTAATGTTATAAGGAGAGTTTTATGTAAAAATTTAAAAGGTTAGGGTTATATGTAATAATAATAAAAGTTGGAATTGGAGTTGGAAAATTATGAAAACAACAAAAACCTGTTTTCATTTTTCAGAAAAAATTTTCGAAATTATTTTTTGAATTTTCATGGCCAAACACCACAATTTTCAACTCCAAAAAAATTTTCCGGAAAAAAGAGAAAAATTTCAGGGCAAAACTAGCCCTATGTAAGAAATTATAGTCAATTTTTGGATGAAAGATAACCTCTTTATAAAGAGAAAAATGAATAAATTAAATTTCATTTTTTTGACTTAATTATTGATCAGGAGATTTAGCTTGTATGAATTATTATTGATTTGATACCAATAATGAGCTATTTTAGTATCTTAAGCATACACATATATATATATATATATCCACGATTAAAATTAAGTGATAGCCTTATCTCACACATAGAGTATTTGAAGTGTCATTAGAGTTGTCGACGATTGTATCCAATTTTATAGCTTGTAAATTTTAAATGTAATTTTTAAAATAGGTAATTATATTAACTTTGATTAACTAACTATACAAAATCTAAACAAAATTTTAATAAGTCTCACACAAGTTTATCCTAATCAAGTGCTATGAGAATTAGTATTTATTATGTGTCTCAAATCAATTTCATAAAATTGCTATTATAGCTATTATATGCCCTTTAATTTGTTATTTTCTAACAGTACACAAAAATTGTGGTCAAATAATTTTTGTGTTCTAAATTTTAAGGATAGAATATTTTTATGTCACAAATATATCAATTTTTAAAGTTAAATGACGTTTATGTTTGAATTTTTTTATGTGATAGAATCAATGTTATGTAATAGCAGATAAATTTTACCTATCTTTGATTTTAGTTATTTAATTTTTCAATTATTTTTAATTTTCACCTACAACATGCCTAGTGTAAGTGATTTTTTTTTCACACGATAAAAAATAATTTAGCAATATCCTCAGCTTGTAGCCATAATAAATTATTTCAAACAAAATATTATAATTAATCAATATTTCTACTTCAGGTTATTAAGAAATATGAAAATAATTAAATGTGGACATAGTTAATTTTTATTTAGAATACTAAGAAATTATGACAATGGTTAGCTTAATAGCTATAATGAGTGATTATTTTGGGTTGATGTTTATTAGGGTCAACAATTATGAACTCTATGATTTTTATAATGTATTAATAACCATCATGTCTAAAGAATTTTGAATTTAGACAATCGTTATAGAAATATTTTTTTAATTATATTTTAAAACTATTTAAATATGTTGTTCGATTTTTTTTAAACATAAAAATAAAATTACTTATTAAAGTTCATATTAATAACAAATATAATTAATGATTCACCAGTTAATAATTATATTTTTAATTCACAACTTAACAAATATAATAATTAAAGTACGTAGGATCGCAAGACTATAACATTAATGTGTGACTTTCTTGAATTGATGTTTAACCAATATCGCTTTTTTTGAACTATATAGTTTTTATTTTGTGATGATATCTATCATGTCTAAAGTAATTTGAACTTTGACTATCAGTATCGAAATATTTTTAAACTTTATTTTTTTTTTTAAAATATTCTAATATGTAGTTTAAATTTATATAAATATTAAAATTATTATAGTTCCTTAATTAGAAGTCATATATAATAATAAAAATATAAATAATGGTTCCTAAGTTATCAAATCGGCGTAACATAGTGACGCAAGACTACAACATCAATGTATGACTCTCTTAGGTTATTGTTAATTAAAGTCGACACTTATGAACTATATGATTTTTATAACTTGTCAATGTCTATCACGTCTAAAGTGTTTTAAGTTTTTATTGTTTTTATTAAAATATTTTAATATTATATTAAAAATTGTTTACCTATGCAAACTTTTAGTTTTAAAACTCGTAAATAATTTTTATTCTTTTCTTTATGTATTTTTCTTATCATTTATATATAATTTAAGTGTAAGATTAACATAATTTTTTTTCCAACCTAGTAGCCAACCACTCATAAAAAGTAGGGGCGGACCTAAGTGTTAATTTGTGGTATTTCAGCATCCGTTAAATTTGACGTAAATTAAATATAATTATGTAAGAAATGTATAAAATCTGTTATAAGATGGAGAAAAATACTCATCAAAATAAGATCGTTAGATGTTTTGATTTCCGGGTGAAAGCTTAAAATTTTAGATATTGATATATGTGTTTGAACCTTCTGAATACCAATGACCTCTAAATTCTGAATCCGACACATTACAAAGATAAAAGGGAAACAAGAAAAGAAAAGTCATAATAATTCTATTATTAAGGAAAATAACGTGAAGAACGATGGAGGGACACATAAACAAATTTTCTAACCTTGATATTATTAGCCTTTTTGGATGGGCTAAGTGCTTTTAAGTCAAAAATAGCTTTTAAATTCTTTGATAGTGTTTGGATAAAATTTTAAAGTGCTTAAAAACATTTTATTTTAAGCTAAAAAAGTACAAATAAGTCAAAAGCCAAAAATTAGAATTTCAAACTTTTAATTTTTGACTTATAAACCAAAAAAAAAAAAAAACCCTCATCCAAACGGGCTCTTAACGTGCTAACGTGAAAAACGATGGACTTGAGTGGGGTCGAAAAGTACTATATAGAGTAGAATAAAGATTTTATTTTGTTCTATCAATATAATTAAATTTAGTATGACATGGTATTAATTTTTATTTTTATCAAATTATTTTGTTATCATATATTTACCATTAATATAAGTTTATGTTCATTTCACTTATGTTAACAAATGAAATATTGAGCGTAACGTGACTCAACAGATCATTAAAAATATATACCAATTCTTCATTCCCATATCAATGTCTAATTGAGAATTAGCGAAATGAATTTTGCCTTGACTCAATTTTAAAAATTAGCTCAAAAAATTAAAATTGTATAAAATTATATTAAGAGATCAAAAAACTTACATCCAAACGAGCACTTCTAGTTTGAACTGATATCTGAAGTGCTGCAGTGGATAATATCAGACGAGGACGTAAAGTTGGATGAATCATATATTGGGTTGAAAACTCTGATGATACTATGATAAAGAAATATAAAAATAGATTCAATTAAAATGCCAAAATTAGTTCATCATGGGGTGAATATTGTTTCAAATCTTATAAAAAAGATCAATTTTTGTTTCCACACTGATGTGACAACTCAGCAGCTCACATATAAAATAAATTTATACAATCAAATCACTTATTAAATTATTACATATATATATATATATATATGTTTTTTGATAAATATTAGTAGTTGCTCATCCGGTAAAAGATAGTAATCGAAATTGTAAAAACTGCAATAGTTGTTTCAGGTAGTTCAAAAATCTGTATGTTAATTTGTACTATAAACTTCAATCAAATTAAATATCAAACTTGTCAAGAATAACTTGAAGTTTCAACACCTTCAATGCAAGATAAAATATGACCTATCAAAAAAGTATGTTATAGTTAAGAAATAAGTTGAAACAGAATAAGTCAAGTCCTTCGAATTCACGAAGTGCCCTTATGAAAATAATTTCCCTCAAGTATTCAAGGTTGCGGAATTTTCCTCAGAGGATAAAATGGCTTCACAACCAGAAAGTGTTCTAATTTTCTTCGAACTCACTCGATGGGAGATGATCACATGGAGTATTTTAGAAGCAAAGAAATAATTTTTCAAGTGCAGAAAAAATTCATACTAAACCTGTGAAACAATACAGGTTTATATAGTAATGAAGTGCCCCTTTGGAAAGGAGGTAATGATTCATTCGGAAAGGTGTATCCTTTGGAACAGTTATGTCAGTCCATTCAAATCATTATGTCTTTTTCTGAAACTGTTACGTTTTTTTCTTGAATTTTTGGACTATATTTCAAATAAATTTTGTCTAAAAAGTTAAATTCATTGATCAATCATTTGCCAAATTCAAATCCAAAACCGAGTGAGCAATGACAACTACACGAGGCACCTCTTAGTTCTTGCCTCACTTATCATGTGAAATTTGTATTTCTTAATACGAACACATGAAAGAACTCTTTCTCCCACCAATGTAGGAGAATTAGTAGACTTTCGTTATTATGAGTACACTTTTCATTTAGATGTGTTTTTACCTTTTCTCCACTATTTTTCTCTATTTTCCAATCACATTTTAACTCAAAAACTAGAATTTAAATAAATAAGTAGAAAAGCTACCAGAAGAAGATAAATAATACTTTTTTCATGCAAAAATTTTGCATGATTTTGTGAATCTAAATAATAGTGGTAATTGGCGGTGAAGAAGATAAGATTTAGTAAACAGATAGATGAGATGTCTCAGTCCATTTGGCAAGTGGAAAAATAAATCCAAAATAATAGTAATAAAATTTACTATAATTGTCAAATATTTAATGAAAGTAATAAGGGGCGCATTATAGCACTAATATAAATTGACTATCTCTCAACCATAAATGTTATGTTAGAGTGTTATATAATTACTAATCCTTTTATCTTTTAACAAAGTTTTCATATCGAGTCCTGCGTATGGAATCGTTTTTTAGTAAGAAGCTTCTTATTTTTCAAAATAAGCTTTGCAATATAAATTTAAATTAATTCATCCTTACAAAAAATTGTCGACTCATTTATACTTTTGTTCCTATTTTATGTTGATCTTTCAATTTCATCCCTTATAACACCAATAAGAGTTTTAACGCGATAGAAATTTTTTTTTCCTCCCAATAGAGCGAAATAACTTTTTCGCGAGATGATGAATGACCTGTCCTACATAATTGAATTTTAAACTTCTTAGAAGGCTTAGAAAATTCTCTTCCCTTTCAACTGAATGAATTAAATTCACAATTTATTTCTTTACATAAAGCATAAATTTATATTTTTATATCATAATATTCCATAAATTATATTCTCATATGACTCAAGTATCGAAAGTTTTTATGGAATCAGCAGGTTCATCAAAGTTCAATTCATGTGGACTATGTAACACAAGTGTACAAAGATGGTCAAGCCGCAATCATACATTGCACCACTTGGAAAACTATCATTTTCTTTTATATGCTCATATTCTGAGAAGTGTTGTTAGGATTCTTTTCAAATTGATGTGATCTAATATAAAAGGCACTGAATTTCATATACTTTTATTTTATTCTGTGTCAAATCTCTTTGCATATTTGAATCAAAGTATATAAAAGAACAGTTAGATGTAATAAAGTTACCGCTGTATACAACAACATACAACATAACATACCTAGTGTATTCCCATATAGTAGAATTTTAGAAGGGTAGAGTGTACACAAATCATACCACTATCTCAGGTGAAGTAGAGAGACTGTTTCCACTAGACTTCCCAGCTTAGGAAAAGTTATTGCAATACGTAATGTTTAAAAAAGAATTGAATTACAAAAGTTTATTGTATGCAACGGCCTTATCTACTTTTAGAGAGGCTATTTCTATGGTTTGAATCTGCAACCTTCAAGTCCCGTGACAATAACTTTATGAGTTACTTCAAAAATAAAAAATATATAGTTGAAATATAATTGTTGTGCCTACAAAGTAAAAAATAAAAATAAAATTGAGGTTAAATATGTGTGCTTTCATTAAGATGAAGCAAGATAAAATACATAATTTGAACAAAAATAATTATTGTATATGATTATGTGACAGTTAACAATTGAAAGATATTTCACTTAGAAGTTGTTAACAATTGAAAGATATTTCACTTAAAAGTTGTTTTATCGATTTCTCTTCCTCTTTGTTACGCTAGCGTTCACAGAGTAAGGTGAAGGATACTACATTGGAGCTCGACTAAATTCGAATTCGTGCTGAAAAGTCTCACATTAGGGAGTAAAGTAGTCACTAGTTACTGATAAAGGCAACTCCGTATCTAGGAGGAATCGAATCCGAGACCTTTAATTAAAGACGAAAGAGTATTTACCACTCCACTACAACCCATATCGATAAGGCTATCAAACTGTCTATCAAACAAGAAGAATGAAAATAAATAATAGGATAGGAAGAGCGCAGCTTCATAATAGTAATAGACGTGTGTAAATATTATTTTAAACAAAATAATATGTGTGTATATTTGGAATTGGAAGATATTACTTAAAATCAATACAAAGTAAATATCAATTTAAAAAAGGAAATAAAACTTCAAAACTATACCAATTGTTAGAGTACGTGCTCTACTGATTACCTTATTTTAGCATAGTTGTTGCCTATAGATGAAACAGGTTGCCTAACGTGTTTCAAACTAGCTGAAACAGTAAGTAAATAACACAGTGAATTTTCACGTAGAAAACGCCCGGCTCAAAGAGGTGTAAAAAAATCACGGCCTGTACCTCTACAGGATTTAACCTCAACTCCACTAAATCACTCGAGCCTCAACAATCAACAAATTACATGACTCATCTAATTCCTACTTCTACAAAACACAAACCTTCCCAAGGTGACTGTTCCCAAGTATTTGAGTTCCCCAACTTGAAGAGAATACTCCTAACTCAGTTTATAGTTCGCTAGGACTAGAAATAAATTAACAGTACAACTCAAGAACCAACCTAATACATAAAGTCTAAGACTCCTTAACTCTAAGTAATAGGAACAGGTACAACTATGACTCCTTCAAGCTTTAGAACTACAGGGATAATTAGTCAATTGTTGCTCTCTTTGTAAGTGCGTAAGTGATTATGTCAATCACTTTCTCTATTTAACAACAACTCTTCAAAGAGTCCTTCATGTCATCAATATTCTATCTTCAGTTGGACTCTTCAACTCATCAGAGTTTGTTGTTAAGTCAAAGTCTTTCTTCAAGTTAATCTTCTTATCTGAGTGAAACTCTTTCTTCAGCTTATCTTTAAGTGTTCTACTCAATCACCACTTCTTCTTTTTCATACATGATCAATCATTACGATTTTATCAAGTCCCGATCTCAAGCACTCTTGTCTTGTCTTCATCTTTTAGTGACGAACTTATGTTACCTTGACTCTGCACACTAGTTCAGTGGACCACTTCAACTAACATGTTTTATTTGCCATGTTAATCACCATAACCATGCCAACAAATTCCCCCCTTTTGGTGATGATAAATTTCTGCTATTATGCAACTGTGCATCTGCTGACTTTTCCTGGAGGCACTAAGTCATGAACTTTTTATTAGGAAATAGGTTAGTTATGAGTTATAAAAATTACACACCTTTCACCTTTCAAGTCCGTTCCCCCTTTTGGCATCATCGAAAAGTAACTATCCCTAAATCAGATAAGTGCAATGCCAATCAAATCATGGTCATTATGGATATCACCAAGATAATCAATATAAGAACAACACAAGAAAGCAATGCTTTAGTCAAGACAATAAATGATTATGCATAGGCATAAGAAGATTACATTGATATAGCATGAAAAAATTTACAATCAAGCACCAAAAAGAAAGTAAGTAAAGAATTCTAAGCACTTGATACAAAAGACCAACAAAAAGAGAAACTCCTAGGGCTCTAGAGAATAAAGCAGAAGGGGTAGATGGAACAGGTCAGGTTAGTGAGTTTGCATATGAACTCTGCATCCTCAGCACTTTCCCCAGAAAGATCTTCTTTCAGTGTCTGGATCCTAGCCTGAAGACCTTCTCCCTCAATAGCATGTGAGGCCCTAACTTTATCCAACTCAGCCAAAGTATCAACTAACTCATTCCTCACCCGTTGCAGTGGGGTATCTGCCTGTCTCATCGAAATAGATAGAGCAACATGGTTCAGTCTTCCAAGGATATCCTTTGCAGTTTGGAGAGACCAAACCTGAACAGGCACATCAAAAGCCTCAAAGAAGGAGGCCAACCAAAATCCATAAGTAAGTGCATGCACTTTTTTGTCATCCTTCAAGAGTACCCTCTGCATATGTTTGATAATAAGGCTAGGAAGATTGATTTTCACCTTTGTATCAATCAACTCCATGATAGTCAGATCAAGAAGATAGCCTCAGTTCTCCTTTCCTTTTGGGGTATTATAATTTTGTGAACTATATCAAAGTAGAGCTGATGGAGAGGAGACTTCTCTTTCTTAAGAACACGAATGTGTTGGACCAGATTAGGATTTCCAGAAAAATTTCTAGTAATAGCCAGTGCAGAGGCCGTATTATTTAGAGGAGGCCAACCAAATTTCATTTAGTGATCCCACCCCTAGATAAATGGCAAGAATGAGGCCAACATCTTCCATATCCAAATTCATAGGAACACCACAAACAGTTGTGGTGAAGATGTTTCCCTTAGTTTATCTATTAGTATAAAACTCGTAGACTTTAGGGCATTCAAATTTGCATTTAGTCATACTTTGAAGGAATAGGGAGGAACAACCTTGAGCTTGAAGCCTATTTAAGAGAATTCCTATTTTAGGACTTCAAATCCAGTGATAATATGACCATTAATGAGTAGTTGCTTCTGAAAATATAAGACATGGTCTAAATGAGAATCCACCATTTTAGAGGTGTGGATTTTAGTGTGGGAGGGACTGTCAAGCTCAATCTTTGGAGAGAAAAGCTTAGTATATTTAGTAGCTTCAGAATTAGAGAAAGGAACATATTTTGGAACCTATTTCTTGGATTTGGATTTCAAAGAAGTTTTTGATGTGGAAGTAGACCGAGAACGCTTTATAAGAGTAGGTTTTCCTGAGGAGGAATAATATGAAGCAGATCAGGGAGATGTAAATACAAAAGGCTTAGGAATAGAGCATTTATAAGTCATCCCTTTTTGAACAGTTCGAAGAAGGAGGTCAGTATCAGAGAGAGGAATCACCGAAGGTGAAGAAGAAAATTTATTCTTTTTTCTTACTTGAAGAGAAGCCTCAAGTGAAACTTTCTCTTACTTTTAACGATTTCGAGTGTGAGAGGTGCGAATAGGATTAGGATTTGGGGAGACCTCAACAACTTGTTCAGTATCTGGATTGGGTATACGATCCCTAGATGCTTTGACAAGACTAGAATTAAGTCTTCTTGGAGTAGTTTTAGGAATAGATGTTGTCATGAAAGAGGAAGAAGGCTTATTATCGAGTAGAATTATTTGGAGCGGAGGCATGTTTAGAATAATGTCTAAAGAAGAAGACTTGGAACAAAAAAGATTTGGGTCCATAGCATGTAGCATGAATTTGAAGTCATACCAGGCCTTAAAATCAGACAACTTATTCAAAATAGAAGGAGAGATTTGTGGAATTGGGACAAAATGAGGGTGAATGATAGGTGATGTGATAAGAGAGGAGGATGTAGTGGAGTCCTTTTTAAAAGGGGATGAGAATTATTGAGAGGCCATTGTTGGGAGCTTAGTGCTTTTCAGAATAGAACAGTAAGGACAATATGATAGAGAGAGATGGAAGATTGGGGAGAATGAATGAGTGAGAATTTATAGTGTAAAAGATAAAGTGAATTTGAAAGAGAGAAGGGAAGATAAAGTGTGTAGGTGTAAGCGGGTGTGTCAGGTGTATTTATGTGAGAAAAAGATATGTGACCCCTAACAGAGGCGGCAACAACTTTTACAGAGAAAGAGAGTTTTGGAATTTTTACGGTTATAATTTTTTTTAAAAAAAAGTTAAAAGAAACAAAATTGCCTAGATGTTCCATAATACTCTCTTAGTAAGTGACTGAAGTAAATCATACCTTGCCATCTCTATGATCTCCAAAGCCTTAGCTTTCTCAAAATTCTGTATGACTAAAAACATGACTTAATTAAATTTTTATCTTACTGAAATTGGGACACACAAGTAAATGTATAAGACTGAAATGATTAGCTTAGATTTTTGGAATACATTAATTATTCTAGACAATCATTGAGGGTAGGTTATGAAATCTTAATCATCCCCAATTCTAACCTATTTTTCTCAAAGTGTTCTCTACTCAGTGCCTCAGTGAAAATTTCAATAATTTGATCTTCAGTAGGACAAAATATAATAGATAAAAGATCTTTTTCAACATTATCTCTAAGAAAGTGATGTTTAATATCAATATGTTTAGTTCTTTTATGTTGCAAAGGATTCTTTGCAACATTAATGACACTTGTATTGTCATAAAAAATAGGAACATATTACACATCCATACCTAAATTCACGAGTTGTTGCTTAATCCATAATAATTAAGCACAACGTGACCCAACAACAACATACTCAGCCTCAGCAGTAGATAGAGCTACTGAGTTTTATTTCTTAGTGGATCAGGTTATTAAACACGATCCAAGAAAGCGTGCCATGTCTGTGGTGTTTTTTCTGTCCACTAAATAGCCTACATAGTCAGCATCAGGATATCCTACCAACATAAAATTACTACCTTTGGGATACCAAAGACCAAGATCAGTGGTTCCTTTGAGATACCCAAAAATCTTCTTCAAAAATTTGAGATGGGATTCCTTGAGATTTTCCTGAAACATTGCACACAATCCACACTAAAAACAATATTAGGTCCACTGGCTATAAGATAAAGTAGGGAACCTATCATTCCTCTATATAACTTTTGCTCCACTTATGAACTTGTTTTATCCATATCAAGCTTGGTGGCAGTGGAAATTGACGTACTGATCTCCTTTGCTTCCTCCATGGAGAACCTTTTGAGAAGTTCTTTTGCATGCTTTTGTTGATGAATCAAGGTTCCAGAAGATGTTTGTTTAATTTGAAACCCTAAGTAAAAATTTATCTATCCCATCATACTCATCTCAAATTCATAACTCATGAGTTTGGCAAAATCATGAGTCATGTTGATGTTTGTGGAGCCAAAAATATTGTCATCAACATACACCTACATAATCAACAAATCCTCCCCATTAGATTTTAAGAAGACAGTGTTGACAATTTTACCTCTAGTATGCCCATGCTTCAATTTTTTTTTTGTACAATCTTTCATACCAAGCTCTTGAAGCTTGTTTCAGTCCATACAAAGCCTTGTTAAGCTTACAAATATAATCAGGAATTCCTTACTTTCAAAACTAGGAGATTATTTTATATAAACTTCCTCCTTGAGAATGTCATTCAAGAATGAACTTTATACATTCATTTGGTAAAGGATGAATTCCTTATAAGCAACAAAGGCTACTAGAAGTCTGATTACTTTAAGTCTTGACACAGGGGCAAAAGTCTCATCAAAGTCCTTGCCTTCTTCCTGATTGTATCCCTGAACCACCAATCTTTCCATATTTTTTGTAACTATTCCATGCCCATCAACTTTATTTCTGTACACCCACTTAGTTTCAATCACAGTTTTGGCTTTTGGAGGTAGAACTAAATGCCAAACCTTACCTTTTTCAAACTGATTTAGCTCCTCTTGCATGGCTATGATCCAATCAATATCAAGAAGTTCTTCATCTACTTTCTTTGGTTCAGTCATAGACAAGAAGGCTTTGAAAGGGTACATGCTCCTTAATCCTAATCTTGTGGTGATTCCCGAGGTGAGATCAATAAGAACATTTTCAATAAGATGAGATCCTTGATATTTGTATCCTTTTGGGACAAATTTTTAAGAGCTGCTAGGATCCCTGTGATTGGGTTGAGCTGGAGTAGTTAGTGGTTCAGTTCCCCCTGTCAGTATACCTCCAGATTTAGTTCCCCCTATTGAAGTGCCTTCATGTTCAGTTTCTCCAGCCGATGGACCAGGTTGTTCAATCTGTTCCTTCACCCGTTCTTCAAAATCACTTTCTTCCTGCCGATTCATCTTAGCACAAGATTCATCAAATACCATATGCATACTTTCTTCTACACAGTTTGTTCTATTGTTCAAGACCCTATATGCCTTACTATAATGTAAATATCCTAGGAATATTCCCTCATCACTTCTAGCATCAAATTTTCCCAATTTTTTTTTCATTATTAAGAATAAAACACTTTCAACCAAAGGTTCTAAAGTGAGAAATATTTTATTTTCTTCCTTTTAGTGATTCATAGGGAGTCTTCTCTAAAATAGGCCTAATCATGCATTTATTTATAATGTATGCAGTAGTATTGATTGCCTCGGTCCAAAGATTTTTTGTAAGATTCCCTACAAGCATCATTTTTCTAGCCATATCTTTCAAAGTCCTATTTTTCCTTTCCACTGCTCTATTTTGTTGAGGTGTTCTTGGTGTAGAGAAACTGTGATCTATACCATGAGTGGAACAAAATTCTAAAAACTTTGACATTTTTAAATTATGTACTATGGTAAGATCTTATGGGGAAGTGCCTAGTTTCTTTTCCATTTTCTTAATGAATATAGAGAAAATATCAAAAGCATCTTATTTGGAAGCTAAAAATAATGTCCAGGTAAATCTAGAGTAGTCATTAACAATTACAAATGCATACCTTTTTCTACCTCTGCTTTGAAGTCTCATTCATCCACAAAGATCCATATGGATCAGGTCAAGGCACTTGATTATGATGACATGGTTCTTGGGTTTGAAAAAGGACTTTACCTACTTTTCCCTTACATAATCACTACAAACTTTCTCTTCCTTAAACTTGGTTTTGGGCAAGCCCAGCACCATATCTTTGGAAAAAGTTTATTTAATTATTTCAGACTTGCATATCCAAGTCTTCTGTGCCAAAGGAGGGGATCATTCTTAATAGTACTCAAATAGGTTAGCCGTGTTCCTGGCATGTTCATTATATCAGCTTTATACACATTCTTGTGTCTTCTTGCCGTAAGCACAACCTCCTTGATATCTATCCTTTTGTCCTTCCTGTAGAAGTAAAAATTACTTTGTTATCTTTATCACACAGTTGTGATATGTTAAGTAGGTTGTGCTTCAATCCTTCCACTAGATAGACATCTTTTAGCACCCTTGATTCAGAGGTTCCAACCTTTCCAACTCCTGTAATGTTTTCCTTTTTTCCATCACTATAAGATACTCCCCCTCCACTTTTTTTGGAGAGTGAAAGGAATTTTTTTGTATCACCAGTTGTTTGTCTAGAACATGCACTATCCAAGTATTCAGATACCAATGCTTCTTGTTTCCTTCCACTCTCACCTGCAAAAGAAGTTCAGGACTTAGATTTAGGAACCTATACAAGCTTGGGTTCTTTTGTGTGAGTGTATAGAAAAATCAAATTTCTTCTAGCCCAATGAGGCACCAGGTTGTTTGACCTATTACTCTCTCCAATTTGATTTTTCCTTTCATTAATCAGGGCTATCATGGAATTAGATATCTTTGCCAGATTTATACTCCTTGATCTGCTTTTAGAAGCAACTGGACACTCAGTAGTTAAATGTCCAAAATTACCACATATGTAGCATAAATCCTGAGTAACATTAAAGTTTTTGTAAAACCCAGTCTAGCCTTTTCACTGTGAGTTTTTTCACTCATTTGATGAACAATTCCTAGGAATTTGTCCACTTATTTTCCCTTTCAAGATCAAGTTTCAGTTTAGAGACTTCTTGACTTAATCTACACGCCCTTTCCTTTTCATTAATACATTCTTGTTTGAACTTCATCAATTCATGCTCAATATTTTATTGTTCTTCACTTTCGACCTTTTTTCCCTTTTCAGGAAGAGTCAGTTTTAAGATTTTAGATTTTAGGGTCTGATTTGAAGAATCAAGTTGACCAATCTGTTCCTTAAGAGTGCAGTTTTTCTTTTCAATAGTATTCTTGCAAGCTTCTAGATCAATAAAGTTAAATTTGAGACTTGCAAGACTATTGAAAAATTCATCCCTATCTGAAGTTAATTCTTGGAAATCATCAATTAGAGCACTCATTAAAGAGACAAGTTTCCTTTTAGAGAATAAATGCAATTTTTATTTAAGCTCAAGAACACTTACATCACAAGCTTCATCCTCTTCTTCTAAGTTTGAATCCCCAATGGCCATGAATACAGTTTTATCAATTTCTTTATCTGATTCATCTGAATTTGATCCCCAAGTGGCTAGCATAGCATATTTTTTCTTCTCCCTTTCTTGGCCTTTTCCTTCATTTTCTTCCCAGCTCTTTCCTTTTTCCATTCAATTTCCCAGACAGGACAGTCCGTGATTAGATGACCAGTCTTACCATATTTGTAACATCCACTAGGATTGTCATTGGAATGTTTTTTGCTACCTGTTTCTTTTTTCTTTTTGAAGAATTTACTAAAGTTATTAGTTATGAAGGCAACTTGTTCTTCATCCAGTTTAATTTCTCCATCACTGTCTGTAACGCCTAGAGACTGCACCCTGAGCGTCCCACGGTGCTTACAACCCTAAAGGATCACAAGCTAACCCATGACTGGTACCTGCTATGAGCACTGAATATAATACTGAAATATATTTGCGGAAGAAATCTAAAAATGCCATAAGGTTCTGAAAATACTAAAATAATAATAACTAAGTATAACTGCTAATAACATCTGAAAACTAAATAACTGACTATGCTAGCCTAAAAGTCTCTAACTGTCGGTATATGGAGTTGATGGGACAAGCCCCCAACTAACTCCAACTAAAATAACTACTGAACTGCTAAAATACTGAAATAGGTAAACTCTGTCCTTGAAATATGAGGACTCACCACTATACCTACTGTTGATAGCCTGAGCTGCTAAGTACAGTTAGGAACCTAAGCGTCTGAATCTATGATATGAGACATCATAGTGCAAAAAAAAGCATGCGCCAGTACGTGGAATGTACTGGTATACTGAGTGAGGTAAGGCTGATAAACATGGGTTCATATGCATGAGCTGATAACTGACTAAATGAACGTCATGAAGTAACTGGATGAGAGTACATGCAACATTGTAACTACTGAACATACTGAAAATGCTATACTGCATATATAGATATACATCGTGTAACTGAGATTATACTAAAACTGAGTGCTAAATTCTGATGGTATAACATCCCAAGACTACACCCCGGGAGTCACACAGTGCTTAAATCTTGAAGGACTACAAGCTAACCCATGACTAGTACCTGCTGTGAGCACTGAGTGATAATACTAAAATATATACAGAAGTTAGGTTGAAAATGCCATAACTTTCACACAGTGCTTACCAATGGTTATTTTTACTGCGGTAGAAGACAAAAATGTCATCTATGAAGACTATGACGAACATGTCCAAGTACTGCTTGAACATACGGTTCAATAAGTCTATGAAAGTTGTTGGGGCATTGGTAATACCAAATGACATGACTAGAAACTATATCGGGTTCTGAAAACTATTTTCAAAATGTCACATTCTCTAAGCTGTTGATAGCCCAATCTGAGGTTTTTCTTAGAAAAGTAACTACCACCCTGAAGTTGGTCAAACAAGTCATCGATTCTAGGAAGTGGGTAATTATTCTTGATGGTAGCTTTGTTCAACTGATGGTAGTCTATACATATTCTAAGAGAACCTTATTTCTTTTACACGAACAAAACTAGTGCAACCCAAAGGGATACTCTGGGCATGATGAACCCTTTGTCTAAGAGGTCTTTCAACTGTTCTTTTAATTCTTTAAGTTCAGTTGGAGCCATTCTGTATGGCGGAATTGAGATGGGCTGAGTATCAGGAAGAATGTCTATTCCAAAGTCAATTTCCTTTTTGGGAGGAACTCCGGGGAGATCTTCAGAAAACACATAAGGAAATTCACTTGCTACTGAAACTGGCTCAAGACTAGGAGTCTTGTAAACTAGAGTCTTTGACTCGCACCAAATGATAGACACACCCCTTAGATATCATTTTTCTCACTCTAAGGTATGAAATAAGTTGACCCTTAAGTGCTGTGGTACTACCCCTCTATTCTAGGATAGGTTCATTTGGAAACTAAAAATAAACAACTCTATTTCTATAATCAACTAAGGAATAACATATATGGAGCCAATCCACGCCGATAATGACGTCCAAATTCGTCATCTCTAACTCTTCTAAGTCTGCTGAAGTAACTTTCTGAGACATCATAACCTGACAGTTTCTGTATATTCGACGGGCTATGATAGACTTACGTGCTAGGGTAGAGATTGAGAAAGGCTCTATTAGGATTTTAGGATAGACTCCAAAGTTGATGGCTATATAAGGAGTTACAAAAGACAGAGAGGCTCCTGGATCTGGCAAAGCATAAACATGTAAATGGTAAACTTGTAACGTACCAGTGACCATATCAGAAGAACTTTCCTGATCCTGTCAGGACCGGAGTGCATAGAGCTTGTTTGCATGTTTCCCACTGGTGGCACTAAAAGCAGCACCATGCTGAGACGGATGACCGAATTAAGCTGGGAGACGATTATGCAGAATTTGTGAACCCACTTGAGGAAATTCTCTGATTTTATAACCTGCATTACCATACTCAAAACACACATTGATGCCATCCCTATAGACACCCTAATGATTTCTACCATATTTCTGACAAAGAGGATTTGTTCGGGCACTACTAACACTACCCTGAGATTTAGAGCTTGGCGCCCTATCCTTATTACTATTTTTGAATTTAGGCACCAAAGAACTGGCTAAGAACGGAGCTGGGACTAATGATTTTGGGCTGAACTGAGGACGATTACCACTCTCTGACTTAGGTTGAGCAAAATTAAAGCTACCTGTTATTGCCCTCTTGCTTTCCCTCTTTTTCTTCTTGAGTTTTTTGCTTCTCAATCTATTAAGAAGGGACCATCAACTTAGCCAAGTCCATCTCATTAATCAGCATTGCGGTCCTACACTCCTTCACCACACTATCAGACACACCAGATATGAACTTGCTTATCTTAGACCTGCTACCAGTTACCACATGAGGAGTATACCTAGCCAATTGAGTAAATTTGAGGGAATACTCTTTTACGCTCATGCTGCCCTACTTCAGATTGATAAACTCTAACACCTTATCTTCCCTCAACTCCAATGGGAAGAACTATCTAGAAAGGCAGTAGCAAATTTCTCCCTTTTTATAAGCCCTGCATCTGCACCCTTATATACCTTCTACTACTTAAACCATGTGTGAGCTACATCCTACAACTGATAGGCAGCTAACTCAGCACTCTCACTAGCAGTTTCTCCCATAATGTCTGTTACCTTCTGCACTAGGTCAAGGAATTTCTATCGGTCCTCTTCAGACTTAGACCCTGAAAATAAAGGAGGATTCATTCGGGTGAAGTCCCAAATTCTAGCTGCAGTAGTATTGGCCACTTTGTTTGCTTGAAAAGTAGCTGGGCATTTATTCTGGGCTACTATAGAATGATCTAGAGTGGTGAAATCTGCTCTGAATTCTGCATGTGAAACGTGCTCATTTAGGGGATCTTTCTGAATGGGCAGAGGTGTTGGATGGTTCCCAGTTCTTCTTCTGTTGGTCTTTTTGGGAGGCATGTTCTGTAAACAGAAGGAAAAGTTGGTTTATACAGAGAGTTTAACTTGAGCTCATGCTCATTCGCACGCTATGAACGCTGAAAGAAGGGAACATTTTCCTAAAAATGCCTCATAGCCTCTTATCCATAAGTGTGGCGCGCTACACACCCATGCATAAGACTCTACTTGACGTGAATTTTAGACTTTCTAGGACTCTTTAGAACCTTAGGCTTTGATACTAAGTTTGAAATGCCATGAGACTACACCCTTGGCGTCACACGATGCTTACAATCCCAAAGGATCACAAGCTAACCCATGACAGGTATCTCCTGTGAGCACTGAGTGATAATACTAAAAATATATGCTGAAGTTAGGTTGAAAATGCCATAAGGTTCAAAATCTAAAAACAAATACCAAATACTGATAATAATACTTAAATTACTGAACATTTGTCTAAAGTAATCTAGTCCCAAAACCTGTAAATGTCTGAATGTAGAATTGATGGGACAAGTCCTCAACTAACCCTAACTACTGAACATATTAAATCTTCTAAAATAAAATAATGGCCTCGATGAATGAGAACTTACTATTGAATCTACCGCTGATATCCTGAGCTTCTAAGTATGGTCAGGACCCTGAGCGTTTGAACCTATGATATGAGATATCATATCACAAAAGAGAGTAGGCGTCAGTACATGTAATGTACTGGTATGCTAAGTGAGGTAAGGATGATATACATGGGTTCATATGCATGAGATGATAACTGATTGAATGAATATCATGACGTAACTAGATGAGCGTATATGTAAAACTGTAACTACTAAACATACTGAACATGGTATACTGTGCATATAGATATACATTATGTATATGAGATTATACTGAAACTGAGTCCTGAATTTTAATAGATGAGTAGCTGATAGCTGATAGCCATGGTTTTGTATAACTGTCTGAGTTCTTTACTGAATACTGAGACTAAAACTGTAACTATGGGAGTGTTCATCTAACTGACCTACCCCGATATAAACTGAGTTGGGGTCCAACCTATGACCCCAGTCGGAAGGGTGTTAGAACCTTGCCACGGGATAATAATAAGGCTGGTTCAACCCTAATCTGGAAGGATATATATATATATATATATATATATATATATATATGATTGCGTCAACCCTAGTATGGAAGGAGGACAACTTACCCTATGCTGGCTATGTAGTTCTGTAATGCAGGGACTGCTACTAAGGGTCAAACTCTTTGCTGGCAGGAATGACCCCATCCCTGGGTTTTATCGGTGCTGAATCCTACTCCCAACTGAATCAATACTGAACTGATCACTAGACTGTACTAGGCTTGACTGAATTGACATTGATCATGTTGACTAACTGAACTGGACTGAGTTCACTGAGTTTTGTTAACTGACTGAGTACTACTATTCTTGACCTTTATCAGGACTATTCTATAACTACTGCAACTAAGTAAACAACCAAATTTTGTGTAATTACTGTAGACACGTAATTTTGTCTCTCCCCGAAAGCATTTTACCATTTTTACTCCTGTTTTACTGCGTGCCCTCACCTGTGTAATTATATCCCACAAAAATACAAAAATAACAACCCACAACAAAATCCCTAACTAATTTTATCTTATCCTAACCACTCTACCCCAGCCCTACCTACCCTACCCCCTACCCATACCCCAGCCCATGTTACCTCAAACCCTTTCCCTTCACGTTTCTACTTTATTTTACCATAATAGAATAGAATAAAGGAGATATATAGGGACCCTACCATTTTGTTTTTTCATTTGATCATACACATAATAGAGGGGCCCATATAAGATTCCATCAGCCATACACCATTACATACATATACAAAATAACAAAAAACCAAAAAGGGCACCATCATTCACACACTACACACGAAGAAAGAGAAAGAGATGAGCAAAAAGAGAATTGACTAAGGGGGTCACCATTTTTTTCTCCACATTTTATATAAATGCACCGTAGATGGAAAAGAAAAACAGGTTAGGAGAGGTTACCATTATCGCCATTTTTTTTTGGGACTCACCCTCACAACACACACAGGGACACCATATTGACCATCTCATGGATCCTCAATATCTATAGACAAAAATATCACTCATATATGTTAGATAGAGATAGGAGCTGAGGGAGAGAGAAGTGATCGAGAGAGACCGGAGAACACCATTTTGGCAATCAGTCGTTCATAGAAAAAGACCCTCTCTACCGGTGAACGCTACCAGTCTCCCCCTCCCAGCTCCAGCTAGATCGATCGTATGATGGCTAGTATTGAAGACCCCATCTCAGGTTCTATTCTGGTCATGTTCAATGGGATTTGCAAGAAATAGCCCCAAATTAATTGAAATCGACCCATTGAGGTTTGATTTCGGTGAAATCCGCTAGAAGCGAATGAAACGGGGTCGGTTCTGCCTGAAATTAAGTTTGGACGTATTTTCTTTTGCGATTCTATTCTTGGATCAATTGAGTCTTCGATTTTGCAGTTCGGCCATTGGTTTTTATTCCATTTGGACTATATTTTGTTGTTGGTTTTTGATACCGGGCTGGAGTCTTTCATTTTTGAGATTTTTCATTGGTTATCAAATCTGTTTGGATTATTATTTCTTATTATTGAGTTGGTGTGGTTCGTGTTTGAGGTTCGATGTTGAGGTTCCGTTGGACGCCGTTCTATTCGGAAAGATTAGTTAATCAATAAAGCATTGAGGTCCATTTCTCAACTCATTCTCTATTCTATTTTTAGAATTTTAGTTGTTTGTTATGGGTGTGAATAAATTGTTTGTTTAGCGTATTTGAATCTTTGTTGTGTGTATGTGGTTGATGTTGGATTTGATAGTCAAAAAATTGATTAATTAGTATGACAATGGAATTGGGGAAGACAGGAATTGAAAGTTGATAAAAATGAATATTATTGTTTTTTATTCATTGTTGATGTTGAACATGATATGTCATCGAGCGGGTAGGCAAATAGTAGGCTCGATTAGGCAAATTTAGAATTGTTTGATTGCTGGAATGCTTGGAATATTTGTTGAATGTTTTATTTATAGTATTTGAAAATAGTATTCATTTAACCAGGGAATGCCCCAAGGTCATTTGTATTTACTCATCGGAAAATGCCCCGAAGAATTTTGTACGCAAAGGATGCTCCTGATCAAGGCCCGAGGCATCGGGTAAAGCATAGTTTAAGACTAGTGTAAGTTATTTCAGTATTTTTTGGGGGGCTGTATAATTGGACTGAACAATAAATTTTGGATTGTTTTGTTTTGCTTTGCTTGATTGATTGTTTTGCATGGTTTATGTGGTTTATACATTCGTAGTTTTTAAATTAGCCGATATGCTCCACCAAGCAACCGTGGTCGAACCACAGGATCGAGGGGTGCCTAACATCTTCCCCTCGGTCAATAGAATTCCTTAGCCGGAATCTCTGTTCGTGGATCAGTTTTAGAGTCAAATCATTTTGAAAAGAATTTTTCAAAGGTGACTTGGCACATCGGATTATGCCAAGTGGCGAGTCTGAGTTTTGAATGTAAAAGATTCTTTTTGAAACAAATTATCTTCATTTTGTCACTTTAATAATAAAAACCCTTTCGAACTTAAAATCAAATCTTTTTGGAGTTGAAAAAGAGGTGTGATAGCTCTGGCGACTCTGTTGGGGAACCTTTTCAGAATTCGAGCTTATTTCTTTGGAGTTATATCGGCTTAGTTTGACATTATGGGTGTGTAAACATTGTTTGTGTTATTGTTTGTTGTTTATTTTATCATTGTTGGGTGCCTACATGCTCTTTGTTTATAGTTTTTCTCTTATGTGTTACCGCTTTATAACTGGCATCATGTGCATAACCCGAGTCAATTCTTTCTGCAACAAGTTCTGTAATACATGTTGTGTACACGAACTATAGTTGAGTTACCCTTATTTTAGGAGGGGGAGCCGTTGGCTGGTATGGAGTAGGTGGACAGCCAAAACAGCCACTATCGACTATACGCTCCCCCGAACAGCCTTGTTAGTGAACCCTAACGTAGGTCAGCCTTTAGGTTATACTTATGTGCATCATATTGAGACCTAGAGGGGCCCATTTGATCCTTTGTAGGAGACTCACCTCTACAACATCTATATGTGCTTAATGTTGCATCTTTGAGGGTAACGTGGTCATTTGACAGACTAATTCTGGGAAAGTATGTGTTTGAAGTAAAGACTGTTGGCAATGGAAAATAAAAAAAGAAAGAAAAGAAAAAGGCGAATCGAAAAAGGGTTTCATAGTTTTTTAGAGTTTTTTATGACTTTTGTTCTTCACAATCCAAAAATTTAAAAAAAATAGTTTTTTTCTTTTATCTTTTGCATTTATTTTCTTAAAAAAATAAAAATTTCAAAAAGTTTTTTTTCACCATTTGCACCATCTTCTCAAACTACAAAAAAGCATCAATTTTTTTTTCTTTTGTTTCTTTAGTAATCATTCATAATTCAAAAATTTTTTAAAAATATTTTTCATTCATAGGAGTTTTCATAAAAGAAAAATTAAAAAAAACATGGTAGAATTTTTGTACATTTCATATAATGAAAATAAAAAATTAAAAAAAATGGTAGAAGTTTTGTACATTTCATATAATGAAAATACCAAAAAGATTTTTCTTTCAAAGTTGTTGGTGTCAGTCTTATGTGAAGTGTCAAACTAAAAATTCAAAAAGATTTTATTATTTTGCATCTTCTGTTTGTTGTCGCGTCTCTCAAGTCAGGGTTCAGTCGGTTATTTAATCCTTAATTGTCCTATCTGGACAAACTACGCACCCCTGATTCTCCTCTCTCGGGAGTGAGATACGTAGGCAGCCTATTGTGTGTTCGGGGATCTTATTTTAAAAATTCCAAAAATATTTTATTCACGCTTCATTTAGAGTAGGTGTTTCATATACATTATCAAGAGAAAACCACAAAAATATTTTCCTTTAATAGTTTCAAGTTTTATTTTTGTATGAAATTCAAAATTGAAAACCCCCAAAAGATTTTTCTTTGGTAATTATAGGTTTATTTTGTATAGAAATTAGAAAAATTCAAAAAAAAAGATCTTCTTCACTCTTCATTTAGAGTAGGTGTCATATACATCTCTAAAAGAAAACCGAAAAAAAAAGATTATCCTTTAATAGGTTCTAGTTTCATTTTCATATGAAATTTAAAACTGAAAATCCAAAAAGATTTTGTTTGGTAATCGTAGATTTCACTTTGTATAGGGATGTTTAAACCTGAAATATAGAAAAAGATTTTCGTCAATTCTTTTGATAAATTGTTATTTTCTTTTTTTCTTAAAGTTTCAAGAAAAAGAAAAAGAGTTTAATTGACCATTTTGGCAAGACTTCACGAACTACGCACACCCGATTCTCCTCTCTTGGGAGTGAAATACATAGGTGGTTGGTTTGTTAAATCAGTTTAGGGTGGTTGGTTTGTTGGATTCTGGATGGTCCTTCACATCACACCAAATCCAAATAGTTAGTTGTGTCCAAAAAAGATATATAGAGTGACATCATGGATCAAACAAAGAATCAGGAAAATGAGAGTTTGAAGCAAGAGATTAAGAGGCTAAGACAATAGATGATTGAAATGCATCGAGCTTGGGCCAGTGGGTTGCCTCCTCCTCCATTTCCCTTTATTGATCCTACAAATACCTTGAGTTTTTCACCAAAATCTCAAAGTTAGTTTTCTACTGTTGTTGATGCACCGCAACATGACTCAGAATTCATTCCAATCCAAAAGCATATCAATACTACCACCACTTTTCCTCTAGCTCCTCAACATAAGCCTTCTACATTCACAACACCACATGTCATCTGTGATTTTTTTGCTCAATCCTCTACTAGGACTTCTACACTGGCTCGCCCAACGGTTGTTAGTCCCCATGCTGCTAGTGAACCTATATTCAATACTCTTGGTGATAATTATTATACTCCTGATCCTGCTTTTAAGTTAACTGAACCACCAAAATTTCTTAATAAGAAGTCCAATGTGCCAGAAGAGTTTGAGAAAATAGTTGGAAAAATGAAGAGTGCAGAAAATGCTATGAAAAATTCTCTAGGACCTGCAGGTAAAGAGTATGTTTCATACAAAGACTGGGGTATGCCTTCAAGTGCTAACCTTCCTCCAATCTTTGAGATGTCAAAATTTGGGAAGCAATGAGTTAAACATGAGGACCCAAAACTTATTTATTGAAGGGAATGTGTCTGATCGTTGTGGAAGTTCTAGTCATGCTGATATGCAAACCAGTGGCTAAGTTGTCAGGTTGAGAAATTGAGAAGTCACCCCCCTCCCTCTTAGAAAAAGGTTAGGTAGTTTGTTTTATTTTATTTTTTGTTATCCAAATTATTTCAGGGTTGTAGTTCGGGATCTATCTTGTTTTGTCCATTTATCGTTATGTTCAAACCCTTCTATCTATAATTTTATTTAAATAGAGTGTCCCTTTTTCCTTTGTGTTGTAAATATGTTTTTTTTGATTTTCTTTCCACAGTACATTTTATGTTGACTCTACTGATTTGACATGCTAACGAAATTTTCAGCCAGATCTTAAAATTCAGTTTAAGCATGACCATTGAATTAGAGGTTTAAAGTTAGAAAGAGAGAGCATCTGAGAAAATAGGTAGAGTGCTGAGACATTTAGTGACAAGTTCAAGCCTTCTTTGAAAATTAAGGCCATTTATTTTGAAAATCACAAGAATAACTTGGTCATCAATTGTAAGGCGTGCCTCAATTAGGTCAAATAGTGGATGGTTGATCCTATATCAAGAGGGACAAAGAAAATCAGCTCTACAAAATCATGAGTCATTCAATGTAAGGAATGTACAACAAAGGTGGAGTTGTATGCTATAAAAAAGCAAAAGAAGCAGCGACGCATAGACTCAGTCAAAGTTAATGTTGTAAAAGATGTCGCACATGATCTTCATATCCAACTTTCAAATTGTATGTTATGTACTTGTATTTTCAAAGATTGATATGACGAAAGCATTTCATTATGCTATCCAAATAGTATATCATCCTTTGTTTAATCCATTTGAGCCTTAATTTTATTTTTTTTCATACACCTCTTTTGGAATCAAGATAGAGTCAGCAAAAATTAAAAAGAAAAATGTTGAGAAAAAAATGTGTCCAAAAGGAAAGAAAAGAGAAGAGTATCAAAAATAGGGTCCGAAAAAAAAATCCCAAAGAGAAAAGAGAAAAAAAAAGAAACAAAAATCAGAATCAATCAAAAGAACAAGCTGTCAAAACTACGCGTGAACTGATTCTCCTCTTTTGGGGGTGAGATACGTAGGCTACCCTACTCCGAGCTCGGTCCAACCAAATAAACAATTTGGAATTGCTCAGTCAAAAGAAACTGGGACATTATTTAATCCTCATTGTTTGAGTCAATTCCAAAAGTTGTAAGTTCTACCCCACTTCAAGTGTCGTTTGGGCCTCATGCCATCCTTTCTTTCTTACCCTATCCAAAAGCCAAGTTACAACCAAAGAAAGACCTTCAGATCAATCTTTGAGAATGTTAAGGTTAAGTATGCAATGCAAATGAGGACGCATTTTGGGAAGTGCTCATCTTCCTCAGCATATGGAATCAAGAGAGAAATAAAAATGAGAGTCTTATTGAGAAAAACTCTCATGGGCACCATATGGCGATGGTAAGTTAAGAGAGAAAAATAAGAGAGTCTTATCGATGAAAAACCTCATGGGCACCATAAGACGACTGTGAGTTGAGAAAAATAAAATTAAGAGAGTCTCAATGGTTGAAAACCCTCACAGGTACCATAAGGCAATGGTCAGGTGATATAAGGAAATGAGAGAGGCTTGTTGGCGAAAACCCTTCAAGGCGTCACTAGCGGAATGAGGTCTCCGAATGCAATTGGCCCAAGAAAGCAACTCACTTTCAGGGTCTTTAACTCAACAACAATTTGTAAGAGTTTTAGATGGAAAGATCAGGTAGTTTAATGCGATATGCATATCATAATCATTAGAGTTGACTGTCATTTTCAGATAAACTTTTCTTTCATCTTTTTCAATGGGGACATTCATTATCATTTCTTTCTTTTCTATAGTTATTTTTTTATTTTTCTTAAGTCAGTTATTCAAATAAAATCATTATCATTTTTCTCTTATGTTTGAGTCAAGTCTATGTCAAAACAAGTGAGAAAAGATTTAAAAACTGACTACCAGCTTCTTTAATTGTACAAAGCAAGGCAGAAAGGCCAACACATAAAAGAGACATAATTGCGATCCAAAATGAGGCACGCAAAAAGTTTTGTCAACAAATAAGTCTGGGAACTCATGAAATACAAAGGTTTCGAGGGGTCTATCTGAGAAGCATGGCAAAGCAGAGATGCTGTGTTTGTCTCAGTCACTCGTAATAATCTGAGTTTGGTCAATGAAGCAGCAAGTCAATGACACATGCTAATGATTGGAAGCAAGGTTAAATGTGATAACGGCAAGAGCGTTTGCCACGAAAGCCAAAGCCACAAACCAGCCACCATGTTTTTAAACTCACAACCTTTCTTTGCATAAAACAAGAACACATGTTACCTTCAAATCAAGGATTTCAAAGCCTAAACATCAAGGACACTAATTTCTCACTTTTACAAATGCAGGAAGAAATGTTGCTGCACAGGTTTGATAATTAAATCATGGTAAAAATTTATCATCTTATATCCCTCGGAGACACACTTTCTTGTCTAGGGGTTTCAGTTTTCATTTGCTAGGTGATACATTTATTAAGTCATTCCCTTTGATTCCTATAAGACGTACCTTTTAGTCAAGTCATTCCCTTTGATTCCTATAAGACGTACCTTTTAGTTAAGTCATTCCCCTTGACCCCTAGAAAACGTACCTTTTAGTTGAGTCATTCCCTTTGATTCGTAGAAGATGTACCTTTTAGCTGAGTGATCCCCCTTGACCCCTACAAGACGTACCATTTAGTCGAGTCATTCCCCTTTGACCCCTAGAAGACATACCTTTTAGTCGAGTTGTTCCTTTGATTCTTATAAGATGTACCTTTTAGTTGAGTCATTCCCCTTGATTCCTATAAGACGTACCTTTTAGTCGAGTCATCTCCTTTGATTCACGTACCTTTTAGTCAAGTCATTCCCTTTGATTCTTATAAGATGTACCTTTTAGTTGAGTCATTCCCTTTGACCCCTAAAAGACGTATCTGTTAGTCAAGTCATTTCTTTTATTCCTATAAGACGTACCTTTTAGTCGAGTCATTACCCTTGACCCCTAGAAGACATACCTTTTAGTCGAGTCATTCCTTGACCTCTAGAAGACGTACCTTTTAGTCAAGTTATTCCCTTTGACCCCTAGAAGACGTACCTTTTAGTCGAGTCATTTTCCTTGGCTCCTATAAGCCATACCTTTTAGTCGAATCATTCCCCTTGACCCCTAGAAGACGTACCTTTTAGTCGAGTCATTCCCTTTGATTCCTATAAGACGTACCTTTTAGTCGAGTCATCCTCCTTTTATTCTTATAAGATGTACCTTTTAGTCGAGTCATCCCCCTTGATTCTTAGAAGACGTACCTTTTAGTCGAATCATCCCCCTTGATTCCTATAAGATGTACCTTTTAGTTGAGTTCCTCTCCTTGATTCCTAGAAGATGTAACTTTTAGTCGAATCATCCCTCTTGATTCCTATAAGACGTACCTTTTAGTCAAGTCACCCCCTTGATTCCTATAAGACATACTTTTTAGTCGAATCATTCCCCTTGATTCCTAGAAGACATACCTTATAGTCGAGTCATATCACTTTGATTCCTATAAGATGTACCTTTTAGTCGAGTCATTCCCTTTGATTCCTATAATGATGTGACTTTCACAAAAGTCCTTTGATGATAAATTGGGGCAAAATTTAATTCTTGTGTTTGGAACTTCACTTTCCTGGAATATGAAATCCCTTTATAATAATATTGGTCTGGGATAAATTTCTTTTTAGTTTTGATGTGATTTTAGGAGCCCACCTGAAGAACAGGGCGAACAAAAAGGAAGTCAAGAAACAAAGTGAAGAAATTGAAAGACAACATATGGAAATAGCAAGTCAGGAGCCCGCCTGAAGAACAAGGTGATAAAATTGAAAGTCAGGAGCCCGCCTAGAGAATAGGGTGAGGAAATTGAAAGCCATGCAACAAGTTTAAAGGTTGAAAGTCAAGCAACAAGGTGAAACAATTGAAAGCCAAGCAACAAATTGAAAAATTTCAAGTCAGGAGCCTACCTGAAGAATAGGGTGATGAAACTCAAGTCAAGAGTTCAAAAGAAGCTGCATAGATAGGACTTTTGTAATTTTATTTATCTTTTGAACTCTTGTAATTTTTCATTTTTGATGTAATGATAGAGCTGTGGACCGGAACCTCGATAGGGCCTCACTCGACTCTCCAACTTGGTATAGTTCCTCTCCTTCCAACGATTTAGGATACCTGCGATTTGACTCTCTCATAACTTGGGTAGGTAAGATGTCAAAAACCCGATTGCCCTTCTTTCTTCTGTTTCTTTCTTTGAATAATGGTAGGGTTAAAATTTTGTCTCGTTGTCTAATTCTTTGTATGAAAACACTTTGTGTTTACATACAAAGAGGGGCATGATGTAGACACATAATTTTGTCACTCCCCGTAAGCATTTTACCATTTTTACTCCCGTCTTACTGCGTACCCTCACCCGTGTAATTATATCCCACAAAAATACAAAAATAATAACCCATAACAAAATCCCTAACTAATTTTATCTTATCCTAGCCACTCTACCCCACCCCCTACCTACCCTACCCTTACCCATACCCCAGCCCATGTTACCTCAAACCCTTTCCCTTCACGTTTCTTCTTTGTTTTCCCATAATAGAATAAAATAAAGAAGATATATAGGGACCCTACCATTTTTTTTTCATTTGATCATACACATAATAGAGGGTCCCATAGAAGATTCCATCACCCATACACCATTACATACATATACAGAATAACAAAAAAACAAGAAGGGCACCATCATTCACACACTACACATGGAGAGAGAAAAAGATGAGCAAAGAGAGAATTGACTTGGGGGAGGGGGGTCACCATTTTTTTCTCCACATTTTATATAAATGCACAGTAGACAGAAAAGAAAAACAGCTTAGGAGAAGTTACCATCATCACCATTTCTTTTTTTTTCGGGACTCACCCTCACGACACACATAGGGACACCATATTGAACATCTCACGGATTCTCACTATCAACAGACAAAAATTACACTCACATATGCTAGATAGAGATAGGAGCTAAGGGAGAGAGAAGTGATTGAGAGAGGCCGAAGAACACCGTTCCAGTGATCGATCGTTCACAGAAAAATACCCTTTCCACTGGTGAATGCTACCAGTCTCTCCCTCCCAGATCCGGCTAGATCAATCGTCCAATGTCTAGTAGAGGCGACCCTATCTCAGGTTTTATTCCAGCCAAGTTCAACGGGATTTGCGAAAAACAGCCCCAAATTAATTAAAATCGACCCATTGTGGTATGATTTTGGTGAAATCCGCCGGAAACGAATGAAATAGGTTTGGTTCAACCTGAAATTGGGTTCAAACTTATTTTATTTTACGATTCTATTCTTCAATCAATTAGGTCTTCGATTTTGTGGTTCGGCCATTGGTTTTTGTTCCATTTGGACTAGATTTTGTTGTTGGTTTTTGATACCGGGCTGGAGTCTTTAATTTTTGTGATTTTTCATTAGTTATCAAATCCATTTGGATCATTATTTCTCATTATTGAGTTGGTGTGGTTTTTGTTTGAGGTTCGACGTTGAGGTTCCGTTGGACGCGGTTCTATTCGGAAAGATCAGTTAATCAATAAAGCATTGAGGTACATTTCTCATCTCATTCTCTATTATATTTTTGGAATTTTAGTTGTTTGTTATGGGTGTGAATAACTTGTTTATTTAGCGTATTTGACTATTTGTTGTGTGTACGTGGTTGATGTTGGATTTGATAGTCGAAGAATTGATTTATTAGTTTGACAATGAAATTGGGGAAGACGGGAGTTGAAAGTTGATAAAAATGAATACTGTTGTTTTTTATTCATTGTTGATGTTGAACGTGATGTGTCATCGAGAGGGTAGGCAAACAGTAGGCTCAGGTAGGTAAATTTAGAATTGTTGGATTGTTGGAATGCTTGGAATATTTGTTGAATGTTTTGTTTATCGTATTTGAAAAGTGTATTCATTTACCCGAGGAATGTCCCAAGGTCATATGTATTTACTCACCGGGGAATATCCCAAAGAATGTAAATCATGAATCTAAAAACTTGTAGTTTTAAAAAGGGTTCTTGAACTCAAGGGTGGAAGAAAACATAAGGATGAACACCTAACATACCTGAGTGGAGGAATTCGTGAAGATTGTTGGGGATTTCTTGAAACTTTGATCTTGAGCTTGATGAACTAGGGTTTATTTCTTGAGAGGATTTTGAGAAGAATGAATGTATTTTGCCCTTTTGGGAGCTTAATTTCGTGTTTTGACTGAATTGGATGAGGGGAAAAGGACCTAAATGCCCTTGGAAACTCATAAATGAATGAGTAAATGTAGCCCAGTGCCGCGATAGATGGCGCATCACATCGATGGGGTCAACACAATAACTGACATATTGCATTGATAAGTGCGATGCGATAGCCAATGTGACATATCACTATCGGATTGGCTTACTGTTTTGGCCATCCAAACACGATTCAAACGTTATTCGAAAATTTCAAAACTCACCCAATATGACCTATTGACATCCCTGATCATGAATCAATTTAAAAATCAACAATCTAAGGTCGAAAAGACCATAAATGATACCATTGAAATATCAAGGCCAAAAATGAGAATAAGTGTCAACACTTCGCTGAAATTTTTCTAAGTCTAGGACCCCTTATTACAAGCTATATGGGAATGAATTGACTAGGACTTTACGGGGTCTTATAGCTGAGTAATTGATAACTGATTGCCATGGTTCTGTAGAACTATTTGAGTTCTTTACTGAATACTGAGACTGAAACTATAACTGTGGGAGTGTTTATCTAACCGACAAACCTTGATATAGATTGATTTAGGGTCCAACCAGTGACCTTAGTTGGATGGATGTTAGATCCTTCCCACGGGATACTAACAATGCTGGGTCAACCCTAATCTGACAGGAAGACTCATGAAATATACATATATATGATTGCATCATCCCTAGTTTGGTAGGAGGATGACTTACCCTATACTGGCTATGTAGTTCTATAACTCAGGGATTGCTACTAATAGTCAAACCCTCTAGTGGCAGGAATGCCCCTATCCCGGGGTTTGCTCGGTGCTGAATCCTACTCCTAACTGAATCGACACTGAACTGTTACTAGACTATACTAGGCTTGACTGAACTAGCACTAATCATGTTGACTAACTGAACTGGACTGAGTTTCATTAATTGACTAAGTAATACTGTTCTTGGACTTCACTGGGACTATTCTATTACTACTGCAACTAAGTAAACAACTAGATTTTGGGTAATAAATACCCCTAGGACTCGATATCATAATAGACAAACTCATATCACAACTTTTACAACATAACAATAGGTTACCATGTATGATTTACTCATATGGACATATTATCAAACATTTGCAAGGCATAGCTTAAGCATGAGAATAGTTTAAACATGTAGTAATAACATGATTTCACTACTAAGATCACCAAAAGATCACAATGCACAATTCATTCACTTAGACATTTTGTCAAACACTTAGGAGACATAACCTTGTACATGAGAATGAACATTAATGTTAATGCTTCATGACTATAACAATCAATTCACAATTCAAGGGTTTTGACATGAGAATTACATCAATCAACATACATGCTATCTTATGTTCATGAAACTTATAATTAAATCTTGAATGTAAACCCATACAATAACATAAATATGAATACAACCTAATTTGAGCATGTAAATCATGAAACTGAAAACTTGTAGTTTTAAAAAAAGTTCTTGAACTCCAAGGGTGGAAGGAAACCTAATGATGAACAACTAATATACCTTGATTGTTGATTTTGTGAGAATTGTGGTGAATTATTGGGACTTAGAGTTGAACTTGATGAAACTAGGGTTTTGTTCTTGAGAGTGTTTGTGAGATACTGACTGAATTTTTCCCTTTGGAGGGTTTAATTTCATGTTTTGGTTGAATTGGGTGAGAAAAAAAGAACCTAATTATCCTTGGAAAGTAGAGTTTAATGAGAAAAATATGTGCAGCGATGCGGCATGCGACGCACTCCGTTGATGGTGTCTATGTGGTGGCTAATGCGCCGAGTCGAGGCTGTCGACGTGATAGCTAATACGACGCATCGAGATCGCGTTGGCTTGCTGTTTTGGTCATCCAAACATGACTCAAATGATGTTCAAAAATTTTGAAACTCACCCAAGATGACCTATTGACATTCCTGATCATGAATTAATTTAAAAATCGACAATCTAAGGTCGTAAGGATAAAAAATAAGATCATCCAATTATGAAGGCTAAAAATGATTCTATGTCTTAACACTTAGCTGAATTTCTTTCTAAGTCTGGGACCCCTTATTACAAGTTATATGGGACTGAATTGAACTAGAACTTTTATGGGGCCTTACACTATCAGATTCCTTTAAGTCCAGAGTTTTCTTAGGAGCTACTACTTCCTTCTTGATTTCATCAATTTGCATTTCATAAGTCTTCAGATTTCACACCAGTTCGTCCAAAGTTATATTAGTAAGATCATTTGATAACTCTCTTTAAGACAACCTCTCTCTGATACTACTTGTTAAAGTACGTGCCCTACTGATTACCTTATTTTTGCTTAGCTGTTGCCTATAGATGAAACACGTTGCATAACGTGTTTCAAACTAGCTAAAATAGTAAGTAAATAACACAGTGAATTTTTACATGAAAAACACCCGACTCAAAGAGGTGTAAAATACCACGACTTGTACCTCTACAAGATTTAACCATTACTCCACTAAATGACAATACTCCTTACTCAGTTTATACTTCACTGAGACTAGAAATAAATAAACAATACAACTCAAGAACCAACCTTATACATAAAGTCTAAGACGCCTTAACTCTAAGTAATAGGAACAAGTTTAACTATGACTCCTTCAAGCTTTGGAACTACAGGAATAATTTGTCAATCGTTGCTCTCTTTGTAAGTGCATAAGTGATTATGTCAATCACTATCTCTATTTAACAACAACTCTTCAAAGAGTCCTTCATGTCATCAATCTTCTATCTTCAATTTGACTCTTCAACTCATCAGAATTTGTTGTTAAGTCAAAGTCTTTCTTCAAGTCAATCTCCTTATCTGAGTGAAACTCTTTCTTCAACTTATCTTCAAGTGTTCTACTCAATCACCACTTCTCTTTTTTCAAACGTGTTCAATCATAACGATTTTATCAAGTCCTAATCTCAAGCACCCTTGTCTGGTCTTCATCTTTTAGTGACGAACATGTGTTACCTTCGCTCTGCACACTAGTTTAGTGGACCATTTCTACTAACATGTTTCATTTGTTATGTCGATCACCAAAACCATCCCAACACCAATTAACTCCAGACCTATCGACAACACAATAATCCAACAAAAATTTATGAATCCTTAAACATAAGGAAAGAACCTTGTTTTCTTTTAATTCTCCGATTGTCACTCAATTTTACTGTTAAATATCTTAAATAGTCACTCTTTTCTTGATTTCATATTAATTTTAATACTTAAAGATGACTTTCTGAAATAGTAACTGTTAATTGAGTCATAAATAAGGTCGTGCACATGCTACTATTCAGTTTCATGTTTTTGTTTCATTGGGTGTGTTGTTATTGTATCTAGATCAATAGATATAAATGAATTTAAAATAAAATTAACTATATATAAGTGAAACAAAGAACCTTCTAGAAAGTATTGAGACTTATTTATTGAATTAAAATTATATATAACTGTGACTTATTTATTGAATTAAAATTATATATAATCAGGAGAGGTTAATTATATTTTCATCCTAAAATAGGTAAGTTTGTTTGAATTATTAATGTTTGAAAAGGAAAAGGATTATTGTAATACCCCACACTTTTTCTAGTTTAAATTAACACCTAAAGTGTTAAGGGATAGCTTTTAAAAAAAATAGTATTTATATTTTGTGGAATTCTTTAGATTTAGGCTTTTCATGGAGTGGAAAATTGAATAGGCTTTCCATCGATATCAAATTCGCCCAATTCTGACACTCGGTGAAGAAGTTATGACTATTTTAAGTAGGGCTGTGCAAAAATCGAACCGATAAAAATGTTATTGGGTAATTGGTATTGGGTTATTAGATTAACGGTTATTTATTGGTTTTATAAAAAAAATTATTGGGTAAACGGTTTGGTTTTAGCTTACTGGGTTATCGGTTAAATCGATAACCCAATAAGAATACACTAAATTATTGTTTTATAGTCCTATTTATGTTATATATAAATCTCTCTCTCTCTCTCTCTCTCTCTATATATATATATATATATATAATATACGCTACTTATTCACAATCCAGTGATTCACAAAGTATTAACCTATTCAGGGTAACAAAGACACAATATATAACTCGGCTATTATCCTATTGAAAAGCTTGAAGCATTTATAGCTTCCAGCAATAAGGATTCAATTTTTTTCCGAACTAACATTCAGTTCAAGTTTGAAGATTCTTGTAAACTAAAACGCATTACGTAGGATTTTGGCGGTAACTAAGATTTAATTTTTTTATGTTAGTTGTTACTATTTCTATTCTCTAAGTATTTTCATTTTGGTTAAACCAAAAAGCGATCCGTTAAGGATCAAAAACCGATAAATTGAAACCGATAAGAAAATATCTTATTGGTTGGTTATTGTTTTTACATATTTAAAAAATGAAAATCGATAAACTGAATCAATAACATATAAAACCGAACCGAACCAAGCAATGGACACCCCTAATTTTAAGTTCAAGTTATAAAACATCGTCGTTTGGACCCTTAGCGCATCGCGGATCAATAAAATTTCCAATTGTCCCATTTCAGTGGCCCTTCGCGAAGAGGGCCAATTTCTCGTTTGTCAATTTCCAAAGGTCCAGCACGGTAATGACGCATCACGCCATGTGCCAAAATGACATTTCAAAGGGGCACCGCGATGTCTCCGTATTATGGAGTCTGCCCAGTTTCCATTTGTCGATTTTCAGTGAGACACCGCGATAGTGACGCGTCACGGTGGCCACTCAGATCGGAAAAATATACGTTTTTTAGTTCCGTTAAAAAAGTTTAAAGGGGGTATTTTGGTAAATATCCAATCCCCAATTCATCCCAAAATAAAAGATTAATCATATTTGAAAGCACTTTATGCTTTATTCATCATTCTCTCTCAAATAAAACCCTAAGGCTCATACTTCCTCTCCAAGAAACCCAAAATTTTCTCCATCAATTCTCCAAGAAAATACAAGATTGAGAATCTCTAATTCAATAACTCTAAGAAGTCATCTCCAAAACATTAATAGAGATCCAAGATTCAAGTTCTAGCATCTATATCATCAAATTAAGGTATGTGGGGTTTGAACAAGGATACTCCTTTCATCCTTGTGCCTAAAACTTTATTTTAATTACAAATTTTCTGAATTTTATATAATTTCCCATGAAATTCAATTTAGGATTTACACCCATTATTGTTATTTTCAAGCTTATGATATTTTCAATGATTTAGAAGTTGAATTCCATAATTATGTTCATATTTTCATGCCTAGTCCTGAAATTTTTGGATTTTAGTATTTTTGGATTTTAGTTGATTTATCGATATTTTCACTATCAAGCATGATTATTATAATGATTTACCATGAGATTGATGCATGAGTTATTTACCCCAAGATTGAATATTATTACTTCAAGAAAGATGATGCTTTAAGCTTCTTATGAGCAAATTATTTTTAGTTTTTCAGAAAAGCTTTGATCTTTTTGATCATTGGTTTAGCTTTGAAATCCACTACAGATTATTATGGTTTACAGAACTTAGAATAGTTTTATTTACAGATTTACTCATATAAATGCGTAACTAGTTTTCATATTAATCCTTATGCTAGTTTTTAAAAGTGGATTTCCAATGGTTTGAGCATACAAATTTAAGCGGTAGTAGTATTTAGCATCGAGTGGAAAGTGTGGGATTAGCATGCCATTTCTTCTACAGAACTACGTAGCCAACATAGGTACAGGCTCAGATTATTTCTATTTATATGGATGACAGATTTAGCTTGTGATCGATCACATGGATTAGGTTATAATCCCTGGTAAGAGTATGTCACCTCTCCCTAATGCGAGGTTTCCTCCTCAGAAGGTCAAGACATTGGACTCCATGTAGCTCACATTGTTTATGTCGGTTAAGAGAAACTCTCTACAACCTAACAGTAAAGATTTTTGAAATAGTTTTAAAAGTATTCTCCTTTCAATTTGATAGTTAAGTATATATTCCCTAAAGTTTTGAAAGAATTCCCTTGCAGAATAAGTTTTTAGATATGATTTGAGAATAAGAACAAAATACAGATTTTAGAACTAAGTATTATGACTCATAAATTTATACTACATGCTTTACTATTTATGACATGATTTTTGAATTTCAGATTTCTCAAGCCTATGAGTTATTTACATTTAGCATGCATGATTTGATAAATTGTGATGATATTGTTTACTTATTGCAGGCACCCCCATATGCTCAGTACATCCTCAAAGTACTGATCACATATATGTGTATGTGCTACATTGTCTCATAATGTAGATTCAGGTGCTCAGTCTCAACAGCGTGAGTGATTCCTGAGCATCTTATCTACATCCCTGCAGTTGGTGAGTCCTTATAGTTTGGGGACTTAGTTATTCATGCTTTTAGATTATTTGCAGATATTTATCTTTTTATTTCAGATAGTTTGATTCAGCTGGGTCCTGTCCCAGTGACTCTCTAGATTCAGATAGTAGAGGCCTATCAGACTACCAGATTTAGTATTCAGATTTTATTTTAGTACTCAGATTGACAGTATTTGCTTTATTCGACTAATGAGATTAGCATTGTCTTACATAATCAGATAGTTCAGAAATTTTAATGCATTCATTATGACCTTATATTCATATTTCCCTATTTTGAGATTCAGACTTAGTAGAAAGCAGCCAGGGTTAGCTCTAGACTACCTGTAGTTGGGAGCATCGTGTGGCAACCCGGGAACTCAGATTTTGGGGCGTTACATACTTGGTATCAGAGCCTAAGTTTTAGAGATTCCTAAGGAGTAAGACAAGCCGCGTTACATAGAGTCTTAATCATCGGTGTGAAGCGCACCATATCTATAAGCAAAAAACTATGGAGTATTTTAGGAAATCATCTTTTTTTTCATGATTTATCGTGAATTTATTATCTATATATGTTTTTAACTCATGCTTTCATGTGAAATAAAATGCCTCCTCATCGAGTTAACGCCCGCAGAAACGATAACCAACTACCTCAGCTTGCAGATTCTTTGAATGAGAATATGTTACATTCAGAGTTTTGGGCTGCCTTTTAGGCTAGCCTAAGCTGTGATAGCTAATGTTCAGGGCAACCATTAGGCTGTAGTACCACCTCAGCAGGATGAGGACTTAGCCATAACCAAAATCTGATATTTTATGAGGCTGAATCCGCCAGAATTCTTTGGGTCGAAGGCAGATGAGGACCCACAGTTGTATCTAGATGAGGTAAAGAAGATCACCCAAATTATGCATATTTTTATAAAAGAGAGTATAGAATTGGCATCCTATAGGCTGAAAGATGTTGTATATGACAGGGTATTAATGTGGAAGAAAAGTAGAGGGGATAATGCAACTCCCATGACTTGGCAGATTTTTTAGGATGCATTCTTGGACAACTTTTTCCGTCGTGAGATGAGGGAATCTAAGATAGAAGAGTTCATGAACCTGAGGCAAGGCTCAATGACTGTGAAAGAGTATTGCCTCAAGTTCAACCAGTTGTCTAAGTATGCCCCTGAACAGATGGTTGACCCTAGGTCAAGCATGAGTAAGTTTATGACCGATGTGTCTGGGTTGGTAATTATTGAGTGTAGGATTGCTATGCTTATTGGAGATATGGATCTTCCTAAATTGATGATGCACACTCATCAGATTGAGCTAAAAAAGGGGAAGAAAAGAGAGAGAGCAAATAAGAGGGCTAGAATAGGGTAGTTTGATCATGGTCAAAATAGGTCTGAAGGAGAGAATTTTTTGTAGTTTCAGAATTGTTCATTTATGCCTACACTTTCTTCAGCCAGTGCTCCTACACCCAAAAATAGGTAAGAATAGCGGGGTAAGTCTTCTATGTCCAAATTTCAGAATAGTATGAGTGGTAGGCTTAGCTATCCTCAGTGTACTAGGTGTGCTAAGAATTATCCTGGTAAGTGTTTGACTGGATGGAGAGTTTGTTATGGTTATGGCCAGCCGGGCTATGGAATCAAAGAGTGCCCGTATGCTAGACAAGGAAATAAGGATGTTCGTCCTCAGACTCAGGCTAATAGTCCACCAGCTCCTTCTCAGGGTGCATCATCTAGTATTGGTGGCGGTCAGTGCCAAAATTAGTTTTATGCCTTACCTTTCCGTCAGGAGTAGTAGGATTCGCCAGATGTTGTTACTGGTATGCTTAGTATCTTTCATCTTTATATTTATATGTTGTTAGACCCTAGGTCGAGTTTCTCTTATGTAACCCCACTAGTCACAGTAAATTTTGAGATAAATTTGGAAAAGATCCCTGAGCCTTTCTTGGTTTCTACCCAGTAGGTGAGTGGGTTGTTGCTAAGCAAATCTACAAGAAATTTCCTATCACTATCCTTCATAAAGTCATGTTAGCAGACCTAATAGAGTTAGATATGGTTGAATTTGATCTCATTCTTGGAATGAATTGGCTCCATTCCTGTTATGCTTCTATATATTGTCGCACCAACGTGGTGAAATTTCAGTTCCCAAATGAGCCAATCTTTGAGTGGTCAGGTAATTCAGTGTCTCCCAACAGTCATTTCATATCTTACCTTAAGGCCAGATAGTTTATATCTAAAGGTTGTATTTATCATCTAGTTTGAGCCAAGGACACAAAGTCTGAGACTCCAACGCTTCAGTCCGTTCGAGTGGTCAATGGGTTTCTTGATGTTTTTCCAGAAGATCTCCCAGGGGAACCTTCCGATAGAGAGATAGAATTTAGTATTGACCTTCTCCCAGATACTCAACATATTTCTATCCCTCTTTATTGTATGGCTCCCGCAGAGCTTAAGGAGTTGAAGGAGCAACTCAAAGATCTTATAGATAAAGGTTTCATAAGGCCTAGTATTTATCTATGGGTAGCTCCCATCCTATTCTTGCAAAAGAGAGATGGTTCTTTGCGTATGTGTATTGACTATCGTTAGCTAAATAAAGTTACAGTCAAGAATAAATATCCTCTTCCTAGAATTGATGACTTATTTGATAAACTTCAAGGTTCAAGTTATTTCTCATAGATAGACCTTAGATTTGGTTATCATCAGCTTAAAGTAAGGGAATGTGATGTTTCAAAGACAGCCTTTAGAATTCGTTATGGTCATTTGGAGTTTCTAGTCATTTTTTCGGGCTAATGATAACGCTCAATCTACAGCTCTCATAGGAGTGTAAAACGGTCGTAGTCAAATATAGAACCCAACTGGGTTGGGTATCGATCCCACAGGGAATAGCTTGGTCAACAAGTAAGCAAAGATTACTAGACTTTTAGTGCAAGTCTCGTAAAAAGGGGGGAGTTTTGTCGTGCAAGTAATGTAACCAAAGTAATAAGGTAAAAACGGAAAATAGCAAAGTAAAAAGTAAGAATGTTTGGTAAGATGTAAAACAATGAGAATTGAGAAGTTGGGGGTATGTCCACCTTATGAGTTATACGTCTCTATTGGCTATGAGTTATGCGGAATTCAGACATGCATGTGCTTATAGAGAATTGTATTCTATGGTAAATCCAAGCGTCTTTCGACCTTAACAAGGATTATTTCACTTTAACTCTTTCGAGCTTAAAGCATATCTAATGGTACAAATTCTCTAAGAGGTTAATCCAGTTACGGCATTAACTTTTTAATAGGGGATGGGACCCTATTACCTTGACATTACCTCTTTTCCAGACATATAACTTTTCTTTCGAACAAGTTAATGCTATACTGGCGTTATTCTATGCGTCTGCAGCCACAAGAATTTGCATTAAGATGAAGAGAATAATGAAATAAGCAACACAAGTGTCACGAATTCACAAACTCATAGCCTTAGATAGTATCTCATAAGGCTTCCATAACCCCAACAGAGAAGTTTAGCTATTCATGAGTGCGATGGAAATCACAATAGACATTATCATTATACCACAATAAAAGATCTCACGTGTAGTATGGTGTGGTGTTAGGCGTGAATTCCTTGCAAAATAGCGATTCTCTTGTTGTAAAATTAAAAGTCAAATAGATGAAAAATAATGTCAACAATGAATTAATAAAGAGAATTGTTTTGATGGATGGATGGATGGATGGTGGATGGATGGGAATTGATGGAATGGGGGAATTATGTGGAATGAATAAAAATCTCTAGCAAAATAGGGTATTTATAACACCCATATCCTATTCCTACTAAGCTTAATGCACTACTTAACCCAATCCTACTAGGTTAATGTATCATTATCCTAATCCTACTAAGTTACTGCTAGTCCCCAAAGTCTTTAGAATTGTTGTTTTAGCCCAGGACAGATTTTCCATGCGCCACTTTTGGTCCTAGGCGTCCAAGATTTCCCTTCCTTCTTTTGTGAAACTTTCTTTGGAGTCAAGTTATCCATAAAATGCTGAAATCTGCATCATTTATACCTGAAAACTTGCTAATCACGTTTGTTAGCTCACTTACAGGAAAAAGGACTAAAAGTGCATGAATTATATATTTTGTCCTCAAAACTTGGCTAAAATATGGGTAAAATATAGCACTATAGGCGTGTAAATTCGCCTATCATCAGCTAACCAACGCCCCAACAACTTTCATGGGCCTCATGAATCGAGTGTTCAAATAGTATCTTGACATGTTTGTCATAGTATTCATAGATGACATCCTTGTGTACTCCCGTAGTGAGGATAACCATGTAGATCATCTTAAAGTTGTCTTGCAAATTGTTCTCCAAATTCAGCAAGTGTGAATTTTGGCTAAGATCAGTAGCCTTTCTCGGTCATATAATTTCTACCATGGCATTAGATTCGATCCCCAAAAAATAGAAGTAGTAAGAAATTGGCCTAGACCTATCTCTCCGTCAGACACTAGGAGTTTCTTGGGTCTACTGGTTATAACCATTATTTTGTTGAAGGTTTCTCTTCTATCGCATCTCCTATGTCTAGAATGACCCCCAAAGAAGTTAAGTTCCAGTGGTTAGATTTCTGCGAGAAGAGTTTTCAGGAGTTGAAGACTCGACTCACTTCTGCCCTAGTTCTAGCATTACCTGATGGTACAGACGACTTTGTTGTTTACTATGATGCCTCTAGAGTTGGTTTGGGTTATGTGTTGATGCAGAGAGGTAAGGTCATAGCCTATGCCTCTAGACAGTTGAAGCCTCACAAAAAAAAATTACCTAACCCATGATCTTGAATTAGCTGTTGTGGTATTTACGTTGAAAATCTAGAGACACTATCTATATGGTGTGCATGTTGATGTATTCATAGACCACAAAAGCTTGCAATATGTATTTACTTAGAGGGAGTTGAATCTCCGTCAGAGGAGGTGGTTAGAGTTGTTGAAGGATAATGACATGAGTATATTGTATCATCCGAGCAAGGCCAATGTAGTGGCAGACTCCCTTAATAGACTATTTTTGGGTAGTATTTCTCATGTGGAGAATGATAAGAAAGAGTTGGCTCAAGAAGTTCATTGTTTGGCTAGATTGGGTGTTAGGTTGGTTGATTCTGCCGAAGGGAATATTTGTGTCGAGAGTAGTTACGAATCTTCACTACTTTCGGAAGTGAAGGAGAAGCAAGATAAGGAGTCTAGTTTGGTCAAATTAAAGGAGTCGGTTAAAGTTAAAAAAGTAGAGGTTTTCTCCCAAGGGGGAGATGGCGTGTTGAGATACCAGAATAGATTATGTGTGCCTTGTGTGGATGAGTTGAGATAGAGAATTATGGCTGAAGCACGTGGTGCACGTTATTCTATTCATCCAGGAGATACCAATATATACCGTGACTTGCAGGAAATCTATTGGTGGAATGGTATGAATAAAGATAGAATGGAGTTCGCAGCTAAATGTGTAACTTGTCAATAGGTTAAGGTGGAGAACCAAAGACCTGATGGTACATTGCAAGAGTTTGGTAGCCCCACTTCAAAGTGGGAAGAGGTGAATATGGATTTTATGACTGGTTTACCTCAATCGCGACGTCATCATGATTCAATTTGGGTTATTTTGGACAGATGATAACGCTCAATCTACATCTCTCGTAGGAGTGTAAAGCGGTCGTTTTCAAATATATAACCCAACTGGGTTGGGTATCGATCCCACAGGGAATAGCTTGATCAACAAGTAAGCAAAGATTACTAGACTTTTAGTGCAAGTCTCGTAAAAAGGGGGGATTGTAACGTGCAAATAATGTAAACAAAATAATAGAGTAAAAACAGAAAATAGCAAAGTAAAAAGAAAGAATGTTTAGTAAGATGTAAAACAATGAGAATTGAGAAGTTGGGGTTAGGTCCACCTTATGAGTTGTACGTCTCTATTGGCTATGAGTTATGCGAAATTCAGACATGTATGTGCTTATAGAGAATTGTATTCAATGGTAAATCCAGGCGTCTTTCGACCTATTCGAGGATTATTTCACTTTAACTCTTTCGAGCTTAAAACGTATCTAATGGTACTAATTCTCCAAGAGGTTAATCCAGTTACGACACTAACTTTTTAATAGGGGATGGGACCCTATTACCTTGACATTATCTCTTTTCCAGACATATAACTTTTCTTTCGAACAAGTTAATGCTATATTGGCGTTATTCTATGCGTCTGCAGCCATAAGAATTTGCATTAAGATGAAGAGAATAATGATATAAGCAGCACACGTGTCACGAATTCACAATCTCACAGCCTTAGATAGTATCTCATAAGGCTTCCATAACCCCAACAGAGAAGTTTAGTTACCCATGAGTGCGAAGGAAATCACAATAGACATTATTATTATACCACAATAAAGATCTCGTGTAGTAAAGTGTGGTAGGCGTTAGGCGTGACTTCTTTGCAAAGTAACGTTTCTCTTGTTGCGAAAATTAAGAATTGAATAGATGAAGATAAAGTAATAAGAATTAATAAAAAGCAAATTGTTTAGAGTTATAGATGAATGAGTGGATGGATAGGTGGATGGATGGGAATTGATGGGTGAATGGATGAATGGGTGAATGGATGAATGGGTGAATTGTGAGGAATGTAAGGAATTAATTAAAATCTCTAGCAAGATAGGGTATTTATAATACCCATATCCTATTCCTACTAAGCTAATAAAATACTTAACCCAATCCTACTAGGTTAAAGTATCATTATCCTAATCCTAATAAATTACTGCTAGTCCCCAAAGTCTTCAGAATTGCTGTTTTAGCCCGGGACAGATTTTCCATGCGCCACTTTTGGTCCTTGGCGTCCAAGACTCCCTTTTCTCCCTTCGTGAAGCTTTCTTTGGCGTCAAGTTATCCATAAAATGCTGAATTCTGCATCATTTATACCTGAAACTTTGCTAATCATGTTCGTTAGCTCACTTACAGGAAAAAGGACTAAAAGTGCATGAAATATATAATTTGTTCTCAAAACATTGCTAAAATATGGGTAAAATATAGCACTATAGGCGTGTAAATTCGCCTATCATCAACAGATTGACTAAGTCAGCGCATTTCTTGCCAGTTCACACGTCTTATAAAACTGAGGATTATGCTAAGTTGTATATTAAAGAGTTAGTTAAATTGCATGGAGTTCCCTTGTCTATCATCTCGGATATCTGTACTCAGTTTACTCCCCAGTTTTGGAGAGCTTGTCAGAAAGGTCTTGGTACCCAAGTCCATCTTAGCTCAGCTTTCCACTCTCAGACAAATGGTCAAGCAGAGAGGACCATCCAAACTCTAGAAGATATGCTGAGGGTACGCGCTCTTGATTTCAAGGGTAATTGGGATGAGTATTTTCCATTGAATGAGTTCACCTATAATAACAGTTATCATTCTAGCGTTTAGATGGCTCCGTTTGAGGCTCTTTATAGGAGGAGATGTAGATTACCCATAGGTTGGTTTGAAGTGGGTGAGGATGCTTTGCTTGGGCCTGACACAGTATTTGAAGCTATGGAGAAATTTAAGTTGATTAGAGAAAGATTGAAGACAACCTAGAGTCGTCAAAAATCTTATGCAGATGTGAGGAGAAGAGATTTTAAGTTTGAGGTTGGTGATTTAGTGAATCTGAAGATTTCACCTATTAAAGGGGTGAAGAGATTTGGCAAGAAGGGAAAGCTTAGTCTCCGGTATGTTGGCCTTTATAGAATTATGAGTTGTGTTGGGAAAGTAGCTTATGAGCTTGAATTGCTCGCAAATTTATCAACCGTTCATCCTGTGTTTAACGTCTCTATGCTTAAGAAGAGTATCAGTGACTCCACTATTGTGGTTCCTTTAGAAAGCCTAGATATTCAGAACAATCTTTCTTACGAAGAGATTCAAGTTGAGGTTTTAGATCATCAAATCCGTAGACTAAGGAACAAAGAAGTTTCCTTTGTTAAAGTTCTTTGGCGGAATCAGTCGGTTAAGGGCACCACTTGGGAAACAGAAGCAGATATGCGAGCCAAGTACCCTCACCTTTTCTCTGCAAACTCAGATATAGCTGAAGGTAATACTCTTCCTTGATACAGTTCTTTTCTACTCATATATTCAGCTATATAGTTTGCCTCATGTAAGTTCATGCACTCGTAGATTACTCAAAAGCTCAAAATGATTTAGATTCAGACTCGCAGTTTATTTTAGTTGTGGATGCTACCTTTTATTCTCAGATTCCTCAGAAGTTTCAGCTTAACTAGCCACATTCGAGGCAAATTCCTAAGGGGGAGATATTATAATACCCCGCACTTTTTCTAGCATAAATTCACCCATAAAGTATTAAGGGATAGATTCCAAAATGAATAATACTTATTTCGTGTAGAATTCTTTAGATTTAGACTTTTCATGGTGTGGGAAATTGAATAAGCTTTCCATCTATACAAAATTTGCCCAATTCTGACACTCGGTGAAAAAGTTATGGCTATTTTAAGTTTCAGTCGTAAAACACCGTTGTTTGGACCCTTAGCGCATCGCGGATCAATGTAAATTTTCAATTGTCCGATTCAGTGGCCCTTCACGATATTGGCACGTCGCGGAGAGTATCAATTTCTAGATGTCTAGCACGGTAATGGTGTGTCGCTCCATGTGCCAAAATGACATTCCAAAGGGGTACCATGATGTCTCTGCATCGTAGAGTTTTCCCAGTTTCTATTCGTCGATTTCCAGTGAGCCACTGTGATAGTGGCGCATCGCGGTGGCCACCTAGATCGGGAAAATATACATTTTTTAGTTTCGTTAAAAAGTTTAAAGGAGGTATTTTGGTAAATTTCTAACCCCCAATCCATCCCAAAATAAAAGATTAATCATATTTGAAAGCACTTTATGATTTATTCACCATTCTCTTTCAAACAAAATCCTAAGGCTCATACTTTCTGTCCAAGAAACCCAAAGTTTTCTCTATCAATTCTCCAAGATAATACAAGATTGAGAATCCCTAATTCAAGAACTCTAAGAAGTCATCTCCAAAACATCAATAGAGATCCAAGATTCAAGTTCTAGCATCTATATCATCAAATTAAGGTATGTGGGGTTTGAACAAGGATACTCCTTTCATCCTTGTTCCCAAAACTTTATTTAATTACAAATTTTCTAAATTTTATATGATTTCCCACGAAATGCAAGTTAGGGTTTACACCCGTTATTGTTATTTTCAAGCTTATGATATTTCCAATGATTTAGAAGTTGAATTCCATAGTTATGTTCATATTTTCATGCCTATTGCTGAAATTTTTTGATTTATCAATATTTTCACTATCAAGCATGATTATTATGATGATTTAACATGATATTGATGCATGGGTTATTTACCCCAAGATTGAATATTATTACTTCAAGAAAGATGATGCTTTAAGCATCTTATGAGCAGATTATTTTCAATTTTTCAGAAAAGCTTTGATCTTTTTGATCATTGGTTTAGCTTTGGAATCCACTACAGATTATTACAATTTACAGAACTTAGAACATCTTTATTTACAGATTTACTCATATAAATGCATAGCTAGTTTCCATATAAATCCTTATGCCAGTTTTTAAAAGTGGATTTCCACTGGTTTGAACATACGGATTTAAGATGGAGTGGTATTTAGCATTGAGCGGGAAGTGTGGAATTAACGTGCCTTATCTTCCATAGAACTACGTAGCCAATGTAGGTACAGACTCAGATTATTCCCATTTATATGGATGACAGATTTAACTTATGATCGATCACATGGATTAGGTTATAATCCTTAGCAAAAGTATACCACCTCTCCCCAACGTGAGTTTTCCTCCTTAGGAGGTCAAGATGTTGGACTCTATGTAGCTCACATGGTTTATGTTGGTTAAGAGAACCTCCCTACAACCTAACAGTAAAGATTTTTGGAATAGTTTTAAAAGTATTCTCCCTTCAGTTTAACAGTTAAGAATATATTCCCTAAAGTTTTGAAAGAATTCCCTTGCAGAATAAGTTTTCAGATATGATTTGAGAATAAGAACAGAATACAGATTTTAGAACTAAGTGTTATGACTCACAAAATTTATACTATATGCTTTACTATTCATGACTTATGATTTTCGAATTTCAGATTTCTCAAGCCTGTGTGAGTCATTTACATTTAGTATGCATGATTTGATAAACTCTGATGATATTGTTTACTTATTGCATGCACCCCCATATGCTCAGTACATTCTTAAAGTACTGATCCACATATATGTCTATATGCTATATTGTCTCATAATGTAGGTTCAGGTGCTCAGTCTCAGCGGCATGAGTGATTCTAGAGCATCTTATCTACATCCTTGCATTTGGTGAGTCCTCATAGTTCGGGGACTTAGTTATTCACGCTTTCAGATTATTAGCAGATATTTCTCTTTTTATTTCAGACAGTTTGAGCCAGTTGGGTCCTGTCCTAGTGACTCTAGATAGTAGAGGCTTGTCGGACTACCAGATTTAGTATTCAGATTTTATTTTAGACCTCAGATTGTCAGTATTTGCTTTATTCGGCGGATGTGATTAACATTGTCAGACATACTCAGATAATTCATACAGTTTTTACACATTCATTATGATCTTATATTCATATTTTACTATTTTGAGATTCAGACTATAGGTGTCTAACGGGCCGGGCCGGGCCAACCCAGAACCGGCCCTCCCATTTTACCTGGGTTCCGGGCCAATTCCGGACCGGGTTTGGCGTTAACCGGGCTGGGCCGGGCCGGGCCAAATAGTAAAAAAATTAAAACCCACCCGAAACCGGCCCACTTAACCCAATCCGGTCAAACCCACCAAAATCCGGTCAAACCCGGTCAAACCCGTTTAAAAATTAAACAAAAAATCCAATATACACTATATACACTCCTATATACACTCCAATATACAACATATATTTTTAAAAAAATATATAAAGTATAAACAATTACACATATATACGTATCATTCAATATATAATTATATATGACTATACGTACTACTTTAAATAAAACATATGCTATAATAGTATAATATATATATATACACTACAATATATGTATACACTAATTTATAAAACATATACACATGTATACGTTAAATATATACTACTTTAGAAGATATATACACATATATATGCACCATTCAATATATATGTATTACTTTAAATAAAATATATAGTTACATACTAATTTATAAAACATATACACTTATATACTTTAAAGATATATGTCTATAAAAGATATGTACACATATATACACACCATTCAATATATAATTATATATGTACTACTTTTAAAAAAGTATATACTACAATATATATACTAATTTATAAAACATAAAGTAATGTATACGTTAAATATACATGTCTATAGAAGATCTATTCACATATATACACTCTATTCTATGTATATGTAATACTTTAAATGAGATATACTACAATATATATACATTACAATATATATTTGTATAGTTATATACTAATTTATAAAATATATACACATGTATACGTTAAATATACACGTCTATAGAAGATCCATTCACATATATACACTCTATTCTATGTATATGTAGTACTTTAAATGAAATATACTATAATGTATATACATTACAATATATATTTGTATAGTTATATACTAATTTATAAAATATATACACATGTATACATTAAATATACACTTCTATAGAAGATATATACACGTGTATACGCACCATTTAATGTATATATACTACTACTTATAAAATATACTACATTATATATACATTACAATATGTATAGATATACTTATATACTAATTTATAAAACATATACACATGTTTACGTTAAATATAAACTTCTATAGAAGATATATGCACAAATATACAAAACATATGCTACTTAATATAATAAATTAATAATATTTGGTAGTAAATTAATAATATATTAGATGTAAGTTTTTAATTTAAAGTAGAAAACTAGAAATTCAATTTAAAATTTTAAATCGTTAAATAAAAAAAATAAAAAACAACGACTAAGGAGTGAATGAATTTGGGGAATTTTATTGATTGCAAAATGATCCAAAATTTATAATTTACATGAATGAAAATCTATAAATTATGCATCATTTTTTCCAACTCATTCATGTTAATATTAATGGGAACTTGCATAGGATAGTCGAAGTCAACGGGGGCAAAACCATGCATTGGACTTGATTCTGCTGAGTTCTCCCGTGAAGTCATAATTTCTTCAAGTTTCAGCTCGTCGCTCGGCTCCGGTTCCATTCCTTGGTTTCTTCTTTCCGCTCTAATCCTATCTCTGAGGCAAACTAAAACATTCATTGCGTTGCTTCCCAATGAGTGTCGGTTGTCTCCAAGCTGTTGTCGTCCCTGACTGAAGGCGCTCTCTGATGCAACGGTTGACATTGGAACATTCAAGATATCTCTAGCTAATCTTGAAAGTACAGGATATTGTGATTCATTATTCCTCCACCAATCCAGCGTGTTGATCCGTCGTCTGCGATCCTCTGGTGCCGTCCGAAGATAATATTTCAGCTCTTCCCGATAAGTTGATGTGTAAGCTCTCTCATCAACACTGTTCCAACAATTTAAATCATAAAACGAATCAGAAAAACCACTATGTGCCGGCCTTTTAGAAGATGATGGCTCCTCGGGAGGATGAGGAGCGACAGTTGGAGTGATATTTGTAGGTACGACTGAATCAAATAAATCAGCATAGTGATTATATAATTTTTCTATATAATCCTTTGCATCAGCCGTAGCCGTCCACAAATCAGGCTATACTTGTTCAGAATCATGGTTAGTATTTATTTCTAAGTTAGTATAAATAAGAGTACTAAAGTGACACATATGATTATATTTCATGCACGGATTTAGCATAGCACCAACCAAGTAAATAGGGGGAATCGGGAAAAAATATTTTTTAAATTTCGTAAACATGGTGCCAACAGCTTCTTTATAACCTTCTTTATTTTTATATTGTTGGAGCAAACCAGAAATATCGGCTATATATGCCAAAATATTACAAACAGTAGGATAGTAAGCACCGAAAAATTCAATCGTAGCTACATAAAGTTTTTCTACAAACTTAACAAGATCATTAATTACAACCCAATCAGAATTATGTAGCATGCAATCAGCAGAATCAGCAAATGAACCGCAATGTTGGTTAAAAGCTAGTGTAATAGGAATTCTATATTTATAACAAGTTTTTAAAAATTCATACGTAGAATTCCATCTAGTATCAACTTCCTCAGGCATCAAAATCGGTGTAAGTCCATTTTCTTGACATTTAACTTTAAATTCTTTAATTCTCGATCTATGATTATTTCCTTGAATAAAACCAACGGCAAGACGAATTTTTTCAATATAAAGCTCAAAAAAGTCAAGACCATCTTTTACAATTAAATTATATATATGACATGCACACTTAATATGAAAAATTTCAGGCAAGAGCGGAGATAGCGTAGATTTTATTTTTGTTATAGCAGTCTTGTTGTTAGAAGCATTATCAAAAGCAATACATAAAATTTTATTTTCTATACCATAATATCCGGCAATTTTAACAATAGAATCAGCAATAAATTGTCCAGTATGTTTACGATCTTCATCATATAAAAAAGCAAGAATACGTTTTTGCATCACGAAATTACTATCCATCCAATGACAAGTAACGGTTAAATAATCATTTTTATTTACAGCACGACCAAGATCAGAAGTTAGGGACAATCTACATTGAATATTTTTTAACAATGTTGATAAATAAAAACAATATTGTGAATGGAGTCTAAAAATATCAGACCGACAAGTAGTTCTAGGAATACCATTAAACATAGGATTATAAATTGCTTGTATATAACGAATAAAAGCATCAGAAGAAGGAAAACTAAAAGGCAAACAACCCATAACTACCATTTTAGCTATTTCTTCCCTGTCCCTCAATTTATTATACTTTTTCGCTACTTGACCGATTGTTGGGTCCATTCTAGTTTGCGTTGACCCACCAACATCCCCACCACCTTTTGCAATATTTAACTCTCTTTTGTGATCTTCAGCTATATGTCTCATTAACGTACCCGTACCCCCTTGCTTACCTCCACTTCTATGCTTATATATTTGTTGACAAATATTGCACTGCACCTCAATATCTGATATACGTTCAAAAAATTGCCATGCAATACTAGTTCTTTTACGAGGTTTTGGGGCACTGGGAGGACGGGAAGGGAGATTAACTGATTCAGATCTAACGTTAGCATCTCCTACTGCGGGTGTTTCAGCAATATTTTCATCATATTCGTCTAAATTAACTGCATCTACTTCATTTTCTTCTTCTATACCGTAATTTTCCTGAGCTTCTACATAATCCATATCGTGAGCACCTACACCTATTTCTTCCTCAAAAGGTGTACCAAGCGGTACCGGAGGCGAAGACACACGGGTATATCTATTACTTGAACTACCTCTACCACTAGTAATTCGCTTTTTACTACCACTACCGCTTCCGGGACAAAATTTTTTAACACCTTTAGCAGCGAGGTTTTTTAATTTATCCATAATATAAATTAAATTAAACTAAAAATATTCAAAATACACAAATATAATAAAATTAAATATTAAACAATTAATACAATAAATAAAAATTAAACGTAAGAGATGGAACGACAATACCAAATTTTGGAAGTATCCGAAGATTGCGACTTTAGAAACTTCCGCTCGTACTTTGTAAACGAAAAATTAAAAAATTAAAGTGAACACTTTAAGAAATTAAATATATTGAATATTTGAGAATTGAGAATTGAGATTTGAGAGAGTGAAAAATTGTGTGAAAAATGATTTGAAGTTGTAGGGTATTTATAGATTTTTTTTGGGGATTAAAAAATATTTTTTAAAGTTTTTTTTTTTTTTATTAAATGGGCCCAAACTAGCCGTTTGGACCCAAAAACGGCTATATAGCCGTTGGGCCAACGGCTAGTTTGGCCCAAACTATTAAACAGTTCGGTCCATATCCGATGTGGGCGTTAGGTATTTCCATTTAAAAAAAAAAGGTAAAAAATAAAAATTGGGTTGCGCTGGAAGAGAAGAGATGTTGCGCACAAACTCTTATGGTAGAAAGTGAAAAAACCCTTTCCTTCTTTTTCTTAAATCGTCAACCAAAAATTTCTTTTTATTTTTTTTTAAATTTTTTCCGGGCCGGGCCGGGCCGGTTAACCGGCGGGCCTGGACTGGGCTTGGTTCGGGCCGGGTTAACCGGGCTCATTTTAACAAAAAAACCGTCCCGGGACCTGGAACCCTAAAGCCCTAGGGCTTACCGGTCCGGGTCAAACCGAGCCGAGTTAACTAGTCGGGCCGGGTCGGGCCGGCCTGTTTGACACCCTTAATTCAGACTTAGTAGAAAGCAGCCGAGGTTAGCTCCAGACTACTTGTAGTTCGAAGCACCGTGTAACGACCCGAGAACCTAGATTTCGGAGCGTTACAATTATTCAACGGCAGCATCTTGGGATAGGATCTTATAAAGAAAGTAAAAGTTAATGAATTTATTTGAGAAAAAATATAAATGCACCGTTAAAGTTGTTTCAAATTTTCAATAATAATATCAGCCAGAGCCTCATAGGTGTAGATCCTTTTGGACGGTACTGCTATAATATGATTGGCCAAAGACGAAGTTTGTATATTATAAATAATTACTCTTATTCATTTATAAAGAGATCTGCTCTCTCTGTTTTCTTAAGCAATACAATAATAGTTACTCGGCCTCTAAGTTTTTTTCCTCTAAGTTTTTTTGTTTACTTTCTATCTAGAAAAAAAAAAAACAATGAAACTTGATCTCCGATGGCTCTTGAGGACATATTCGACGCTCTAACTCGTTTGCTTTACTGGCTTAGTGTTTACTTATTTCATTATAGTTAATTAATCTAAGCGGTAACAAAACGAACCCCTAGCAGGATTGAACCATAAAGCATATTTTTGACTCACTTATAAATTTAACTTTACCAAATCAATAGTAAACATAATTATAATTTTATAACTAATATATTCAAATATAATGTAATATGAAGGATCAAGAAATACACATATTTTAATTTAATTGGAAGGTCAAATATGTTTGAATCATATTACAAATCAATATCAAGATTTACGGAACCCTAACAATAATGTGCCAATCCATACACATCAAGAGAGTATTGTAAACACCTAATTTTTGACCAAATCTAATGTTTTTATGTCAATTTAGTGTCCAATTTATTTTATTTTATTTTATTTTATTTTTAGGTCTAAATTAGATATTATAAGTTTATTTTATTTTACAAGGTTTATTAAAAATTTTGAAAACTACAAAAAATAGAGTCACATTTTAAACAAGTTTTTATTTTTATTATTATTATTATTATTATTATTAATTTATTTATTGAAAAAAGAAAACAAAAATTTTTTTGAATTATATTCATTTTCTTCTTTTAATTTTTAATAAATAATTTAGTGATATTAATATTTCTCAATCATGTTTTTAGGACTAGCTATTTAATTTATTGTATATATTATCATTTCAAAATAATATTCTTATTATTTTTATGTTTGACTTAAACAAGATTCTAATAAAAAAAAAAAAGAAAAAGAAAATCCTAACCTAAAACTACCTCATCAGCTCCTCCTCCTCACGTCTCCCTTTTCCCCCTTAAAATACTCCCCTAAACTTTCCCATTACCTCCACTACACAACACACGACACACACACACATGCACTAATATATATACATGCACATGCACACAACGAAAGGGGAGAGAACAATTTGGGATTAGAAGAGACACGGACAAAGAAGAAAAAGGAGAAAATAGACGAAAAAAAAATCTTATAAGAAACAAAGGAAAGGAAAACGAGAGAAAAAAACAAAGAAAGAAAATTTAGAGAAAACAAGAAACAAAAGGAAGAAACACTGAAAAGAGAAAGAAACCAGAAGAAAATAGAGAGGAGAAACGCATAAAGAGAGCAAAGATTTAAAGGAAAAAGAAAGGAAAAGAAGTAGCGGATCGAATTCGTGAGGGTTCCCGTTAGAGTTTTCGAACAACGTACGTACTTTCTTTAATCAGTTCTACTTTCAGGTTCTTATTCATTTGTACCATTTTATATGTTTTGTTGTTGATTGAAGAATGAATAAAGTTATTCTCATGGCTTGTTATATTATATATTATGTGTAGTTTATTATTTATATGTAGTTACCTCTTTATTCATAATTCGTGTGTTATTTTTCTAAAATAATGTTAATTAAACTAGTTTTGCATTTTAAATGAGATAGTTATTAAAGTTAATAACGTTGAAAGATTGAAAAGGTTATGTAGAAAGTATTTATGATATATCCTAGCTAATACGTGGCCCATGCAGGCATGACATTGATATCTAAACCTACTGTTAATCAAGAGATTCTCAAATCATCAAGCCTACACAATGCATGAGTATTATTACCTTTAATTTGTGGTATTTTATGTTCTTTGTAGTCTGTGATTATACATAGTCGTAGCAATAATAGGCCCATATATTATATAAGTATGTAAATGATAAACAAATTTTAAAAAGTTATAGTTGTTTCATAAGTAGTAAAAGAAAAATAATAAATAATTGTTTCATTCATTTAAAAGAAATGGCGTGATAACATTTTTTTTTTTCTATATGTTAATTTCGTTGTAATAAATTGGTTAAATGCAATATGTGATTTTTTAATTTTTGGGTTAACTTCGATATTGTAGTTTCAGTAAATGTGACTATTAATTAACTGTTGCGAAAAATTACATTAATGTGGCTTTTAAGTAATGTTTGTTTAAGTTGTATTAATAATTTGTGTGCAAGAGTAAGACTAATCCTTTATGTTTAAAAGATTATATATATATATATATATATATATATATATATATATATATATATATATATATATATAGTCATAATTGAAAAAGAGAGGGGAAAAATTATAGAAAAATCAAAAGCTTAAGTGGATTTTCTATAATGTCGAATATACAGTCAAAGACCATCACAACATTATTAGAGAAAATATTCCTGTAAATATGCCTCAATGGTCTACAATTAACTACATCCAATGGATCCCTATCTTCATCATCGTATCTGAAGAAAACGAGCCATAAGTATACAGAACAACACGTTAAAAACGCGAATACGCTCCTCTGAAACCTAATGTTTACATCCTTTGGTGTGTTGAAAAATGGCGAACAGAACAACATATCTAAGATTAAAATAAATTGAATAGCTAAGATGAAAACTCTAATAATATCCAATTTTATATTTGCGTTTCACTAAATATGTTATTATTGTTTTCTATACAGATGGAAATTAAACAAAAATGAAGTGAAATCAACTCTATATATATATATATATATATAAGTGAAATAAAGAACCTTTTAGAAAGTAGTGTGACTTGTAAAAGGCTATGTGAGACCAAACTAGGGTTAGGTAATGGAGCCTCCAATTTATTGAATTAAATTTTATATTATGAGAGAATAATTGTCAGCCTAAAATTGGTAAATTTTGTAAATTCTTATTTGGAAAAGAAAAGGATTATTCAACACCGGGACATTAGGAGAGGATCGAAAGAAGGTAAAAGTCATTCAATTTACATTAAATTATTATGATTAATTATAGTTTAGTGATAACAATGATTAATTATATTTGGAAAGATCATCGCTGTATTTATGAAGTACAAGTTTAATTGCACGTGTGAGGCACGTGTAACGTTTGATAATTTAAAATTAAATAGTTTTATTTATTTCGGAGATTTTTAATTAGTATAAACCACATAAATTCCATCCTTAATGAAATTATTTACATAATATCCCAGATGTACTCTCTCTCTCTCTTTCACACACACACACACACATTTTTGGGTAAAATACATATACATGTCATTGCTCCTCGTACGTTGCTTCAATGTATGATGAAATCGTTTAGCCTATATTTATGGGAAGAAAAATCAGATACAACACTACTAAAAAATTCGGAAAAATCGACCACACAAAATCGACCACAAAAAGTGGTCGGAAAAAACTGACCACTTGCGGTTGGTTTTTTTATTATTATTATTTTTTTTATTAAAAAAAGCGACTACATGTGGTCGCTTTATTATTATAAAATATACAACAACAACAACAAACCCAGTGTATTCCCACCTGGTGGGGTCTGGGGGGGAGGGTAAGATGTACGCAGTCCATACTTCTACCTCTAAAGAGGTAGAAAGGCTGTTTCCGATAGACCCCCGGCTCAAGACACACGATACCACACAATACAAAGAAGAGCACCGAACAGATTACAAGATGACATAACATAACATGCATAACATAAATACGGCATAAATGCGGCAGTCATAAGTAAAAGAAAAGGAAAACAGAAAACAGAAAGAAAACAGAGGAAAGCATCCCGATTCGTTCTAAAACAAGGAACAAGGAACACGGAAGCATACCAGGCTACTACCCCCAGCAAGTAATTCCCTACCGTAGCGACCCAAACTGGCCCTTGTCCTCTACCCTAATTCGCGTCCTCAAGACCTTCCTATCTAGGGTCATGTCCTCGGTAAGCTGTAACTGCTCCAAGTCCCGCCTAATCACCTCACCCCAGTACTTCTTCGGCCTACCCCTACCCTGCCTAAAACCGTCCAACGCTAGCCTCTCGCACCTACGAACCGGTGCATCCATGCCCCTCCTCTTCACGTGTCCGAACCAGCTCAATCGGACTTCCCGCATCTTGCATTCCACTGGAGTCACACCAACCTTCTCCTTGATAGTCTCATTTCGAACTCTATCCCCTCTAGTCAGCCCACACATCCAACGCAACATCCGCATCTCTGCCACCTTCATTTTTTGGATGTGGGAATTCTTTACTGGCCAACATTCCGCTCCATATAACATGGCCGGACGGACTACCACCCTGTAGAATTTGCCTTTAAGCTTGGGCGGCACCTTCATATAAAATATAAAAATAAATATTCTAGTAATTTTTATATTAATTATTTTATATTTTAAAAATTAAAATTTTAAAAAAATAAGAAAACCGACCACAAGTGGTCTTTTTTTTTTTAAATAAAATATTTTTAAAAAAGCGACCACTTGTGGTCGTTTTTTATTTAAAATAAAAATAAATTAATTTTTATAAACCGACCCCTTGTGGTCAGGTTTTATTGAAATTACAAAATTAAATTAAATTTTAAAAAATGACTACTTGTGGTCGTTTTAATTTAATAATATTAATAAAATTTTTAAAAACCAACCACATGTGGTTGGTTTTAGATTTAAAAAAGATAAAAAGTAAATAATTATTTTTAAAAAGTAATTATATCCCATATATAATATTGTTATTAGTAAAAATAATACATTATATTATGTAATATAATTATTGTTATTAGTAAAAATAATATATTAGATTACATATATAATATAATATATTTACTTTATTAAAAAATAATCTAATATATTATTTTTTAAAATTATACTGATTACATGTAGTCAATAACCAATATAATAATAATAAAAATGAATCAATATAACGTGAAAAAACTCACACTAAAAATATATCAAATATAATATACAAATTATGTATAACGTAATCTTTATCTTTTACTTATGTTTCAATATATAAAATAAATATTTTCCTTTATACATACGTTAAATGCCGTTAAACATGCATAATTTTTATATAATGAATATGTGTGTATATATATATCATACCGTTGGGATAGACTATTGAAAACTGTTGAATATGTATTTGAAAGATGAAAACTGATCTTTATAGTACGTATTTGAAAAGTGATGTTTATAGTACGTATTTATAGTCATAATAATGTAATATATAACCGATAATTCATCAGAATATAATGAACGTGTTCTATTATAAGGTAATATACTTGTGGATGTGATATATATAGTACGAATTCAAGAGTTTATATATATAAATCTCTCTCTCTCTATATATATACATATACACACACACACACACATACATATACATATATATATATATATATACATATATTTACATATTTATATATGATGTAGTGATCGATTGATGAACGATGTAGTCAAAACCTAGTACTTGTGTACGTATGTGTGATATATATTGTATGTACTTAGAACTTGATATAGTCGATAGTATGTATATGCGTGTGTATGTATAGGTGTATATATATATATAGTATATACATAATATACAGTGAAGGTATACTAATGACATAAGATAATGTAATCTATAATTCATTCGAGTATTTGTGAAATACGTTGTATATTATTATGGGATAGTAAAATCATGTATGTGATGTTTATTGTATGTATTTTAAAGCTGACAGACAATTGAATATATGTATATGTACGTATATCTCGTGTAGTGACGTATGTAGTAATCGAAAGCTAGATAACTGAATCTATATATCAAACTATTGAGGAAATCGATATACTATTTTCGTTCAATGTAGACACGTGTATTTTTTTAAAGTTGTAATAACGTAAGACTAGTATTACGAGGTATATGCATGAGAGGGGGAGGAAGGAAGCAGGGGAGGGGGATTAACATGTTGTATTGCGAGCGAGGTGTGTGTGTGTATATATATATATATCAATGAGTTTTGTAAATTATGATAAAGTTTTGGTTAATTAGTTTTTAGTTACGATATTGTATATATATAAATATATAAAATATCACAATTCGCAAAATTCATTGATATTATTATATTACTGAGGAAATATACTACTCCTCTTAATGTGTTGATAAAATACCCAAGTATCTGATTTGTATATATACGCATTGCGTTAAATATGATGATAACATAATTAATTATATGATTTAATCATTTTATTAAAATTGTGCAATATGATTGTTTTTTTGATAATAATTATTATTAAAGTAAATCGAACACTTATATTTTAATTTATGATCATTTTTGTAAAATTTTGCATAACTTAATTAATTAATTAATATATTAGTTTATTTTTTAACTTATTTTAATATTTTTTAACTAATTAAAATATATATTTTTTAATAATTCACGAAAACTGACCACAAGTGAGTTTTGGATTTTTTGGACTAGTGCAAGGGTAAGTTTAGATGTCCAAAATAGCAAGGGGTCACGATAGGGATGCGTTGCGAGGTCCAGTTGACCCAAGCTCAGGTTGTGCTGTGAGGACTGCTTGACCCAAGAAGGGGTCACGCCGCGATGGCCGCTTGACCTAAGCAGGGGTCACGGCACGATGAGGAACCCTATTCAGCCTTTTTAATCTGGGTTTATGGGGGGCATATGTGTCATTTTTCCCTTACATTATTCAGCCATAACACAAAATCAAGCCTCTTAAAGGGAAAACTCACTCATTATTCACAAAATTCTCTCAAGATCAAGCCCTAGGTTCATCAAATTCAATTCCAAGTCTCAAGAGTTCAACATCAATTCTCACAAATTTAGAAACCAAGGTATGTTAAGTGTTCATCCATGGGTTCCTTCCACCCATGGAGTCCAAGTATCCTCTTTTAAATCTAAAGTTGTGATCTTTCCAAGTTATTATGATTTTTAATTGTGATTTTAACCATGAACTCGCATTAATTGTAATTCTGAACCATGTTTACATTCAATTGTGGTTGATATTGTACCCCACACGTGTGAATAATGTTATTTGCTGATTTAAACCATAATTAGTTATGTTAATGTTGAAATCGTGCTATGTCTACAAGCTTTAAACTACTTTCATGTTTAGTTTACACTATATATACCAAGTGTTTGATGAAATGCCTATAAGAACGAATTTTGAATAAAAGCCTTCATCTTATGTTTAGAAGTTTTAGTACTATTTTGCTGTCATTGCTATTGAGTCTCGGGGGTTATGAATACCCAAAAGCTTAGCTGATTACTAAGCCTCAGTATCTTTAGAGTAGTTAAAACATGTTATGAGCAATATCAGTTCAACCATTCATCATGATTAGTTTAACTTAGAATAATTCAGTATTCTGAGTCAATTCAATTGGGAGTAGGAATTAGCACCGAGCAAGTGACGAGATAATAACTTCCCTGTCAGTTAGACAGAGTCATTAGTAGCAGTCCCCATACTCTAAAACTATGTAGCCAGCATAGGAAATTAAGGAGTCACCCGTCAGTTTAGGCTTGACAACCTATCAGGGGTCACCCGTCAGTTCAGGCTTGACACTATTAGTCCTTGGGATAGTATACCAGTGGATCCACACAACCAGTGTTAGTACACATGGCACGGTACTGGAACCCTTTCAACTGGGGATATAGTTTAGAACCCAATTTTCTTATTGGGGCATGTCAGTTAGATGATAGCTCCCACAGTATTAGTTCATTCATCAGTTTAGTAACTCAGTTTTAGGTTTGCTTTACATAGCATATAGATATAAGTTATTTAGTGATCAGATCTCAGTATTTTAGTTTACAGATTATATTCAGAATATGTTTTATGCTTTGTCATGCATTCTCAGTATCTAGATTTCACGCATCTTCAGTACTTACAGTTTTCATGCATCCTATTCAGTATGTCATGCTATATATATATATATATATATATATATATATATATATATATATATATATATATATATTCAAACAGTCATTACTCATGTTCATGAAACCTCACATATCAGACTATCTCATTTAGCATACCAGTACATTTAAAGTACTGATTGGATACTCTTTCTTGTGCTATGATATATCATATCATTGGTTCGGAGGCTCAGTTCCTGGATCGTGCATATATATTTCATACTATTAGTAGTAGCAATTATTTTTCCTCATATTTCGAGGATAGACTATATTTATTTCCATGATTCCAGTTCTGTATTTAGTTGGAGTTAGTTGGGGCCTGTTCCCTCAACTCTTATTCATTCAATTTAGAGGCTTTCGAACACTACAGTTAGTTATTCAATTTTTTAGATTTCAGTTGTCATTGTCAGGTGATTTTATTAGTTATAACTTACAGAAATTTTTAGATTTATGATTTAAAACCTTATGGCTTATCAGTTGTTCTTCTGCATATGTTATTATGTAATTCAGTGCTCACAGCAGGTACCAAAATGGGTTAGCTTGTGGTCCTTTGGGGTCATAAGAACTGTGTGACTCTCAGGGTGTACTCTCAGGGTATTACAAACTTGGTATCAGATCCTAAGATTTTAAAATGTCCTAGGGAGTCTGAAAGACGCGTCAAGTAGTGTCTTATGCATGGGTATTAAGTATGCCATGCTTATGGACAAGAGGCTACGAGGCATTTTTAGGAAAATTTCCCTTTTTTAGTGTTCATATCGTGCAAGTGAGCGTGAGCCTAAGTTAGACTTTTTGTCTAATCTAATTTTTCCTTCCTTTTACAGAATATGCCTCCCAGAAAGACTAATAGAAGACGAACTTTGAACCAACCAGCACCTCCGCCCTTTCAGGAAGATCCCCTGAATGGGGATGTTTCTTATGCAGAATTCAAAGCATCATTCGCCACTCTATCCCATTCTCTGGTAGCCCAAAATGTTTGACTAGTTGCCGTTCAGGCCAATCCAGTGGCCAATACTGCTGTAGCTAGAATTTGGGACTTTACCCAAATGAATTCTCCTTGATTTTTGGGATCCAAGTCTGAAGAAGATCCATAGAAATTCTTAGATATGGTACAGAAGGTAACAGATATCATGGGAGTGACATATAGTGAGAGAACTGAGTTAGTTGCCTATCGGCTATAGGATGTATCCCATACATAGTTTAAGCAGTGAGAGGTAGATAGAGGCACAAATGTAGGGTAACATGACTATGAATGAGTATTTCCTTAAGTTTATTCAGTTATCTAGGTATGCTCCTCATGTGGTAGCAGATAGCAGGTTTGAGATGAGCAAGTTTATGTTTGGGGTATCTGATAGTGTGGTCAAAGAGTGTAGGACTATGATGCTAATTAAGGAGATGGACATATCTTGGCTTATGGTCCATGCTCAACAAATTGAGGAGCAGAAGAATTAGGAGAAGGAGAGAGATAACAAGAGAGCTAGAATATGTAGCTTCAACTTTACTCAGCTGAAGTCCAAATATAGGAATCGTCCTCAGTTCTGCCAGAAATCTCCAATCTCAGCTCCATCTTCAGCTGGTGCCTCACTACCCAAATCCAGAAATGATAATAGAGATAGATCACCAGGCTCTAAGTCTTAAGGAAGTGTCAATAGTAGTCATACAAATCCTCTTTATCAGAAATATGGTAGAAACCATCATGGTGAGTGTAGATTTGGAAGTGATATATGTTTTGTGTGTTGGAAGCTAGGCCACCGAATTAGGGAGTGTTGGTTAGTTGCTCAGAAAGGAAGGGATTTGCACCAGGAGGGCCAGTCCCATCAGTCAGTCATCAGTTCTAGTTGGCCCCCCAATTCAGCAGGGTGCTGTTTGTAGCACTGTTAGTGTTTATCTTTAGAACATGCTCTATGTACTTTATTCCCGGCAAGATCAGGAAAGTTCTCTTGATGTGGTCACTGGTATGTTGCAAGTCTTTCATTTACATATATGTGCTTTACTAGATCCTGGGGCTTCTCTTTTTTTTTTAACCCCTTATATAGCCATCGACTTTAGAGTCGGTCCCAAAATATTAGCAGAGCCTTTCTCTATGTCTATCCCAGTAGGTGTCTCTATTTTATCCCGGTGGGTATACAGGAACTGTTCGGTCATAATATCCTAGAAAGTCACATTAGTAGATCTTGTAGAACTAGAGATGATGGATTTTGATGTCATTCTCGGTATAGATTGGATCTATTCATGCTATGCTGTAGTTGATTGCAGAAATAGAATAGTTCATTTTCATTTTCCAAATGAACCAGTCCTTGAATGGAGGGGCAGTACTATAACGCTTAGGGGTCAGCTTGTTTCGTATCTTAGGGAAAGAAAGATGATATTTAAGAGGTGTTTCTACCATCTTGTTTGAGTTAAAGACTCCAATTCCAAAAGTCTAAATCTTAAGTCGGTCCTAGTCGCAAATGAATTTCCAGATGTGTTTCTCGATGATCTCTCCGGAGTTTCCCCTAAAAGGAAAATTAACTTTAGAATAGACCTTCTTCCTGATACTCAACCTATCTCTATTCTGCCATACAAAATGGCTCCAGCCAAACTCAAAGAGTTAAAAAAACTGTTGAAAGATCTCCTAGAAAAGGGATTTATCAGGCCCAGCGTCTCCCCGTAGGGAGAACCTATTCTATTTATGCGTATGAAAGATGGTTTTCTTAAAATGTGTATTGACTACCGTCAGTTGAACAAAGTCATAGTCAAGAACAAATATCCATTTCCCAGAATTGATGACTTGTTCAATCAACTTCAGGGTGCCAGCTACTTTTCTAAGATAGACCTCATATCCGGCTATTATCATCTTAGAGTCAGAGAATGTGACATTTCAAAAACAGCTTTTAGAACTTGGTATGGTCACTTTAAGTTTCTAGTCATATCCTTTGGTCTCATAATTGCCGCAACAGCCTTCATGGACTTGATAAATAGAGTGTTCAAGCAGTACTTAGACATGTTCATCATAGTCTTCATTGATGATATTTTTGTCTATTCCCATAGCGAAAGTGATCATGCAGACCACCTTAGAATAGTCTTGCAGACTCTTAGAGCCCATCAGTTGTTTGCAATATTCAGTAAGTACGAATTTTGGCTAAGATCAATATTCCTTGGACATATTATCTTCGGTGATGGCATTAGAGTTGATTCTCAAAAGACCGAAGTGGTGAGAAACTTGCCCAAACCCATATCTCCATCAGATATCAAGAGTTTATTGGCTTTGGCTGGCTATTACTGTCGGTTTTTGAAGGGTTCTTATTTATTACGTCCCTCATGTCCCAATTGACTTAGAAGAAATTTCAATTTCAGTGGTCAGATTCTCGTGAGAAGAGTTTTCAGGAGTTGAAGACTCGACTCTTTTTAGCCCTAGTTTTGACATTACCAGATACTTCAGATGTGTTAGTTGTGGACAGTGATGCTTTTAGAGGTGGTTTAGGGTATGTTTTGATGTAGAGAGGTAAGGTTGTGGCCTATGCCTATAAATAGCTTAAGCCTCATGAAGAGAATTACCCTACCCACGATCTTGAGTCAGTAGCTGTTGTATTTGCCTTAAAGATTTGGAGGCACTATTTGTATGGGGTGCATGTTGATGTGTTCACAAATCACAAAAGCTTGCAGTATGTGTTTTTGCTGAAGGATTTGAATTTGCATTAGAGGAGATGGCTAGAATTGTTGAAAGATTACGATATGAATATTTTATATCACCCGAGCAAGCCCAATATAGTGGTAGATTCCCTAAGTAGATTGTCTATGGGTAGTGTTGCTTATGTTGAGGATCACAAGAAGAAGTTAGTTTGGGAAGTTCATCAGCTTGCTAGGTTAGGTGTTTGTTTGGTTGATTCAGCTGAGGGTAGTATATGGGTCTAGAATAGTTCTGATCTTTCCTTGGTTGCTGAAGTAAAAGAGAAGTAGGATAGGGATCCTAGTCTGGTGAAGTTGAAAGAGTTAGTCAGAGATTAGAAAGTAGAGGTTTTCTTCAAAGAGGGTAATGATGTATTACGTTGCTAGGGTAGATTGTGTGTGCTGTGTGTTGATGAGTTGAGACAGCAAATTTTTACAAAAGTTCATAGTGCGCGTTACTCCATTCATCCAGGGGCCATTAAGATGTACCGTAATTTATGGGAAATCTACTGGTGGAGTGGGATGAAGAGGGATATTGTAAAGTTTGTAGCAAAGTGATCTACTTGTCAACAGGTTAACGTTGAGCATCAGAATCCTAGTGGGTCTATGTAGGAGTTTAGTATTCCCACATGGAAGTGGGAAGTAGTGAAAATGGATTTTGTGACGGGTTTGCCTCATACTCATTGTCAACATGATTCGATTTGGGTCATTGTGGACAGGATGACCAAATCAACCATTTCTTGCCAGTCCATACTTTTTATTCAGCCAAGGACTATGCCAAGCTCTATCTCAGAGAGTTGGTTAAGTTGGATGGTGTTTTGTTATCTATCATTTCAGATAGAGGTACTTGGTTTACCTCTTACATTTGGAAAGCTTTTCAGAAGGGTCTTGGTACTTAAGTTAACCTTAGTACAAGCTTTTACCCTCAGATAGATGGTCAGGCAAAGAGGACCATTCAGAACCTTGAGGACATGTTAAGAGCGTGTGTTGGAGATTTTAAGGGCCGTTAGGATGACCACTTACCTTTGATTGAGTTTGTGTATAATAAAAGTTATCATTCTAGTATCCATATGGCTCTATTTGATGCTTTTTATGGGAGGATATATAGATCTCCGATTGGTTGGTTTGAGGTAGGTAAAATTGCTTTGATAGGCCCTGACTTGGTGTTTGATGCTTTGGAGAAAGTATAGTTGATCATAGAGAGTCTTAAGGCAGCCTAGAGCCAACAAAAATCTTATGCTGATGTGAGAAGGAAAGATCTTGAGTTTGAGATTAGGGGTTTCGTGTATCTAAAGATCTCACCCATGAAGGGAGTGAAGAGATTTGGTAAGAAGGGGAAGCATAGTCCCCGATACATTGGTCCTTTTAGAATTTTGAGTCATTTTGAAAAGCTGGCTTATGAGCTTGAGTTGCCTGCCGACTTAGCATCAGTGCACCCCATGTTCCATGTCTCCTTACTAAAGAAGTGTATAGGTGACCCAACAATTATAGTCCCCGTAGAGAGTGTAGATGCTCAGAACAGTCTCTCCTACGAAGAATTCCTAGTCAAAATTCTTGATCGTCAGACCCGTAGATTAAGGAACAAAGAAGTTTCCTTGGTCAAAGTTCTTTGGTAAAACCAATCTATAAAGGGAGACACTAGGGAAGTAGAAGCAAACATGCAGACCAAGCACCCTCATATCTTATCCACAAACTCAAAATAAGACTAAGGTAACATTTTTCCTTAGATTTACTCTGTTCCATGCTTAGTTCCAGTTGCATATCATTCTCATATAATTCAATATTAATGAATCAGTTTAGTCATGTGTCATGTCTCAAGATTCAGTCATGTTTCAGCTATGTAAGTCAGTATAGTCGTAGTACCCCAGTGCCTGTAAGATTAATCAGTCTCATTCGAGGATGAATGTTCCCAATGGGGAGATATTGTATGACCCCGTAAGATTCTAGGTTCGTCTCAACTCATTTTTCTATGTAGAAAGGGGTCCAGGATTTAGAATATTTTACTAAGTGTTAGGACTTAGTCATTTCTAGAGCCTTCAAATTTTGATGAATTTTAGTTAGACCTTCCTAGACTTAAAACACCAATTTCTAAGTTGATTCATAATCAGGGTCACTTGTAGGTCACTAGTGAAAGGGTGAGTTTGGATGTCTAAACCAACAAAGGGGTCGCGATAGGGCCGCGTCGTGAGGTCCAGTTGACCCAGGATCAGGGTCGTGCCGTAAGGGCTGCTTGACCCAACTAGGAGTCACATCATGATGGCTACTTAACCCAAGCAGGGGTAGCGACGCGATGAAAACCCCATTTAGTATTTTTTAATCCGGGTTTGTGGGGGGTAAATGGGTCATTTTCCCCTTACATTATTCAGCCATAACATAAAATCAAGCCTCCCATAGGGTAAAATCACTCATTATTTCACAAAATTCTCTCAATAGAAAGCCTTAGGTTTATCAAATTCAAGTCCAAGTCTCAAGAGTTCACCATCAATTCTCACGAATTTAGAAACCAAGGTATGTTAAGTGTTCATCCATGGGTTCCTTCCACCCAAGGAGTCCAAATATTCTCTTTTAAATCTAAAGTTATGATTTTTCCAAGTTAGTATGATTTGTAATTGTGATTTTAACCATTAACTCCCATGAATTTTAATTCTAAACCATGTTTACATGCAATTGTGGTTGATATTGAACCCCACACGTGTGAATAATGTTATTTGCTGATTTAAACCCTAATTAGTTATGTTAATGTTGAAATCGTGCTATGTGTACAAGCTTTAAACTATTTCTATGTTTACTTTACACTATACATACCAAGTGTTTGATAAAATGCCTACAAGTACAAATTTTGAATAAAAATGTTTATATTATGTTTCCAAATTTTAGTAGTATTTTGCTATCATTGCTATTGAGTCTTGGGGGTTATGAATACAAAATATTAGATGATTACTTAGCCTCAGTATCTTCAGATTAGTTTCAGACATATTATGAGCATTATTAGACCAGTCAGTCATCATGATCAATTTAACTTAGAATAGTTTAGTATTTTGAGTTAGTTCAGTTGGGAGTAGGATTTAGCACTGAGTGAGTGCTGGGATGACGACTTCCTGGTTAGTTAGGTAGATTTGTTATTAGCAGTCCCCATAATCCAAAAATATGTATCCAGCGTAGGAATTTGAGGAGCCATCCATCAGTTTAGGCTAAACGACTTCTCAAGGGTGACCCATTAGTTCAGGCTTAACACCCTTAGTTCTTTGGGATAGTGTACTAGTGGATCCACACGGCCAGTTTTAGTACCCGTGGTATGGTACTGACCTGCTTCCAACTGGGGTTACTGGTTGGACCCCAAGCATGTTGGTTAGATGATATCTTCTACAGTTTTAGTTCAGTCATCAGTTCAGTAACTCAGTTTCAGGTTTGATTGACCATAGCATACAAATATCAGTTATTAAGTGATCAGATCTCAGTATTTCTGTTTATAGATTATATTCAGAACATGTTTTATGCTTGGTTATGCATTTTCAGTATCTACAAATTTCGTGCATCTTCAGTACTTACAGTTTTCATGCATCCTATCCTGTATGTCATGCTATTTATATTTAGACAGTCATTACTCATGTTCATGAAACCTTCATATCAGCCTACCTCATTTAGCATACCGGTACATTCAAAGTACTGATGACATACTCTTTCTTGTGCTATGATGTATCATATCATAGGTTCGGATGCTCAGTTCCCAAATCGTGCATAGACATTTCAGACTATCAGCAGTGGCAGTGGTAAGTCCTCATATTTTGAGGAAGGACTATATTTATTTCCATGCTTCCAGTTTAGTAGTTAGTTGAAGTTAGTTGGGGCCTGTCTCATCAACTCTTATTCAGTCAGTTTAGAGGCTTTTAGACACTATAATCAGTTATTTAGCTCTTAGATTTCTGTTGTCATTGTCAAACGATTTTATTAGTTTTACCTTACAAACATTTTTAGATTTATGATTTAAAACCTTATGGTTTATTAGTTGTTCTTCTGCATGTGTTACTATGTTATTCAGTGCTTACAACAGTTACCAACATAGGTTGGTTTATGGTCCTTCGGGGCCATAAGCATCGTATGACTCCTAGGGTATACTCTTGGGGCGTTACAATATGTCTATGTATTGGATATGCTATTCATTAATATGCTATGTATATGGAGTTCTGTACTTGCAAAATTAGTATATATATATATTACATTCACATAATTTATGAGGTTGTTATTGTTTTTGTAATAGGTTGTATTCTGTTATTAACTTTCAGTGTTGTGGATTATGAGAATGACAATGTGTGGACTTGATTTTTCCATCAGTTTAGGGAAGCATTTGGCAAATGGGATAACATGTGTATTGTATCATATCGAAATAAGAGTATCATAAAAGGTGTGAGAATTGTGTATCCTAATGTCCCCCATTTAGCATGTATGTGACATTTATGAGAAAATATTAGGAAAAGAAAATACAGACATGATGACCGTTATTATTCTATGGCTAAAGCTTATAGAAAATAAGATTTTAATTACATTATGTCAAAGGTATCTAAGATTGATCATAGGGTTAAGGAATACCTGAAAGAAACTGGATATGAAAAATAGTCTCAAAGTCACTTGCCTGTTAATAAATGTACAATGATGACCTCTAATATAGCTGAATGTATTAAGGGTTGCTTGTTAGAGGCTAGAGAACTTCCTATTTTATGAGTCCTTGAAGAAGTTAGAATTTTATTTGCAGCATGGAATTGTAAGAACCGTGAAATTGCATCTTATACCATGAAACATTAGGGCAAAGATTTGAAGACATTCTGATTCTTAATAGGGCTAAGGCTTTACGGATTACAGCATGCATTTGAATAGTTATGAAACTAAAAGTTTTTTAAATTCATTATTAATTTTATGTTACCATATGTATTGATCATCTGTGTCTAATAGGTTTAGGAAGTTACAAGTTATCTATATTGTGTATTTAAATTCATAAGGAGGAACATTGACGATATTGAACGTGGCAGGGGCAACTGTGGCTGGTATCAAATTGATGAAATACTCTGGACACATGCAATTTCTTTATTGAAGAGTAAAAATATAGAAGATTATGGTCCTTACTGCTAGAAATTGTACAAGCCAAAAATTATAGTTAAGACGTATGATATTCTGATAGTTCCATTGTAATACCCCGCAAAGTCCTAGTCATTTCAGTCCTTTATAGAATGGTAAAAGAGGTCCCAGACTTAGAAAATTTCAGTGAAGTGTTTACACTTAGTCTCATTTTGGGCCTCGATATTTCAATGGCATCATTTACGATCTTTTTGACCTTAGAATTTTGATTTTTTGAAATGATTTATGATCAAGGTTATCTATTGGTCATCACGGGTAAGTTTTGGATTTTCAGGACGAGGGTTGGACCTTTTTCGAATTTCACAAACAATAAGTCACCGCAATTTCATCGCTTCTCGGTGACTATGGTTATGGGAAAGCCATCGCGTTGCGGTAGGTAGCAAACAAAAAGTTGGTTGATTCCAGTAAACCACCACGATTTCACCACGTTGCAGTGGAATCGTGATGGGAGCCTCACTGCATTGCGGTGAAGGCCTAATCAGCAGTTGTTAAAACCAGTAACTCACCGCAATTGCACCGCGTCATGGTAAGTATGATGATGAGGCTGTCACCATGACGCGATGAAGGTCAAAAATGGATTTCCAGTTACGAATTTAACTTTCCAAAGGAAATTTGGTCCTTTTCCCCTCACCCAATTCAGCCAAAATACGAAATTAATCTTCTAAAAAGGAAAAATACATTCATTTTTCACAAAACCTCTCAAGAACAAAACTATAGGATCATCAACTTCAAGTCAAAGTCTCAAGAATTCAACCACAATTCCCTCGAATTCAACAATCAAGGTATGTCACGTGTTCATCCTTAGGTTTCCTTCCACCCTTGGAGTTCAAGAACCTTTTTTCAAAACATAAATTATGACTCTCATGTTATGAATTGAATTATGCTCATGTTTGTGTTGTTGTATGGGTTTCAAGTTAAGATCTTTTATGAGTTCCATGAAATTAAGTTAGCATGTGTGTTGAATTATGAATCTCTCATGTCAAAACCCTTAAAGTTGCATGTTGTAGTTATGATTCCCTATGTTTGTATTTCTCATGTATAACAATCATGCTCCCTAAGTGTTTGATAAAGTGTCCATGTGAGTAAATTATGCATGATAACCAGTTGTTGTGTTGCTAGAGTTGTGATATGAGTTTATCTATTATTATATTGAGTTTTGGGAGTACTTATTGTCCAAAATCTAACTGTTTACTTAGTTGTAGTAGTTATAGAATAGTCTTAGTAAAGGTTAAGAATAGTAGAACTCAGTCAGTTTACAGAATACACAGTAAACTCAGTCTAGTTTAGTTAGTCAACATGATCAGTGTTAGTTCAATCAAGCCTAATACAATCTAGTGATTAGTTCTGTGTCGATTTAGTTGGGAGTAGGATTCAACATCGAGCGAACCTAGGGATGGGGGCATTCCTTCTAGAAAAGGGTTTGGCCCTTAGTAGAAGTCCCTACGTTATAGAACTACGTAGCTAGCATAGGGTAAGACGTCCACCTGAGAGACTAGGGTTGACACAATCATATACATATTTCATGAGTCTTCCTGCCATATTAGGGTTGACACAACATTGTTAGTATCCCATGGCAAGTAGGGGTGTGCAAAAACTGAACCGATCGATAAACCAAACTGATAAAAATGTTATTGGTTTATTGTTATTGGGTTATTTGTTAGATTAGATTTTTTCTTATTACCCAATAACCCAATAAGAATATATATATATATATATATATATATCCTATTATTTTAATTATACAAACTCTTAATTTCTCCTAACAATATTTAGTTCAAACTTGAAGATTCTTGTAAATTAAAACACATTATGTAGGATATTTGGTTACAACTAAGATTCAATTTTTTTCATGTTAGTTGCTACTTATTTCAATTTTATGAGTATTTTGTTATTGGTTAAACCGAAAACCGAACCATGAAGGACTAAAAATCGATAAATCGAAACCGATAAAAAATATCTTCTTGGTTTGGTTATTGGCTTAGCATTTTAAAAATCAAAAATCGATAAACCGAACCTATAATATATAAAACTGAATTGAACCGACCGATGCACACCCCTAGTGACAAGGCGCTAACACCGTTCCAACTAGGGTCACAAGTTGATCCCAAATAAGGAAATACCAATACCGGGGTATGTTGGGTTGATGAACACTCCCACAGTTACAGTTTCTGACTTATTACTCAGTAAAGAACCCAGTCAGTTCTACAAAAACATGGCTACTAGTTATCAGTTACCTAACCATCAAAATTTAATATTCAATTTTAGTATAATCTTGGATACAAAATGTATACCTACATGATAAGTATTTCATGTTCAGTAAGTTCAGTAGTTACAGTTTCACATGCGCTTTCATCCTGTTAGTTCATGATGTTTATTTAGTTAGTTATCATCTCATGCATATGAACCCATGTTTATCAGCCTTACCTTACTCAGCATACTAGTACATTCCACGTACTGATGTTTACTCTATTTTACGTTATCATATCTCATATTATAGGTCAGACGCTCAGGTTCCTGACCATACTTAGAAGCTCAAGCTATCAACAATAGTTATAGTGCCAAGTCCTCCTATTTTGAGGACAAAATTTACCTATTTTATTATTCGATCAATTCAATAGTTATTTCAATCGGAGTTAGTTGAGGGTTCGTTCGATCAACTCCCCATTCAGACAGTTAGAGGCTTTCAGACTAGCATAGTCAGTTATTCAGTTTTCAGATATTATTATCAGTTATGCTCGGTTGTTATTTTAGTATTTTGAGAACCTTATGGCATTTTCATATTTCTTCTGTATATATATTCTAGTATTATATTTAGTGCTCATAGCAGGTAATAGTCATGGGTTAGCTTGTGGTCCTTTAGGATTGTAAGCATCGTGTGACGCCCAAGGTATAGTCTTGGTGTGTTAAAAAATTGGTATCATAGCCTAAGGTTCTAAAGTGTCCTAAAGAGTTTGAAAACCGCATTAAGTAGAGTCTTGTGCATGGGTGTATAGTGTGCGATACTTATGGGAAAGAGGCTATGAGGCATTTTAGGAAAGAGTTCCCTTCTTTCAATGTTAATATCATGCGAATGAGCATGAGCTCAAGTTAAACTCTCTGTCTAATCCAACTTTTCCTTCTTTTTTAAATAACATGCCTCCCAGAAAGGCCAACAAAAGAAAAATTTATAACCAGCCAACACCTCCGCACATTTAGGAAGATCCCCTGTATGAGATCGTATATCACGCAGAATTCAAAGAAAATTTCTCCACACTAGCCCATTCTGTTGCAACTCAGAATGTTCTACCAATTGCTATTCAGGCAAACCCAGTGGCTAATACTACTGCAGCTAGAATTTGGGACTTTACCCGGATTAACCCTCCTTTATTTTTAGGGTCTAAGTCTGAGGAGGACCCACAAGAATTTCTTGACATAGTGCAGAAAGTAACAAACATTACGGGGGTAACCGCTAGTGAGAGTGCTAAGTTAGCTGCCTATTAGTTGCAGGATGTGGGTTATACATGGTTTAAGCAGTGTAAGGTTAATAGGGTGACAAATATAGGACCTATAGAATGAGAAGAATTTGTTATTGCTTTCTTAGATGGGTTCTTTCTGTTGGAGTTGAGAGAGGCTAAGGTGTTAGAGTTTATCAACCTAAAATAGGGAAACATGAGTGTGAAGGAGTATTCCCTCAAGTTTACTCAGTTAGCCAGGTATGCTCCTCCAGTGGTAGCTAATAGCAGGTCTAAGATTAGCAAGTTCATGTCTGGTGCATCTGACAGAGTGGTCAAAGAGTGTAAGACCACAATGCTGATTAAGAAGATAGACTTGGCTAGGTTGATAGTCCATGCTCAATAGATTGAGGAATAGATGACTAAAGAAAATGAGAGAGAGAATAAGAGGTCTAGAACAGGTAACTTTAGCTTCACTCAGCCTAAGTCAGAGGGTGGTAATCGTCCTCAGTTCCACCTAAAATCTTCAGTCCCAGCTCCGTCCTTAGCTAGTTCTCCGGTGCCTAAGTTCAGAAATGGTAATAAGAATAGAGCGCCAGGCTCTAAATCTTAGGGTAGTGATAGCAGTGTTACAATGATGTATGTTTCGGGTAGTGTTATAATGTAGGCTCTAAATTCAATGATGTATGTATTTAAATCTCAAGTTCTAAATCTCAGGGTTGTGTTTCAATGATGTATGTTTTGGGTGTGGCAAACCAGGTCATAGAATCAGAGAGTATCCTCAGGTGGGGTCACAAAGTCAGCATAATTATCCCCAGCTTAGTCCGGTCGCCCGTCTCATCAGGGTGACACTTTTAATGCCTCCAGCGGGCAACACCCAAATAGGATCTATGCACTCTATTCCCGATAGGATCAGAAAAATTCTCTTGATGTGGTCATTGCTACGTTACAAGTTTACCAATTACATGTTTATGCTTTACTAGATCCAGGAGCTTCTTTCTCTGTTGTAACTCCTTACATAGCCATCAACTTCAGAGTTAGTCCTAAAATCCAAACAAAAATAGAGCCTTTCTCAGTCCCTACCCTAGTGTGTAAATCTATCATAGCCCAACGGGTATACATGAACTCTCCGATTATAGTGTCTCAGAAAGTTACCTCAGTACATCTTGTAGAGTTAGAGATGATGGATTTTGATGTCATTCTCAGTATAGAATATCTCCATTCATGCTATGCCTCAATTGATTATATAAATAGAGTCATCTATTTCCAGTTCCAGAATAAACCTATCCTAGAATAGAGGGGTAGTACCTCAGCATTTAGGGGTCAACTTATTTCATACCTTTGAGCGAGAAAAATGTTATCCAAGGCGTATGTCTGTTATTTGGTGTGAGTCAAATTATCTAGGTCCGAGACTCCTAATCTTGAGTCAGTTCTAGTTGTAAGTAAATTTCCAGGTGTGTTTCCCGAAGATCTCCCCAGAGTTTTTCCCAAAAGGGAAATTGACTTCGAAATAGACCTTCTTTCTGATACTCAGCCCATCTCTATTATGCCATACAGAATGACTCCAGCTGAAATCAAAGAGTTAAAAGTAGAGTTTAAAGACCTCTTAGATAGAGGATTTATTAGACTTAATATTTCTCCATGGGGCGCACCAGTCCTATTCGTATGAAAATTGACGGTTCTTTTCAAATATATATAGCCTACCCTCAATTGAACAAAGTTAGATTCAAGAATAAGTACCAACTTTCTATAATAGATGACTTGTTTGACTAACTTCAGGGTGCTTGTTACTTTTCTAAGATAGACCTCAGATCCGACTATCATCAGCTCAGAGTCAGAGAAAGTGACATTCCAAAAACAGCTTTCAAAACTCAGTGTGGTCACTTTGAATTCCTAGTAATGTCACAGCAACTTTCATGGACATGATGAACCACGTGTTCAAGCAGTACTTGGACATGTTCGTCATAGTCTTCATAGATGACATTCTTATTTACTCCCGTAATGAACATGATCAAATAGACATCTTAGAATAGTATTGCGAACTTTTAGAGCCCATCTCAAATTTTATGGATGAGGGTTGGACCATGTTCGGGTTTTCATAACAGCAAGTCATCACAATTTTATTGTATTACAGTGACAATGGCGATGGGAAAGGCATTGTGTCACGGTGGGCAGCAAATCAGTAGTTGGCTGATTCCAGTAAGCCACCGCAATTCCATCGTGTCGTGGTGAAAATCACGATGGGAGCCTTACTTCATCGAGGTGAAGGCTAAATCGTCAGTTTTCAAAACCACTAACTTAACGTAGTTGCAATGCATCATGGTGAGTATAGCGATGAGGCTGTCTTCGCGATACAGTAAACGTCAAAAGTGGGTTTCCAGTTACGAATTTAACTTCCCAAGGGCAATTTGATCCTTAACCCTCACCTAATTCAGCCAAAAGATGAAATTAATCTTCCAAAAGGGCAAAATACATTCATTCTTTACAAAATCTCTCAAGAACAAAACCCCAGGTTCATCAACTTCAAGTCCAAGTCTCAAGAATTCATCCATAATTCTCTTAAATTCAACAATCAAGGTATGTCAGGTGTTAATGCTTGGGTTTCCTTCCACCCTTAGAGCTCAAGAACCTTTTTTCGAAACTTGAATTATGGTTCCCATGTTATGAATTGAATTATGCCCAGGTTTGTGTTGTTGTATGAGTTTCAAGTTAAGCTCTTTTATGAGTTCCATGAAATTAAGTTAGCATGTGTGTTGAATTATGAATCTCTCGTGTCAAAGCCCTTGAATTTGCAAGTTGCATGTTATAGTTATGATTCCCTATGTGTTTATTTCTCATGTATAACAATCATGCTCCCCAAGTGTTTGATAAAATTTCCATGTGAGTAAGTTATGTATGATAGCCTATTGTTGTGTTGCTAGAGTTATAATTTGAGTTTATCTATTATGCTATCAAGTGCTGGGGATACTTATTGCCTGAAATCTAGCTGTTTACTTAGTTGCAGTAGTTATAGAATAGTCCCAATAAGGGTCAAGAATAGTAGAACTTAGTTAATTAATAGAATACATAGTGAACTCAGTCCAGTTCAGTTAGCCAACACAGTTAGTATCAGTTCAGTCAATCCTAATATGATCTAGTGGTTAATTTAGTGTCGATTCAGTTAGGAGTAGGATTCAGCATCGAGTGAATGTAGAGATGGGGGAATTTCTATCAGTAGAGGGTTTGACCTTTAGTAGCAGTCCCTACGTTACCAAACTACATAGCCGACATAGGGTTAGATGTCCTCCTGTTAGACTAGGGTTGACACAATGATATACGTATTTCTAGAGTCTTCCTGCCAAATTAGGGTTGACACAACATTGTTAGTATCTTGTGGCAAGGTGCTAACACCCTTACAACTTAGGTCAACGATTGGACCCCAAATTAGGCTATACTAATATCGGGGTATGTTGATTAGATGAGCACTCCCACAATTACAGTTTCAGTCTCAGTACTAAGTAAAGAACTCAGTCTGTTTTACAAAACCATGGATACCAGTTATCAGTTACCCAACCATCAGAATTTAGTATTTAGTTTCAGTATGATCTTAGATACATGATGTATACCTATACGCTCAGTATTGTATGTTCAGTTTGTTCAGTAGTAATAATTTTGCATGCTTTTTCATCCAGTTACTTCATGATGTTCATTCGGTCAGTTATCATCTCATGCATATGAACCCATATATGTCAACCTTACCTCTCTCAGCATACCAATATATTCTATATACTAATTCATACTCTCTTTTGTGCTATGATATCTCATATCATAGGTTCGGATGCTCAGGTTCCTAACCTTCCTTAGCAGCTCAGGCTATTAGAAACAATTATAGTGGTGAGTCCTCCTATTTTGAGGACAGAGTTTACCTATTTCAGTATTCTATCAGTTCAGTAGTTATTTCAGTCGGATTTAGTTGGGGGTTTGTCCCATCACCTTCCCATTCAGACAGTTAGAGGCTTTCATACTAGCATAGTCAGTTATTCAGTTTTCAGATGTTATTATCAGTTATACTCAGTTGTTATTTTAGTATTTTGAGAACCTTATGGCATTTTCAGATTTCTTTCACATATATTCCAATATTATATTTAGTGATCACAATAGGTACCAGTCATGGGTTAGCTTATGGTCCTTCGAGATTGTAAGCACCATGTGATGCCTATGGTGTAGTCTCGGGGTGTTACATCCAATGCCAGATATGATGGATTGAAATGTTCCTCAATTTGTAGAAGAAGAAGAAGTTGTACCGCCCAAATATAGAAGAACTCCGGGTAGGCCCAAAAAGATAGGCATTTGAAACCAAGTGAATCACTTTCTTCAAGTTCAAACTGTTGAGGTAAATGCGGACGTCCAGGTCACTACTGACGTACGTGTAATCTTTTTTCAAAGGAACCGTGAAAAAGATAATTTGATTTTCCATGTGATGATTCATCATTTGTTTTTTTTTGAATAAATAATTTACTTTGTTAATGCGGATAATCTGGAATAATTTTGAACTATCTTTTATATTCTTAGTTCATGTTTAGTTCTTAATAATAGTTTGATATTGTCACAATAATATCTTACATTAGACATAAATCATATTGCATTCCTTAAACTATTTTACTTTACATTATACAAAAAGATGTATAAATACTATCTAATTTGACAGCTATAACATTAAATAGTCATTCATAGGTATTGTATAATAGGAAATTAAACATTAAACTGTCAGTTGTATGTAATGTATAACATTGTTTATAACTGAACTTCCGTAAACTTTCATTTTTATAAATAGATTTTCCTTACACTCTTGTATGGAGGTTATTTCCATTTAAGTAGTCCTGCTATAATGCATTATACGTATGAGAATGTATTATATATTTCTTACTTTGAATATTGTCAAGATTATATGTATGAACTGCTCTCAAACAATAACATGTTTTATATGTATAAGAAAGTTTTATACTTTAGTTTCTATGTATGATGTAAATGTTTTCAGTTTTTTATTTAAGTTAAAATTTTTTAACTATGTGTATGAGAATATATTATACTTAACTTTCTATGAATGATACAAATAGTATATGTATGAGTTACAATCCATACATTAGATATAACTGACTGTTTAATGATGTTCTGTTCTTGAAAATATTATACATTAGATATAAAATAACATTTTAATGTATAATTATTTGTTATACATTATATATAAATCACTGTTTAATGTAATGACTGCCAAATTAGATATTACCAATACAATATATTGTACGTCCAATATAATAGCTGCCAACTTAGATAGTACCACTCTAATATATTGTACTTCATTGCAATATACTTAATTATAACTGAAACATGTCCCTTGTAAACAAAGATGCTAACTATACATAACATATATATGTATAAGTAGTTCCAAGAGATCAATAAAAAATAAATTTCAAACCAACATCAAATACTAACTAGTGTTGTAAGTGTTTAACATCCATTACTAAAACAAGAATTAGATGTTTACATGTCAATTATTAAAAAATCGTGCTACTCTAACGTAACAATTGCACTTTCATCAATTGATTGGAGATAAATATTCCTTGAATGAGGAGGATTGTCATTATCTCTTGTGTATCCTTCTATTTCTTTTCTCATTCCGTAATTTCATAGTAAAGATGCATAGCATGCACGTTGACTTAGTGTGTCAAAACCACGTGAATGCACAACCAGTCCTTCACTTAATATTTCTGCATATGCAGCAATAAAAATGCCATAATCTCTGATATAAAAAACTATGAATTAACAGGTCATCCAATAATTATTACATGATTATTGATGTAATATAATATTAACCAAAAGCACTTACAGACTAGAACACACTTATTGTGGTATGTTTTGCCTATAGTCAACATTAAATGGGTTTTGATTGATAAGTTGAGTGCACTAATTAAATTTGTCTTTGTATGCATCTAGTGTTGCCTAGTTAGTAGGCTTTGTCTTTTCAAGAAAATCACTGTCTGACAAGTAAGTAGGTAGCATCACTGCCAACTTGTGTATTTTATTTGATAGTTTCATTTTTCTCGTACCTGATAATGAATCATAGACATGTATCACTTTCTTCTTTAACACAATTTCAACCAACACCCAGTGAAACTCTTTGCCACAGTTAACTAGAACATATACCTCATCAATCATATGCCATGGCAATCCAGCAGGAATACATAATTCATTATTATTTTGGTAATTGATTCTTTATTATTAGCCACAACACATGATTTTGCATAGTTTTCTTGCATAGAGGTCTGAACATATGAAGCATCAGGATAATATCTACAATATATCTTCTCGATATATATTTTGAAGCTGTAACTTGTTGTATATCTATAATTTTCACAAAGCTGCAACTTTGATTTCTTTCTCAGATGATTGAAGATCACATCTAAATGCTACATATACAAACAGGTAAAAAGATAAAAAATGATGAAAATAATAAAAAAAATGTATGACAGACCAAAAAATCATATTAAATAGAAGTTTCATAATTTATAGTGGTTGAAAAAAATGCATGGGATGATTTTATACAGTAATTTGTGTGTATACTGCTAAAGTATTTGATTTTAGCTATAAGTATAATTTTGCACAGTATTTTATGATAAATTATAATGCATTGCCCAGTTTGAATGATAATTTGACATTATTTTAGAAATTTAGGCTACAAATAATAGATGTATGCTCCAACAACAATATGCGTATGATGCGTATTTACATTCTTGTATGGCAGTTAGTGTAATCTGTGTAGTCATACCAACATGTGGTATAGATATGGGGATGTATTATACATTTCTCTCTATGTATGAGGCCAATGTTATTTGTATGATTTACTTTCTAACAACAACTTGGTCTATATGTATGAGAATGTATTATACTTTAGTTTCTATGTATGATGCAAATATTTTTTTAGACATAAGTGAAAATAATGTAATTGTATGTATTATACTTAACTATCTATGTATGAAATAAATGTTCTATATATGATTTACACTCCAACAACATCTTGTTATATATGTATGAGAATGTATTATACTTTACTTTCTATGTATGATGAAATTATATTCATGTCTTAAGATTTAAGTTAAAACAGTTCACATTATTGTATGAGGTATTATAATACATTGTCCATTATGTATGATATATATCATCACATATGCAATTTACAAAGCAAAAAAATATATTTACACTCCAACAACAGTATGTCTTGGATATTTATTTACACAATGGGTTGAATGAAAGTTAGTTTAATTTACCTCATCGTTCCAGCATGTGTTATTTTGTGACATCAGGTAATTCTTCGATTGTGGATGTGCAACGACAAAGTTCAACTCTGAATAACCTAGTCCAGAACTATTTTTAGATAGTGATTAATGGTCTGTTTTCTATACCATTAACAATGTATAAATATTACATATAATTATGTTGACGTATTATTTTAAAAAAATGATTTCAAATTACTTACTTGCCTGCATGATATTTCAATAAACCTCCCCCAACCCATTTTAAGTAATCCAACATCAATTCATTAGGCAAATCTTGATAAATGGTACAACCCTTGAATGCATACTTCTACTTCTCTTCATTGTCAGAACTGTCCTCACCCTTAGAGCTTGAACCAAATTTTGTTAGGTAAGATGACTTGAAAATCCTGAACTTCTTTCAATCCCTTTTTACTGGTGCTTTCTTGACTTCACGATTCCAAACTTGAGCATCTAGAAAATCAGGTGGAAACTGACTGCCAGAAAGCGTCTATTGACTCTCGGTTATTGTAATTAGAGTACCAACATTTAATGGCTTCATAGTTGAGGGTATTGTCAACCCAAATAAGAGTGCATCAATGTCTTGAATTGAATATGGTATTGTGCCACTAAAATCATCCTACATACATGGATATTAATATGTTATGTAGTGATAAGTGTAGTGCAAAGAAGCGTAAACAAAAAAATAGATAACAATTAGATTTTCCATAATTACTTTACAAATGTAAATTCTTTTTAATGAATTATTTTCATCAGATAATCAAAATATTCATAATGTATAGTAAATCATTGGTACTTAAAAACATTAAATACCAATCCACAAAATATATAATTATATGTAGTTGCAAACACATATAATTTATTAAAAACTTATGTAATAGTTGAATGTATAAGTGGTTAGATAGCTTTAGAAATTTCCTATAAGACATAAGGGATGGATGTATAAAACTATTTATGCATAATCTATATATGTATAAGTTGATTCATAAATGATATTTTACTACAATTAAATACCTCAATTCAGTAATACATAACAGTTAACAAATTAAGCGGTGTCATACATAAAATTAATACGTATAATTAGTTGGGAAACCTATTATATAGGATCAAAAGACAAAAATAAAAAATTCTATGATTCTAATATAGATACAACTCTCCCATACATATCAGTTTCCCAATACAAATATGAAATAATAATATCAAAATACCTTCTTGTGGCTTTGAAGGTTAGTTGTTATTGTACATTCAGTATTTGTGGTGACATATCCTTGGATATCCGTGTTCACAGGTTGAATTTCAATGGGATCATCATTTGTGATTTCATTTAGTGAACCCTTGTTTGAATCTTCATTTTGTTTAATAACGAAAAAAACATGTTTACCAATGATACAAAGACAGATTTATAGTAACAAAGACACATATTTAACAAAAAGAATCCAAAAAATCCTCTATGATTGGATTGCCCTATTTTTTCAATTCTTCTTCGCAACCTTCTTCCTTATAAATCATTTTCTCATCCTATATAAAATAACAATATGATTGTATGAATATTCTTTGAATGTAATAAAAAATTAAATATAATTTTTTTATATTGGTGATTCTTTATTTTTTTTTCTTCAAAGATTTTATAACCTCAATAGGTATATTTTATATTCAACAATCTTTTTATCAATCTTATTATGTACATAAAAATAAATTATTAGTAACAACTCTATCTTTTTTTAAAAAATATTATCAATAAGAAAGTTAACTTACATAGTACTTGATGTAAGACTTTATGTCTTCCATGTCTAAATTCAACTTAGAAGTCTCATGAGGCATTGTGGAAGATGAATAAAAAGACTTGACTTGTCACGCTCTGGAGACGCAACAAATTGTCCTTGCTGACCATGTTCAAATTAAAATGATGCCTTATTTATTGAAGCCTCTTGATTTTTTGAAAAAGACCCCGACACATCACCCACTGAATGAGCATGTATAAAAATTTCATCATCTTTCACTGCTGGAGTGTCTTCCTCAAACATCACTGTCTTTCTTCTCTTATATGTTTGTTCAATTGATAAAGGTGAAGATAAATCATCCTTAATCAGAATTTCCAGCAGTGGTACAATGTTAAAATCATCAAAATCTTCAGTTGCAGTAATAATACGTGGTTGATCGTCATCAGCTGCCCCTTTCAACTTGCGTTCAACAGATGTAGTAGCAACAAATGTTGAAAGTCGATCATATATCTCAAAATATTTGGTAAAAGATAAATCCAACGTCTGAACTTCTTTATGTGTAGGTTGTAAATTCTTGTATGCAAACTGTTAAAGTGAAGTCCAAAAAAAAATTAGAACTTCAAGAAAATTAATTGGAAAAAAATAAAGAAAAGGTTATACATCTACCTTACTGAAGATTCCAGCCATAAAAGACTCATACTTAGGCCTCACACACTCTACAGACCAGTTGAATATCCTTGAAATGATCTTTCTCTGATGAACAACAATTTTTTTATCTACTTCAGAGCAATATTCAAACATCCAAACAGTGAGGACGCGTTTCATTCCACCCAAAGAGTATAACCATTTTGCGATGAAGAAATCTTGCCACCGTGAGTTCATCAACTTGTCAAATGTAATCTTTTCCCATGGAAAATATCTGTAATGACCATACTCAACCATCTGAAAGTGGACTAAACTAATCGGTGATTCACAATTTTGAGAAAACAAGAATGTATGAAAAAAAGTATAGAATGACAATGTTCAGTGTGTCTTGGGAGTTATCAAAGTTTCTCATCTTCACACATTAAATCATTGTTTGGTTAGATATTCCAGCTTTAGTGTTGGAGATTTGGGAGATGAAGTATACATATATTCATCAATATTACCGGTACATTTAAGACCAGTAATAATGGAAAACTCAAGCATAAAAAATTTTGGACATTACCCTGTACCCATACATGATTCTCATCATGTTTATCATGTTGTGTTTCTAGCATCAGAAGGCATTTGGATATTTTCCCTATCCAGTTGCACCGAGGCATGTCGAGAAATATCCCAAAGATTATATTTCTAAATTTCCCAATCATTTCTTCTCCAAAATAATTCTTTATCTCTTCTCCAAATGTCTGGTTACATAAGCTACCAATACGCAATGGGTGAGCCAGAACTTTGTCAATACGATATTTCATGCCCTGAAACAATAATAGCAGACACAAATTAAAACATAAAAAATATAGCAGCAAACTGATACATATTAAAGATAACATGATACAACAGTTTCACATGTATGTGTACACCTTATATATATAATACTATAATCTTGCGTAGTGTATAATGTAACATTATACATATAAAATATGCACCTTATACATATTATAAATATAATCTTATCAAATGTATAATGTAACCTAATACATGATTTAGACTTTCTAATTGTATAATTCAACCTAATACATAAAACACATCTTATATGTAATATGTACTTCGTAATGTATAATATTATGCATCTCATACACGTACAATGAACTATAAAACACAAGTCTTATATTATACATTATTCTGATAAACAAACTAATGTAAAATATTTGCACAACTGTATTGAATGAAAACAATAGTCTTACAACCTATTATAATTCTATTGTATAACTTTACAACTTGTAAAGTATAATGTTCCCAAACTAATTTATAGTGTACATGATCTAATGAATGAGTTTAAAACTGTCAATGTAATTTATACCACAATTCTACTGTACAATCCTACAATATGATTATCAATGTATAATTACCCTTTTACTGAATTAATTCAAGTAATATAAAACTCTACCTTTGGAAGACATGGTCGTCCTGAATCATCAACCTTCTTCTTACTTATCGATTTTGAAGCTGACTTCTTTGAACTTAAATGAGCAACTTCCCTCAATTTCTTCATGGTTACCGGATCGTTTCGGCGCTTGGATCGGTTCTTTACAAAATTGGATTTTTCATAATCAAATGTACTAGGAACAAAACCAACAACAGAAATATTTTGTTCTTGACCATCTAACTGACTAAGTCCTAAACTAAAGCTAGGACCAGACTTTATTACAAAATTTATACTTTATTGATTAAACACTTGCAACTAAAAATAAAAAAATAAAGATCTAACTTCTAATATATGAAAAAATATGAAAAAATTCAACTATCACACTGGAATTACATTGCAAAAACAAGTAATTTAATAAATACGTACATGCAACTAAGAGTGGTAACGGACCGAAACCGATATCGCCAGATCAATTTAACCAAAATTGGTACCGCTGGATCAGTTTAACTGAAACTGATATCGACACAACCATTTCAGAATTTTTGCTAGAACCAGTACTACCGAAATTGGAACACTGGATTTTTTGATTTTTTTGCTCCGACACGTTGGTTACCGGTGTGGAACCGGGTCGGACCGGACCAACAATCGGATTTATACCCGAAATACGAACTTCACATTTTTATACCGATTGCAACCGGTACCGTTGTGTTACCGGTATCGAAGCGTTACCCGAACTAGTATAATCGGACCGAAATGGAAATTTCGGTTCCATTGCCACCTTTACATGCAACCAAAAAAAATTCGAAACTAATTTTGATTTGATAAAGTTGAAAAAATACTCAAAAATTAATGAAGAAGGTGATGAAGTTAATCAGGATGTTCAGTTAATACTTGAAAACTTACAAATTTGAAACCTCTCAGAACGCATAACTTGAATTTGAGCGTGAAATATGGAGTGCAGTAATGGAGGAAATATCATACTAAAAAGGAGCAAAAGACGGGAGTATTGGGATGTACAAGGGAGAGGAGTAAAAGGTAAGGATTCTAAGTAATTAATATGTGATTTTCGTAATTTCTTTTCAAATATGGGTTTTTATGTAATAAGTAATAGTTACCTTGTGTGTATATGTAATTTTCAGTTTTAATCAAGAGTAAAACTTTAAATCACTTTTAAAATATTCTTCACACTTTAATATAATAATGTAAACATAAACATATCTTTTAGTGTAAGTACTTATATATTTATCACCCGAAGTTTTAAGTGGTTGATGGATCATCACTTTTGCGTTTGTCAGTACCTCTTTTCCTTACTACCAGAGGCTAAGAGAAACACATCAATTTGAACCATATTTGTGGTACAAATATTTTTTTTTATATTTACAATCTTTCTTTATTTTTAAAGTCAAAATACAATTATTTTTATATGTATATTTAAAATCTCTCTTTATTGTTAAAGTCAAATCTTTACAAAATTATTGATTACATTCTTATTACATAAAACTTTTTAAAATTTGGCACATTTAAAATTTTTCTTGTTCTAACGCTTTTATATTTATTTCTAGAATTTTCAAATCTTCTTAAAATCAAATTTAGTTGATTTAGAATCCTTAAACTAAGAGAAAAAATATTAGTTCTCATTAATTCTGATGACTTCTAGTTGATTTAGAATCCTTAAATTACTGAAAAAAGTATTAGCTATCATTAAATTTGATGACTTCTAATAAAGAAAGGTTTTAGCAGAAATATATTTAATTAATTTTCAACTCTTAAATATTAAAAAGAAATAGTAAAAAAATGATTTTGTATAAAGCAAAGACTTTTAATGAAGGGCCAAAAGTTCAAACGATTATTCTAAGGCCTTTCACACTTTTAATGTATTATAGATTATAAATATAGATTATATATTATAGATTATAGATATATTTTATGATAATGTCTGTTATTATTAGAATTTTAAAAATATCTTAAATACTAATTTGGAGAATGGATGTTTAGTGTTAAAAGTAAAACAGAAAAATAAAGCAATTTTCTCTTGATATGATAAATGAGACAAATTAAAAAAAAGGATAAAAGGTCAAATATGCTCCTAAACTTTGCGAAAACGTTCAGATATAGCTTCTGTTAAAAGTTCAGCTCACCAATGCCCTTGCCGTCCAAGTCTGGGTCATACATGTTGTCAAGTTTTCAATCAAAGTTATATACAATCGAAACAAGAAATTACATAACCAAAGCCCAAAATTTTAGGATCTGGTAGAAGCCTAAATCTTATAAAATTAGAATTTTTGTTTTGGATTTAATAATTTATAACTAATATTTATATAAATATACATATTAAGTTCTAGTTATTACATAATATTCCATTTAACAAAAGTAATTATAAATATTCGAAACTAATTACAAAATATTCCATCCTTTATATTTTCTCCCTCTAGAATTCTCATACATATCAAACACACGATTTGCCATCTGTTAATGCTCCTTAATCTTTGCCTAAAATCAAGCAAACATTATTTGGTGGTTTCAAATTTTCAAATTTCAAATTTCAAACATTAACTGATCAAAGTGCTTAACTTCATTATCTTCTTCAACTACTTTTTAGTTTTTTTTTTTATAAATTGAATTCTTTTTGAATTTTTCATTGTTGCATGTGTGTAGTTCTCAAATTCTCATCTTTGTAATGACATTTCAAATAAATTATAACAAATTTTTTCGATTAGATCTATTGTTATTTTTTATACATTGATATACATATCAAGTCATAGATCCGATGTTATTTAAACCCACATACATTAGTATGCAATGTATATTACAACATAGTACATAACTTATCTTGATTGTGTTAATCTCATACATTAAAATGGTAACATTATACATAGGCGTATTATATATAAGATTATAGTGTCCTGCCATTTTGCTTAGCCTTACACAAATCCAAATATGTATATTACAACATCATACATAAATAGCCACGAGTTTGTATACCTTAAACATGAACATAGTTATGTTTGTATACAAACATATGTACCTTATGTATCAGGTATTTTTGGTTGATTGCAAGTATAGTTTTTAGCTCTATACATTGCTGGATATGTATGTTACTATCAAATTTTTCTTTTTATGTTTGTATTTTTATTCTTTTTCACTGTAACCTTATTTTTTGTGTTAGTTGTAATAAGTTTGCAAATATATATTATTTGAATTACTGTTACTTTTGAATTACTGTTACTGATGTTAAGGTTTCACTAATCTATAATTTAATGATTACCATTAGATATACTAGAGAATAAAAGTGAATGATTTAATATCCTTAAATATAGGTAAAACGGTTTATTTTATACATTTCATTAATGTATAAGGTACGATAGGCATGTATATGTACTTTTTCAAATTCGGGAGAGAGAAAAATGAATCCGGGATACAATGTAATTAAGTACATAAAGTCTGAAACTTATGTTGTTTATCTTTTATAAATTAATTAACTTTTATTTGCTTTTTGTGAAAATTATTTTATCTATACTTATTAGATTATTTATTGCAAGTTATAGCAATACTTTTTTTTTTTTTTTATAATTATTGAATTAAAGATTTAATTGCAAGTTATATCAATTTTTTTTAAAATAATTTTTTTCTATTTTAAAAAATCGATTGTTACATACTCCCTCCGTCCCAAATTACCGTCCAAAATTAAGATGACACATTGATTTAGAAAAATAATTAATAACATGCCTAATTTACCATAGTACCCCTATTAAATGATGTTTACATTTTAACTTGAAGAAAAAATAACTAATGCAAAGGGTAAAATATGAATATTTTTTTTGTCTCTTCTTGATTAATGGAAAAAGACAAGTAAAATAAAAAATCAAATTAGAAAATTTAGGAAGGAGAAGTATTTATTAGTCAAATTATCTCTTTTTTTTTTTAGTCTTAAATGGTTTGTCTTTCCTCATTAATTCTTCTGATAGTTATGCTAGCAATAAATTTTGATTTTAATAATATGTTTATTTATGGGACAGGTAAATTTTGGTGTAAAAGTTATCCCCATTTAATAAGATTCCTACTTTTCAGGAATTAAATGATTTCAGTTTATCGTTATACACACGACTGTTCTTTTTCTTTCCCCATTAATTCAAACTTCTTTTGTTCAAATGCTTTCAGTTTATTTTCTTGATTTTGTATTTTATAGTTATCATCTGTTGAATTTCTTCTTATTTTTTGTTTTTGGGGAAGCTACTCAATTTGATTTAAGTTTGGTTTTGATTCAAGTTCAATATTTATTCGATTTATGTTTTTTAGTTGAAAATTTACAATGTCTTTAATACATAAGTTTGATTCAACTCAAATTAGGAAGATCACAAGATTAGTTCAATAAGAGAATGAATAACATGAAAAGTGAAAATATTTTGAGCAAACAAAGTTCATTATTGGAAAATATTTGTCCTTCTTAAAAAGCATCACCAGTGAAGAAGCCGATCTATAACATGCAAATTCTGACATTTCGAACAAAAATAGGATGACTATATAAATTGAACATGTTACTTAAATTTTTTCTCAAAATTTTCGTGTATGGAACCTGTATAAAATCAATATGAAATATTAATATTTAGCTCAAGGTTTATAAAATAGTTTCTTACTTGTTATATTTATATGAAATAAGTATAATGATTGCATAAATTGGTATAGAAATCGACTTGTACCAAATATAATATGTTATTATTTATTTTAGTGTATGAAATAAGTATCAAACTTGTATTTTTTAAATTATGATATTCTAATTAGGTGATACTAATTTATATGCTCATTTCATTACTATTACTTATAAAATTCTCAATAACATATGTTGCCAAAGATCCAATCTTTAAAAAAATATATTACCTGATGCCTAAAATGTCATATTATATACTAAATTAATTCACTTCTACATTCACATAATATCAATTTATATACCATTTTCATAAAATGCGAAACAACTAATCACGTCATGAATTATCTTTTTTAAATACTCTTTTCATATAATACGAAACAACTAATCACATCATATGGTACATCTATTTATATACCTTTTTCATACAATACTAATTTATATACCCTTTGAATACAATACAATACAATACAATACAATACAATACAATACAATACAATACAATACAATACAATACAATACAATACAATACAATTAATGTGTATCTTAATGACAACTAAAAACAACTAATCATATTGTTGGATGATAAAATTCGTGACTGAGAAGAATAATTAATCAGGAAAGGAAAATCTTACAGCAATCATTTTATTAATTTTAATACGTGAGTGTTATAATCTCTATAAATCCTCTGATTTGCCTTTTCAAATATAAATTTAAGGGCTTCGAGCTTGATCTTGAATTTGAATTTGATTTGTGAATTTGATATATTCGATCTTGACTTATACTTGAATTTAAGGGATTTTGGGCTTGTTCTTGAATTTTGTGGTCTTGATCTAAAATCTTGATGAACTTGAATGTTTGATTTGTAGCTTGTAGAGAAATCTGGTGTGTTTGCTCCATGAGCTCTCTCTTGCTTCTTGTTAGAGTTGTTTTTTTTTCTTTTCTGAATTATGATTTTTGAGACTCCTATTTATAGTTGTAGGAACAAAAGAGTGATGATTAAGATTGATTTTCTTTGAACAATTAGATAAAGTGACATGACACATTTTTATGAGCTTTTGATTTCACTAGGTCTGCTGCATCATTTTGATATATGGCATGATCGTATTGACTCTTTCACTTGAATTGACGTGCCATGTCATTCGATGTGTGATACTTAATTGGGCCTCTAGAATATGATGACATCTTGGGCTTAACAAATCAGGCTCATTATTTGTTGCCCAAATCAATGCACTAACCCAACAGAACTTGGACTTTAATCAAATCAATATTTATTTGAATTTAAATAATTAATCCAATCACATTTATTTAGACTAATATATTTTAAATTTTAATATAATTTTTTAAATTTAATAAGTTTCATTGCTCACAAATTGCCCCCTGCTTCAAGACTTGTCGAAGTGTATACTTTAGAGACTAGACTTGAAGTATGATTTATTCAAACAAGCTTTCGTCATGATTTCAAGATTTTCATACATATAAACACCACATTTCACTAGTTGAGAAAATTTAAAGTCGAATCATGTAATTTACATAGTGATATTGTATCTCACAAACTTTTTTTTTGAGTCATGATTTTTTTTTTTAAATTGTCATGAATTTCTACACGTAAGATTCATTGGTGAAGCATGTTATCCAATTGTAATAATGAATTACTTAATGAAGTCCACTTCTACTACAATATCTTGACTTTGTCCAATTCCAAATAGATTTTAGAAAACTGCTCACCGCCTTACTTAACCATTTTCAATCAGGAATATAACTCTTTTAATTTGAATTTATATTGAAGATGGAAATAGTCATCCTATAACTCTATAAAAGGATGCAGGTTACTCATTTTTTTAATTTCAATTTTGGGGTTTTCAAGCCATGAATAGTGTTGAGGTAGTTTCTTTCCCTTCTAATTTTCTTTTATTTTTCGTTACTTTTTTCTTTCAGCCCAACATTTGGTGGTAGAGAGTTCATATCTTAACGTAGGAATGTCAAATTATGAACGATTTGATATTCCAGAAACTACTCTTCAAGATCTATATCATGTCTGAAATTCAGACTTAAAATCATTCAACATACTTCTAGATACTTTTTGAATTTAGCCTTGAATTTTATCATGCTGAAAATTTTAGATCTGCGCATCTTTACTAAAACTTTCATATCTTGAAGCAGAAATGACAAAATTATGAGCTGCTTAATTCTTGTGAAACTAGACACAAACATCTATAACAGATTTGGAATTCATAATTTAATACCTTCAAGATATTTTTAGATGTTATCCCAAAATCAACATTGGATTTTGATTCACCAGCGATTTCAGATTTGCACGATGACACCAACAAAATTATATCTCAATGTGGAAGTATCAAAATTATGATCTGCCATATTCTATGGATACCAAAAATATGTATATAAAATATATTCATGAATTGGAATTTATAACCATTGAAATCATTCTAGACGATTTATTAAAGTTGATCCTAGATTCTGTCTGCCAGAGAATTTTAGATTTGCGTTGCCTCACTAAATAATTTATATCTTCATGTGGAAACATCACCATCAAAGGGTGATTTGGTTGCTTCAAATTATATTTTGAGAGTTTCATTCTCACAAAAATATTTTGCCTCAATTCAAGTTTGTGATATATGACTTTTAAGTTCGAATCGTCTTTTCAGATAACAATATCTCTTCATCTTGTGTTTTTTTGTGTTGTCTCTTCTTTTTAATCGAATTGAAGTATATAGAAATGTTCAATAATCTTCTTAAAGTGTGAGAGTTTAAGTTCACCTCCGTATACCTTAAGACCGACCAGTTTGACTTCAAGATTCATGACTATGCAACAATCAATTTTGGGTGTGAGAGCTTATCTTCTCCTCCATACACCTCAAGATCGACCAATTTGGCTTCAAGAAATGTGATTATGTATAAGACCCTGTAAGATCGTAGGTTCGTTTTATCTCATTCTTGCATGTATAAAGGGTCCAGGACTTAGAATATTTTACTAAGTTTTAGGACTTAGTCATTTCTAGAGCCTTCAAACTTTGATGAATTTTAATTTGACCTTCCTATCCTTAAAACACCATTTTACAAGTTGATTCATGAATAGGGTCACTTGTAGGTCATCTCAAGTGAGTTTCAAATTTTTTTGGACTAGTGCAAGGGTGAGTTTGGATGTCCAAAATAACAAGGGGTCGCGATAGGGCCGCATCGCGAGAGACAGTTAACCCAAGCTCAGGGTCGCGCCATAAGGATTACGTGACCCAAGTAGGGGTCACACTGCGATGGCCAGACCCAATAACGGGTTGCGGCGCGATGGGGACCTCGTTCAACATTCTTAATCCGGGTTTGTGGGGGGTAAATGGGTTATTTTCCCCTTATATTATTCAGCCATTACACGAAATCAAGCCTCCCAAAGAGCAAAGTAAATCATTATTTCACAAAATTCTCTCATGAGCAAGCTCTAGGTTCTCAAATTCAAGTCTAAGTCTCAAGAGTTCACCATCAATTCTCATGAATTCAGAAACCAAGGTATGTTAGGTATTCATCCTTTGGTTCCTTCCACCCTTGGAGTTCAAGAATACTTTTTTCAAAGCTTAAATTATGAATTACATTCTTGAATGGAAATTATGTTCATGTATGTATTGTTGTGTAGGCTTCAATCCAAGAGGACTTGAGTTTCATGTAAATAAACTAGTATGTGTATTGATTTATGTAACCCTCATGTTTAAATCTTTGAATTGTGATGTTGAATGTGATAGCCATGACATACATATGTGCTCATTTTCATGTATAAGAATTATGCATCCTAGGTGTTTGACAAAATATTTATGTGAACGAATTGTGCATGGTAGCCTATGTGTGATGCTTCTAAAGTTAAGATATGGTTCCATTATCTATGTTATCGAGTCCTGGAGTTTTGAATACCCAAAATTAGCTGTGTACCTAGTATTTATTTGAAATAGAATGATTCTGTTGTATTTTGAATAGTAGCAGTCGGCCAGTTAACAAAATCAGTGTGAGTTCAGTCAAGCCTAGTATAAAGTAGTGATCGATTCCAGTGTCGATTCAGTTGGGAGTAGGATTCAGCATCGAGAAAATCCAGGGATGGGGGCATTCCTACTAGTATAGGGTTTAACCCTTAGAAGCTGTCCTAGAGTTATAGAACTACATAGCCAGCATAGGGTAAATTGTCTTCCTATTATATTAGGGTTGACATAACTATATACATCTCATTTGTCTTTCTGCTAGATTAGGGTTGACTCAGCTAGTGTTAGTAACCCATGGCATGATGCTAATACCCTTCCAACAAGGGTTACAAGTTGGACCCCAAATCAGTTATAATCGGGGTATGTCAGATTGATGATAACTCCCACAATATCAATTTCAGTCTCAGTTCCAGTATTTAGTATTTAGTACAGAACTCAGTTCAGTTCTACACGATTATGACTTTAGTTATCAATATTTAGTTTCCAGAACTCAGTATATCAGTTCAGATTAATTCAAACAGATGATATATGATTAGTAATGCATCTTTATTACTTTCTGTAGTCCCAGTTTTGCATGTACTCTCATTCAATTACTTCATGATATTTAGTTACTATTACATATGCACATTAGCCCCTGCGTATCAGCCTAACCTCACCTATCGTACCAGTACATTCAAAGTACTGACACATACTCTCTTTGTGCTATGATGTCTCATAATATAGGTTTGGATGCTCGGGTTCCTGATTGTACTTATATAGACCGATCTACCAGTATCATCTCTAGAAGTGAGTCCTCATCTATTTACGTCATGACTTTTATTCTATTATAGCATTATTTATAGTATTTCATTTATTTCAGACAACAGTTGGAGTTAGTTGGGGCCTGTGCCATCAATTCTTTTATTAGATGTTTAGATGTTTTTAGACATTATCAGTTAGAAGTTTTTTCACAGTTGTACCCAATAATTAGTTATTTTTAGTATTATGAACCTTACTGCATTTTTAGCTTTACTTTCGCATATGTTTCATGATTATTATCATTCAGTCTTTATAGTAGGTACCAGTCATGGGTTCTCTTATGGTCCTTCAGTGTCGTATGAATCATGTGATGCCCAGGGTGTTACAAACTTGGTATCAGAGCCTAAGGTTCAACCAATTGCCGTTCAGGCCTACCTAGTGTCCAATACTGATGCGGCTAGAATTTGGGACTTCACCCGAATGAATCCTTCTTTATTTTTGGGGTCTAAGTTTGAAGAGGACCCACAGGAGTTCTTTGACATGGTGTAGAAAGTAACAAACATTATGAGGGTAACTACTAGTGAGAGTGATGAGATAGCTTCCTATTAGTTATAAGATATAGCTCACAAGTGGTTTAAGTAGTGGAAAATGGATAGGGGCGCAGATATAGGGCCTATAAGAATGGGAAAAGTTTGATACTGCCTTCTTAAATAGGTTCTTTCCGTTGGAATTGAGAGAGTCTATGGTATTAGAGTTCATCAATCTAAAGCAGGGCAATATGAGTGTGAAAAAGTATTCCCTCAAGTTTACTTAGTTGTCCAGGTCCGCTCCTCATGTAGTAGATGATAACAGGTATAAGATGAGCAAGTTCGTGTCAGGTGTATCTGACAGTGTGGTTAAGGAGTTGATGTGTGAACAGATGCTAACACATTTGAGGCTTTTAACTGAGAATAATTGCAAAGTCTTAAGAAACTTCTATCATTTTTGATTGTTTTATCTTTGATTTTGCAGTGAAAGTTAAGATGCAAGAGAACGAATAATGATGGAAGTAAAAGAGTTGAAATTTGCAGAAAATAGTAGAGAAGTGTGGCTGACGACATTCCTGATAAGTTGTTAGCACTCTGATAGGTTATCATCTTCATCATCATACTTAAACAGAGAGTGGAATTTAGTTTGAAGAAGTGACGATGACATGTAATAAGCCGTCATCCTTGTGATAAGCCGTCAGAGTCACCGTCAGTCTTAGACAGAACATAGGAGCTGAGGTGGAGAAGTGACGACATTATCTGATATGTCATCACAGTTTTGATAAGCCATCAAGATTCACCGTCAGCCTAAGACAACAAATGTCAAAAGCAAAGAGAAGCTGACGACATCTGTGATAAGTCATCAGACTCCTGATAAGAAGTCTCATAATGTCGTCACCTATCCGAGAAATTACTGAACTCTGTGATTTTGTTTTAATAATTAGGATGAAGTATTTAAAGCATATTTTAGGGTTTTCTACTTATAAAAGGAGGCTAAATATATCGGCTGGTAGGGGATATTCTGAACCTAATTTTGAATGCTTGTATTTTGTTATTCTCTCTCTAGTTTCTTGGCTTGAATAAAACAATTAACTTTGAAAAGATTATCATCAATATTTTGGGATTTATACTTTGATCTAATATGAGAAAAACTCATTGCTATTCATCTTGTTGTAAGTTCATCTTTCAAATTATGAATTCAACTTGTTGTATCGATTATTAAAGTATGCGTGGCTAAATCCCTTAAACCCGAATTATGGGATCTATGGGTTAGGTCTTGGTAAGTTGCTAAGTGTTCAAGATTCTAAAGGTAATAGGACTACTTGATAATTCTGAGGTTTTAATTATTTTCTATTGGTTGCAAACGATAAATAACACCTGCTTTGATTATCTTGAGATAGGAAGTGAATTATTAATAGGGACTTGGAAGCTACCAATCTTCCGTTTAATAATTGACGTTGTAACAAGGTTAATTAACCTGAGGTGAAGTCTGGTCAGTGAATATAAATTCCCTAAGTCCTAGAGGATTAGGTAATTAAATGCTTAAGTTGGTTGAGAGACATTTAGGCATAACTTTGATAAAGACAATCTGTTGTTCCTACCTATCATGAGAATCTTGAATCACTATCAGCATCTGTCAAGTACCGAAACTGTAACACCCTATACTTAATTATGTGCATTATCCATGGTTATATGTGTTGGAGTATATATATTGATCCTAAGTTAGGTATATATGAGTTTAAGTATGAGTATTGATTATTTTGAGATGGTTTCAAGTGTATCCTTTGATTATATGTGTATGAGAATCGACTTTATTTATACCGGAATTTTCCCGTCGATGGTTCCATACGAAGTTTATTGAATAAGCTTTCCAACGATATAAAGATTTCCAAAAACGGATAATTTTCGGATATAATCGAGCACGTTCGAAACTATAAAACGGCGGCCAGGATAATTGTGAACAGTAAATGTGCAGGAAAATTTCCTGCACACAAACTACTGAGGCCTGCCAGTTTTTTGGGTCGACTTTCAACCATCATAACTCCCTAAATATAATGAACTGGGAGAGATGCGACCCATCAAAATAAAGATCTTTGAGTTCTCTTTCCAATGCAATTGGTTTCATCCTAATCCAACATCTGAGTAAGGAGTTATACTCGTTTTACTTCAGCCTCTCAAAACAGTTTTTTAGGGTCAACTTCAAACGACCATAACGCCTTGTACAGGACTAACTGGGTGGCCTACTTTATATGAAATGAAATCTCTTTGAATTATCTATCCAACGATACCAATTTCACCCAAATCCGATATCGGAGCAAAGAGTTATGGCCGATTTACTTTAACCTGTCAAAACAGTCCACCATGGATAAATTCGGATTTACTTAAATTTTTAAGGGCAATATGGTCATTTTTCATCACCTCATGGACGAAAATTGGTCATTATATACATATACTTAGCCTCATATCCATCATTCATCATCCAATTATTTAAAATAAGAAACCCTAGCCTAATTTCAACTCCAATTATCTTGTGATTCAACCGTAGAAAATTCAAATTGATTCCGTAGTTGTGTTCACCATCTCGAGGGCTTCGAGAAGCACCCCTTATTTGGGCCAACAGGACTTCGAAATCAAAAGGGCCATTTTATGGTAAGGATGTAAATTATGTTGGTATTATTTATATGGATATGTGTATATATATATATATATATATACATATGAGCATAAGAAGTATGTTATTTGATTGTTGTTGAAAAATGATTGGGAAATAATGTTGGATTATGTTGAATTGTGAAGGGATTTGGTGTGATGATGTGGTATTGAAATGATGATTATATATATATATACACACATAAACCTATTGTTCAAGTTGGTTTTTGGAATGTTTTGCAAATATTGGTTGTATGAAATTATGGAAGAGAATTGTGGTGTTGGGTTGCTAATACTAGATGCCAAACATTTCATTGTAGATATGTGATTTGTAAAGGCGAAAAGTTGTGTTGAATTGGTATCCGAATCTACAACGAGGTATGTAAAGCATACTCTAACGATGTTCTTTGGCATGAAAACACCAATGTTCCGTCAAGTAAGATTCCGAGGTTGTCCAAAAACATGTATTGTTCTACATTACCAACGAAGTTGTTTCCATTCTATAAAGTGTCAAAATGTTTCATTGATATACCAAAAGGCTCCTATTTCATTATTGTGATATTGATGATTCTGAAACATATTGTTGATGTACCAATGAGTCTTTATGACATTGTTATTGTATAGAAGGTCTATTACTTGATTCCTATTGATGTATCATTATTCCAAAGGTACTATATTGGCATGAACACTAATGTAATAATCTCAAAATCTTTTGAACTAAGTTATTGGAAAGATCTCTTATGTGTGTTACTTGATATACGTGTGGGTGGTATCCCAGGGGCATAAGCCTAGCATGGGTCGATCCCTATTTATGTGTTTATGGGTGGTATCCCAGGGGCATAAGCCTAGCATGGGTCGATCCCAGTTGATATGTACTGGGGGCAGCCTAATGGTCACAGTACGATACAATATTGATTATTGTTAGGTGGTTGGAGGTTCGGGAGGAGGAGGTAATGTCGAATGATAATTGTAAAGAATGAAATGAACGAATGTATACCGTTCCACAAATGTGTTTGAATTCAAGAACCCAATTCAGATTAATGATAATGTACATGATCCTAAAAGTGTTTATGAAGTGTGGTTCACTTCTATTATGATTTATTCACTTGCGTCTGATTTTCTTGATCCCCTATATCACATATGATTATTTACAACTTTACATACTCAGTACATATTTCGTACTGAAGTCCCTCACGGGGGACCTGCATTTTATGCTGCAGGCACAGGTGCTTCAACTCATTTACAGCATAGATAGGAGCCAGGTCATACAACTATTGTTGGTGAGCTCCAGTTTGCTTCGGAGCTTTCCGAGTCGGTTCCTTATGTTTTGTTATTGTACAGGAGTCATGTGTGGGTGGGGGTTTGTCCCGACCCTAGTTATGTCATGTATATCCTAGAGGCTTTGTAGACATAAGGAAGGGTAAAGTCATGGGAGTTTATATAGTGATGTTATATTTATATATGTGGTGGCCCCGACGGCCAAGTATTATATATATATATATTTGTGCGTGTTGTACTGATACAGGTAATTAGACCCTTCTATATGCAACGAAGTGCTGCCCAAATTTTTGGTGACATGTAAGTGAAAGTACAGGTATTTGAACGGGTTCTCCCGGGCCTTCTCGGCTTCGGGTGCCAGTCCGGCTCGATGGGATTTTGGGGCGTGACAAAAACCCATAGTGAACATAATTCTAGTTTTCCATAAACTCTTGATTAAAAACACTAAAGCTAAAATGACCAACAATTATTTGCTAATCTCTAAAACCCTCATTTTGTCTTTTTGTGCTAGTTGTTTGAATTTAACTTGTAGCTTTAGTTTCAAACAAGTTTAATTGCCGCTCACATTGTTCCCTGTGGATTCAACCCCGACTTCAAAGTTGGGTAAATATATTGACGACGACCGCCTTGCATTAAATTGACGTGTAAGTTGAGCGTTATTTAAGGGTGGGGCTACTTGTAGGTATTGATGTCCTCTTAGGGTTTTGTTTCGTTGCCTCTTTTCCACGGAGTATTATTCCTAGTAGATTTGACATGTTTAGGCATATTGTTGCAAGGGCACACTGGTTACATTACTAGTTTCTAACTTGTTTGGATAGTGAAATCTTGGTACATGCATGGTTGTTGTTGCTGAATTGATGCTACATCTTATTCCCTTGTGACACATTATTATTCTTCATTGATATACATAGTTAGGTTTAAAGTGATTGAAAATAGAGAGGTTAATATGTTTTGAGCTAAACTTGATAATCAACTGTCATAGGTATCTTATGTGTCTCTTGGTTAAGCATTATAGTATTGTGTTTTAGTTGCTTAAGGACAAGCAATTGTTTTAAGTTGGGGGTGTTGATGTGTGAGTAGATGCTAATACATTTGAAGCTTTTAACTGAGAATAATTGCAAAGTCTTAAGCAACTTTTGTCGTTTTTGATTGTTTTATCTTTGATTTTGCAGTGGAAGTCAAGATACAAGAGAACTAATATTGATGGAAGTAAAAGAGTTGAAATTTGAAGCAAATAGCAGAGAAGTGTGGCTGACAACATTCCTGATATGTCATCAGCACTCTAATAGGTTATCAACTTCTTCGTCATCCTTAAATAGAGAATAGGATTCAGTTGGAAGAAGCGACGATGACAAGTGATAAGCCGTCAGCCTTGTGATAAGCCGTCAGAGTCGCCGTCAGCCTTAGATAGAACATGGGAGCTGAGGTGGAGAAGTTACGACATTGTATAATATGTCGTCACAGTTTTGATAAGCCATCAGGATTCACCATCAGCCTAAGGTAGCGAATGTCAAAAACGAAGAGGAGCTGATGACATCTATGATATGTCGTCAGAATCCTGATAAGGTGTCATAAAGTGTTGTCACCTATCCGAGAAATTACTGAACTCTGTGATTTTATTTCCATAATTAGGATGAAGTATTTTAAGCATATGTTAGGGGTTTCTAATTATAAAAGGAGGCTGAATATATCGACTGGTAGGGGACATTCTAAACCTAATTTTGAACGGACGTATTTTGTTATTCTCTCTCTAGTTTCTTGGCTTGAACAAAACAATTAACTTTGAAGAAATTATCATCAATATTTTGGGATTTCTACTTGATATAATCTAAGAAAAACTCGTTGCTATTCATCTTGCTGCAAGTTCATCTTTCAAATTATGAATTTAACTTGTTGTATCGATTATTACATTATGAGTGGCTAAATCCCTTAAACCCTAATTATGGGATCTATGGGTTAGGTCTTGATAAGTTGCTAAGTGTTCAAGATTCAATAGGTAATAGGACTCCTTTATAATTCTGAGGTTTTAATTATTGTCTATTGGTTGCAAATGATAGATAGCACCTGCTTTGATTTGCTTGAGATAAGAAATCAATTATAGTAGGAAGTGAATTATTGACAGGGACTTGGAAGCTACCAACCTTCTGTTTAATAATTGATGTTGTAACAAGGTTAATTAACCTGAAGTGAAGTCTGGTCGATAAAGACTATCTGTTGTTCCTACCTATCGTGAGAATCTTGAATCACTTTTAGCATCTGTCAAGTACCGAAACCTATAGTGAACATAATTCTAGTTTTCCATAAACTCTTGATTACAAACACTGAAACTAAAGTGAACAACAATTATTTGCTAATCTCTAAAACCCATATTTTGTATTTCCGTGTCAGTTGTTTGAATTTAACTTGTGGCTTTAGTTTCAAATGAGTTTAATCGGCACTCGCATTATTCCCTGTGTATTTGACACCGACTCCAAAGTTGGGTCAATATATTAATGACAACCGGCTTGCACTAAATTGACGTGTAAGTTAAGCGTTATAAGGAGTGTAGGACCGCAATGTTCATTAAAGAGATGGACTTATCTAGATTGATGATCCATTATCAACAGATTGAGAAACAAAAGACTAAGAATAAAGAGAGGGGGAACAAGAAGGTTAGAACAGGTAGTTTTAGTTTCGCTCAGCCAAAGTCAAAAGGTGTTAACCGCCCTCAACTTCACCTAAAATCTTCAGTCCCTGCCCCTTATTTGGCTAGTGAACTAGTTTCTGAATTCAGGAATGACAACAAGGTTGGAGCGCTAGGCTCTAAGTCTCAGGTTAATATGAGCAGTGGTCGCACAAATCCTCTTTGCCAAAAATATGGCAGAAACCATCAGGTTGTCTACAGGCTTGACAACGAAGGGTGTTTTGGGTGTGGCAAGCCAGGCCATAGGATCAGGAAGTGTCCTCAGGTGGTGTCGCAGAGTCAGCATAATCATCCTCCAGTTCAGTCCGATCGCCTACTCAGTAGGGTGCCACTTTGTAATACCCCGCATGTTTCTAAGCTAAGAAGTGAATAAGTATTCCTACATATGAAATCTCCTATCCTGTGACTCATATTAGAGTACATGACTTACAATGAATATCCTAGTGATAGGATAGGTTATGATGCATTAAGCATGTTCATATGAGTCACTTAAGGTAATACAAGCTAAGAGTTTTTGAATCCATCAAGTTTTAGTGTTTGATTTTGCAAGGGTCATCTTTGAATAAGTATAATTCGATGTTAATGTGGTATTTTGTCTGATTTAGACCCACCAAATTTTAGATAATTGAATTAGCTTTCCAACGATACCAATTTCGCCTTAATCCAATACCCGAGCAAAAAGTTATGCCCATTTTTGTGAGAGACAGTAAGGATAGGCAATTGGTTAGGCGCCGCCCAACCCAAACATAGGCGATTGGTTAGGCGGCGCCCAAGTGATTACCTAAGCTAGGTTGGGCGGTGCCTAAGTCAGTTCTTGGTGCCAAAAACACTCAGTTTTGAGTTATTTTAAGGGTAATTAAGTCTTTTAACACTCCTTACACGTCCCTAAACTTAACCCTACGAAATATGTAGCTTCTAAACATATTACAACCCTATTATCATCTCAAAGCTCATCATCCAAGAGAACTAAAATCGAAAAACAACTAGGGTTGCGTAACTAATCTTGAAGATCCAATTTCAAGAAAATTCCTCTGTCAATCATCAAGAATCTTCCTTCTAAGGTATGCGTGAGTTGATTTATGGATCCCTTTCATCCATAAAGCTCAAAAACCCTCTTTTTCATTATAAAGTATGATTTCTATATTGTTGGGTGTTGATGATTATGTTGTTTATATTGGGTGATTCCTAAAATGGTATCTTTATATGTTTTTTTGAATTTCATGATATCATATGAGTTGGAAACATGTAAATTTGGTTGTTCATGATGTATAATTTGATGATTTCACCTATGCTTAAGATGTGCATGTAAGGTGTTTGATAAAATGCCTAAGAAACTAGAAATCATTCAATATAGATAAATTGTGACTAAGTGAAGGATTCATGATATGTCCTTACGTTCCAATGACTTCTATGTTGTTAATGTGCCTTGTAAATGTTGTTGGAATACTCATGAACTATTCTTATAAGATTATGCTATGTTTACTTGCAAATCCTACTTATGAACAAGATGTATGATAACCATGCAATCCACATGAACTTCCATGCTATTGGTATGTGTTGCCAATATGATTATGCAATGAACATGATATTAATATTGTGCAAGTACTTCCATGTGATATGAAATCCTTTCCATGCAATACATTGTTGATAACCATGCTTAGTATGAGATCCCTACTTATGATATTATAAATTATGGACTCTACTCCTATGATCAAGTCAGTCATGTGTGTCACTTTCCTTCTATCGAGTCTTGGGGGTACTTGTACCCGAAAACTATAGCTGTGTGCCTAAATACATGTCATGTTTCACGATATCAGAACTCAAGCTATGATTCCATAGACTTCAGTCAGTCATGTGACTCAGGAAAACCTCATGATCTTAGTTAGTTGTCATTTATCAGTAACATTCCGCCAGTCAATAAAATTCAGTAAGATTAAGTCATGCACAGTCAGTTATTCATGTTCAGTCCCTCCAGATGGGAGTAGAGGTTAGCACCGAGTGAACCCAAGGATGGAAACTCACCTACCAGTTCAGGGTGTGATTCTTAGTAGTCATCCTTATGTTCCAGAACTATGTAGCCAGCGTAGGTTGAGACATCTTAACCCATCAGATTAGGGTTGATAAGGTGGCTTAACCCATCAGTTTAGGGTTCCCACCGTTCTCATTGAGTACCCGCCAGATAAGGGTCAGTCACAGGCTGTCCTTACCCATGGCACGGTATTGACACCCATCCAGTCGAGGAAGAGATTGGACCCTAGCTTAGCCATAATGGCATACATGGGCTATGTCGGTTATACACTACCTCCCACAGTTTCAGTATCAGTCTCAGTAAAAGAACTCAAGGCGTTCTTCAGATTTCATTATATACAGGACTGTCAGATATAGTCATCCATGTTATTAGTTTTAGTATCAGTCATGACAGTTATCAGTAAACCATGTATTAGCTTACAGGTCATGCTATCATGTATTCGCGGTCCAAGTTTCTATATATGTGTGTTTGTACTCCCACGTTCATATTAGTCAGTCAGTGTTGTTCATGCATGAAACCCTTTATGTTCAGCCTACCTTCCTCGTATACTTAATACTCTATTTGTACTGATGCATTTGCGCTATGGTGCTTTCTTTTTATGTTACACCATAGGTTCCAAGACACGAGCTCCAGCCCAGCAGTAGCGGTAGCATTCCAGTCACAGAGACACAGTGAGTCCTCATTGATTTGAGGACAATATGATTTGATTTATTTATTTATTTCTTCAGTTCAGTTTTACGGAGTTAGTTGGAGACATGTTCCTTCAACTCCTTATTCAGATAGTTTAGAGGCTTTCAGATTTATGTTCAGATTGAGTTATTTTGGGTATTTTCACCCACATGGTTTTATTCAGTTGAACCTTATGGCCTTACAGTTCTATGTATTCTGCATTATTATATCATGATTTGCAGTATACAGATACATATATCAATCATGGGTTAGCTTGTGGTCCCTCGGGGTCATGAGCACCGTGTAGCATTTTGGTTCAGTGAATCGGGGTGTTACACACTTCCAGTTCCACCAGTGGGCAACACCCAAATAGGATCTATGAACTTTAGTCTCAACAGGATCAGGAGAGTTCTCCTATTGTGGTCACTGGTACGTTACAAGTCTTTTATTTACATGTTTATACTTTGATAGATCTTGGACCTTCTCAGTCTTTTGTAACTCCTTACAGAGCCGTTGACTTCGGAGTCAGCCCCAAAGTCCTAACAGAACCTTTCCCAGTCTTTACCCAGTAGGTAAGTCTATCATAGATCGGCGGGTATATAGAAATTGTCTGATTATGCTGTCTCAAAAAGTTACTTCACCAGACCTTGTAGAGCTAGAGATAAAGCATTTTAAAGTTGTTCTCAGTATGGATTGTCTCCATTCATGCTACGCCTTAATTGATTGTAGGTGCAGAATTGTCTATTTCCAGTTCTCGAATGTACCAGTCCTAGAGTGGAGGGGTAGTACTTTAGCACTTAGGGGTCAAGTTATTTTATATATTTAAGCGAGAAAGATGATATCCAAGGGGTGTGTCTGCCATCTTGTTCGAGTTAAAGGCTTCAATTTTGAAAATCTTAATCTTAATTCAGTCCCTATCGCAAATGAATTTCCAAACGTGTTACCTGAAGATCTACTCGAAATTGCTCTCGAAAGGGAAATTGGCTTCGGAATAGACCTTCTTCCTGATACTCAGGATATCTCTATTCCGCCATAAAGAATAGCTCCATTAGAACTTAAAGATTTGAAAGAATAGTTGAAAGACCTCTTAAACAAAGGTTTTATCAGTTCCAGCATATCTCCTTGCGGTGCACCAGTTTTATTCTTGCGAAAGAAAGATAGTTCCCTTTGAATGTGTATAGACCACCATCGGTTGAACAAAGTTACCATAAAGAATAAATACCCACTTCCTAGAATCGATGACTTCTTAGATCAACTTAAGGGTGAAAATTACTTTTCTAAGATAGACCTCAGATCCGGTTATCATCAGCTCAGAGTCAGGGAATATGACATTCTGAAAATAACTTGTTGAACTCGGTTCGGTCACCTCAAATTTTTGGTCATGTCGTTTGGCCTTACCAGTGCCCCAGCAGCCTTTATGGAATTTATGAACCGAGTGTTCAAGTAGTCTTGGAAATGTTCATCATAGTCCTTATCGATGACATGCTTGTCTATTTTCGTACCAAAAATGATCACGCAGACCATCTCAGAATAATATTACAGACTCTCAGAGCCCATTAGTTGTTTGACTAATTCAGTAAATGCAAATTTTGGCTAAGGTCAGTGGCTTTCTTGGGTCACATACTTTCTGGTGATGGAATTAGAGTTTATCCTCATAAGACTGAAGCAGTGAGAAACTAGACCAGACCCATCTCACCATCAGATATCAGCAGTTTCTTAAGTTTGGCTGTCTATTATCGATTGTTTGTTGAAGGATTTTCATTTATTGCATCTCCCATGCCTAGATTGACTCGGAAGAAAGTCAAGTTCTAGTGGTTAGATTCTTGCGAGAAGAGTTTTCTAGAGTTGAAGACTCGACTCACTATAGCCTAGTTTTGACTTTGCCCGACGGTTCAGACAATTTTTTTGTATATTGTGATGCATCTAGAGTTGGCTTGGGGTTTGTTTTGATGAAGAATAGTAAGGTTGTAGCCTATGCTTCTACACAACTTATGCCCCATGAAAAGAATTATCCTACCCATGATCTTGAGGTAGCACCTGTTGTGTTTGCCTTAAAGATTTGGAGGCATTATTTGTATGGAGTGCATGTTGATGTATTTACAGACCATAAAAGCCTACAATATGTGTTGTTTTTCGGAAACTTGACTTTCAGAGTCGCCACTTAATTTTGAAAAGGAATTAAGAAATCATTATAAAATACTTAGACAATTCAAAACAAGAAAATCATTTAAGTTGAAGATTGTGAGTAAGCGGTTCCTATTAACGTTTTAGGAAGGAGTTAGACACCTAAAACGTCCGCTAACTTGCGGTTATCTGGACTGTTTGAAAACATCTTTTGATTAACTTCTAAAAAAGATTAATTTGTTGAAAAGTGACTGACTTGTTAGAAAAATACTTGTGTAAAATAGATTTAGGCGACTTAGTAGGGATTTTAACTAAGTCTAAACAAAACTAATAAACAAATAAACACATAAAAAGGGGAAGGGAGGAGAAAGTAAAGGATTTAGGCCATTGGACCCAAATCAATGAGACCTGTCCTAGTCTAATACCCATTTCACCTGTCCTAATCTAGTTTTTGAGCCTTTCGCTCGAGTCTTGCACCAACTGTATAAAATTTACAACTTTGGCTTCGAGGCCTAAATGAATGAATAAAGAAATAAATAAATAAAAGACAACAATGAATATATAAATAAATAAAAATATAAAAAAGAAACTTTCTAGTCCCTTTGCTACTTCAAAGATGAGACTTTAGCCCATTCTTCTTCGTTTGACTCTTCATAACCATGTGATAACACTCAAACTACACCTCTCATGTGAGAATATATAACCCAACTAGGTTGGGTTCGAATCCCACAGGGAATATGGTGTGAATTTGAGTTGTATACGAGTTAATCAACTGATAGTTTGTAGTTTCTGGTAAATTGGGGGTTATGAGAATTTTACAAATAATTGTTGGTCACTTTAGTTTCAGTGTTTATAATCAAGAGTTTATGGAAAACCAGAATTATAATCAGAGTGCTGACGACTTATCAGGAATGTCATCAGCCCTACTTCTCTTCTATTTGCTTCAGATTTCAACTCTTTTACTTCCATCATTGTTGGTTGTCTTGCATCTTGACTTCCACTTCAAAATCAAAGATAAAACAATCAAAAATGACAAAATTTGCTTAAGAATTTGCAATTATTTTCAATTAAAATCCTCAACTGTGTTAGCATTTGCTCACACATCAACACCCTCAACTTAAAATAATTGCATGTCCTCAAGCAACTAAAACACAACCAAGAGAATACAAAGTACATTCTGCAGTCAACCATCCATATTATCTCAAAACATCTTCACCATCACTAAGGTCAATCAATTTACAAAAAACTACATATGTTATTGAAAAGCAACAACATGACACACAGAAATCAAGATATGGCATCAAATCAGCAACAACAACCATGAATGTATCAAGCGTACACTATCTAAACAAGTTAGCAACTAATAATGTAACTAGTGTGCCCTCACTACAAAGAAGTGACATTGCACTTATATCAGACATCACATATGTAACCATGGGGACACTTATAAGAAACTCACTTTCAGAATGAAGTTCCAATTAATGTATGGCAAATACCATATGGTTTCCCTTATTTTCATTACCAAGATCTTCTGACAGGTCAGCTAGGATCACTATAGGTCTTCTCTTTGGATTGTAATGTAGGCTAGGGGCTGGTATTTAAATCGACTAAGCCTCCTTGACACTACACAAGCTTTTGGGGTCTCATTAATTTACCTTTTTCTACTCTTCTCTTTTCTTGATCACACTTATTCAGGATGGGTAAGGTTCTTTTCTACAATCACTTCTTTTTTTTTTTACCACTTTTTTTTCTTGCTCTTTTCCACCAGTTTTCTTTTCTCGCTCTGTTCCACCGCACCCAACTTTTTATTCTTGTCTTTTACTCTACCTTTCTTTATAGTCATTTTATATCATGCACCCCTATGATAGCCATCCTCAACTTTGGCCATTTGCCTAAGTCAAAATGCACAGTGTCCAAGGAGGACTAGGGCCAAAACAGGTTCATTGTGATATAAAAATGGGACGGTGATAGGTATCATAAAAGAAAATAGGCTATTCAGGTTCAAAGTAGGGATCAAGGGATATTATGCAAACAGGGAAGGTCATTTAGGCTTAAGTGAGCTAATATCAAAATGGCCTATGATTCTTTACTAACCCCTATCCTTCAACCTAGGTATGACTAACCGGGAAAGTTCTAAATCCAACATACAAAGGGAACTAAGTAGAATATCACAACTACATGGCACAAAAGTATATCACCAATTACTAATTATTTGGTTTATGCAATTGTTTAACAATGGTTATCAAGTCACTAGAACTAATACCATCCAAAGATGAACAGTGGTCACAATTAGATGGAAATCACACAGTTAAAGAATTAGACCGCTTGAGAAGTGTTCACAAAATAAATAAACCATGTTAACTGCCTCAGGTACTTGTATTTCTCCTAGTCAACTACAAAATATTACAACAACAACTCATCCTACACCCTCAACTTAAAATCAAAGAAAAACTGAACTAAAGGTTAGGGTATACCTAGAGTAGATCAAGCATGGGGATCATGTTTTGCCTCCCATGTATCACCTGATTTAACATTGCAACACGAATCAGGTGTATCGATTACTTCAAACTTCATCGAGACAAATAGTAGCAGTACTTTTCATCGAGCCTTTTGGACTAATATAAAGTTTGACTCATTGCCCATTTACCTTGAAGGTGCTGCCATCATCATTTTCAAGTTCTACTACTCCAGATGAGTTGACTTGACTAACTCTAAATGGGCCTGACCACCTGGAGTTAAGCTTACCTGGGAACAGTTTTAGTCTGGAATTAGACAGAAGCACCAAGTCACCTTTTTGGAATTCTCGTTTCCCAATCCTCCAATCATGATACTTTTTCATATTTTCTTTATATAGGTCCACTCTTTTATATGCCCTGAGATGGAATTCATCCATCTTATTCAGTTATCCCAATCTTAGCTCTGCTACTTTCTTCCAACTCAAATTTAACCTTTTGAGTTTCTTTAAAGCCTTGTGCTCCAGCTCGATTGGTAAGTGGCATACTTTGACATAGACTAACTGGAATGGTGACATGACAATGGGTGTCTTGAAAGAAGTCCAGTATGACCACAAGGCATCATCGAGCTTTTGAGACCAGTCTTTCCAACTAGCGTTCACCATTTTGGCTAGGATGGCTTTAATCTCTTGATTTGACACCTCCACTTGCCTACTAGTTTGTGGGTGATATGGAGTGGCTAATCTATGCTGTTTCACCTTATATTTATCTAAGGCAGCTCAAAACACTTTTTTGTAAAAATAAGATCATCCATCACTTATAATAGTACGTGGTACTCTAAAGAGAAAGAAGATATTCTTCTTGAGAAAAGCAACAACCCTCTTTCCTTCATTATCAGCCAAGGCAATAGCTTTGACTCATTTCGAGACATAGTCAACAACAACTAAAATATACTTCATCCCATAGAGCTTACAAAAAGACCCATGAAATCAATGCCCCAGACATCAAATAATTCCACTTCAAGCATCTTAGTCAAAGACATCTCATGTCTTTTGTAGATCGACCCCTACCTCTGACATTGGTCGTATTTCAGCATAAGCTCATAAGAATCCTTGAACAATGTTGGCCAATAATAGTTGTTCTGCAACACCTTCCTAGCCGTTTGGTCACCTACATGGTGACCTCCAACTGGGGAAGCATGACATGCTTCCAATATACACAATACATGAACTTCCGGCACACACCTTCTTATAATATTATCAGTACATCTTTGAAAAAGATACGGCTCATTCCAGAAGTAATGTGTCACATCATGAAGGAATTTCTTTCTTTGATGGAAAGAAAGATTTTCTGGAATGACCTTACTCATAACATAATTTTCAAAATCAACGTACCAAGGCAATTTCTCCACAGCAGCAGCCAAGATCTCGACACCAGGAAACGTATCATTTATCTTTATTTCATCACTAATTGCCTGCTCACCTTACATTCTAGACAGATGATCCGCAACCTAGTTTTCGCAACCCTTTCTATCTTTGCCTTCAAATTCAAATTCTTGTAGCAGCAACACCCATATAATTAGCCTTATTTTTTCATCCTTCTTACCCATCAAATACCTTAAGGCTGCATGGTCAGTGTGAACCACCAACTTGGTCCCAAGTAGATAAGCCATGAATTTTTCAAAAGCATACACTGTAGCTAGGAGTTCCTGCTCAATGATGGTGTAGTTCTTTTGCACTCCAGTCAGTGCTTTGTTGGCATAATATATTGGATAAAATAGTTTATCCTTCTTTTGTCCCTATACAGCTCCAAGAGCAACACCGCTTGTATCACACATGATCTCAAATGGTTTTGACCAGTCTAGTACAACAATGATAGTGGCCTCAACCCGCTTCTTTTTAAGGCATTAAAATTCCTTCAAGCAATCATCATCGAAGAAAAACTCCACTTCTTTCTCTAAAATTTTGCAAAGTGGATTTGCATCCTTCAAGAAGTTTCTTATTAACCTCTGATAAAAAACCAGTGTGTCCAAGAAAACTATGCATTCCCTTCACTGAAATGGGAGGTGGTAGTTTCTCAATAACTTTAACCTTGGCTCGATCAACCTCTATCCCTTTTGCTAAACTTTTGTGCCCGAGAACAATGCCCTCCTTTACCATAAAGTGGCATTTCTCCCAATTAAGACCCAAATTGAATTCAACACATCGTTTCCAGGACATACTCAAGTTTTCCAAACATAGCTCAAAAGAATCTCCCACCACAGATAAATCATCCATGAAAACCTCTATGGTGTCCTTCACTATATATGAGAAGATAGACATCATGCACCATTGAAAAGTAGCGGGTACATTTCATATCCAAAACAACATCCTCTTAAATGCAAAGGTGCCATATGGGCATATAAATTTCGTCTTCTCCTAATCTTTAGGAGAAATACAGATCTGGTTATATCTAGAATAACCATCCAAGATGTAATACCATCCCCTTCCGGCAATCGATCAAGCATTTGGTCCATAAAGGGTATCGAGAAGTGGTCTTTCAAAGTCTATAAGTTTAGTTTGCGGTAGTCCATGCAAAATCTCCACCCATTCATAGTCCTGAGTGAAATCAACTCATTCCTTTCATTTGCAACTATAGTCATGCCCCCTATTTTTTAGCACACATTGAACTGAGCTTACCAATTTGCTGTCAGAAATAGGGTAAACCACTCCAGCATCCAACTACTTAATAATTTATTTCTTAACCACCTCTTTCATTGATGGGTTAAGACGACGCTGGTGCTCGATGGTTGGAATACAATCTTCCTCAAGTTGTATTTTATGCGTGCAGATGCCAGGGAGAATGCCAACAATATCTGCGATAGTCCATCCTATTGCTCTCTTGTACCTCTGAAGTACTGAAATAAGTGCTTCTACCTGTTGTTCGACCAAATCAGCCATAATAATAACGGGTAGCGTGTTTCTGTTGCCTAAAAACATATACCTTCAATGGAAGGCTTAGCCGGTAGTGTTGGTAGATTAGTAAGATATAGGTCTAGTTTTTTAGGAGAATAAGAGTATGAACCCAATCATGACAAAGCACAAACAGCCTCTTCGTACTTCTCAATGCCTTCATGATCAAAACTCATCAGAACTGTGGCTAAAGGCTCGACAAAAAGTTTCTCCTCTATTAACACCTCGTATTCATCCTCATAATACATATCAACAACTATGAACACACTCATTTCATCATGCTTCTTGTTTGATTGACACACATCAAATCACACCACTTTGTCATTTCTCCTAAATAATAACTCATTAGCTCTCAAATCAATCAACACACTTTTGGTTGCGAGGAAAGGTTGACCCAAGATTATGGACACCTCTAAGTCCACCTTGAAATCCATAATGATGAAATACTCCAGGAGTATGAAGCTATCTACCTTCTCCAACACATCATACAAAATACCAACATGACGATTTACTGACTTATCTGTCATCACGAGTTGCATGTTGGTGGGTGTAGGATTTCCCAAACCTAGCTTTCTATATATAGCCAGCGACATTAGAATAATGCTCCCTACCAGATCACATAATGCCTTGGTTAATTCTAGAGATCCAATCGAATAAGGAATAGTAAATGCTCCTGGGTCTCGCTTCTTTTGCACTAAGGTCCTCGTAGAAATAGCGCTACAATGATGAAGATTATTCTTTAGTTCGTAGCTCACCGCTCTTTTCTTAGTAACAAGGTCCTTCATGAATTTAGCATACCCTGGAATTTGCTTGAGTGCCTCCACCAAAGGCACATTCATTGTCAATTGTTTAAGCATTGCCATGAATTTGTTGATTTTGCATTATCAGTTTTTTCCTTCAATCGTTTAGGAAAGGGAGATGGTGGTGTTGGGAGAGTTTTTACCACTACCTCCTTCTCCTTCTCTTTCCCTTTTCCTAGAGCATAATCAGAACTATTTAGCTTCTCAGACTCCACTAGAATAGTCTTTCGATTCATCATCAACTACCTTATCAGCTACATTTTTTCCCAAAGAAGGGCCAGGTAATATCTTACCACTTCTAGTGGTAATAGTCATACATGAGCCATCATTTCTTGGATTTTGGACTGTATCATTAGGTAATGTTCCACTCTTCTTCTGATTCAGCGCTGCGAAGAGTTCGCTTATTTTCTATTCCAGTACTTGATTGAAGCGGAGTGCGAGTTTACCAACTGACTAATAGATGACAAATTTATCTTCATGGTAGTCACTCTTGAGTTGGTAGCCTCCACTCCCTTTAGCAATTTAGCCATCATATCCTCCATGGACATCTTTTAAGAACTTTTTGTAGTAGCCTCACGATTTCCAGGAGGGACATATAGCCCGCTCCTATTATTATTGCTCCTCCAATTTCCCTACTTTCTATCTTTATAGCTAGGCTTATCATAATAATTCTGACTTTGATTCCCTTGGATATTGCCTCGGAACCCCCCTGATTGTTAATATAGTTTGCCTCTTCTTTTGGATCATCATCAACTCTATCTTGAGATCCCACAACTTTTACCTTCTCAGTGTTGTTTGATAGCAAGTGATCGATTAGCATGTCCATCTGCATTTTTAGGTGAGCCATGTCTTGGTAACGTTTCTCATCTTTTTTGTATTGTTATGCAGTCATACCCACAGAAACAGTGGAGCTTGCTACCACACAGTCTCTGGTATGCCATGCCCGATTCTGTTTGGTCATTCTCTCTAGCATTTCGGAAGCCTCTGGGAATGTAAGATCAACAAATGAACCACCAGAAGCATTATCTATAATTGGTTTTGTTACAGTGTTAAGAGCCCTGTACAAAGTCTCCATCAAATATATGTCCGTCATATTATGGTTCGGACACTGCGTCAGCTTCTTTTTGAATCTCTCCCAGGTTTCATGCAATGCTTCAGTTGGGAGCTGTCTAAAGTTGCTGATATAATCCCTTAACTTTACCCTCCTAGAAGGTGGAAAGAACCTTTCTAGGAAAGATCCTTTCAACTACCTCCAGTTGGTTATAGAATCAAGTGTCAGCCCGTTAAGCCACAATGTTGCCTTCCCAGAAAGACACAATGGAAACAATCTCAAATGGATTGCATTCTAACCCACTCCTGGGTTATCAAAATATTTACAGATGGTGAAAAAGTTCACCAGATGCAAGTTCGGGTCATCCCCAGGAAGGCCACCAAATAACCCCTTCAGATTTAGAAGTTGAATCATAGTACTCGTAATGTTGAATTTTGCCCCAAGTGCCAACGGTGGAGGAATAATTGCACCTGTTTCACCTTCTCAATTCATTCCATCATCATCATCATTAAGGTCATACTGGATCGACTAGTGATCCTGTATTGCTATAAATAGATGGTTCCTATTGGCATTACGCTGTACTAGTGCAACTATTTGTTCAGCACACCTTGGGTTACCAGGGTTTAGCAAGTTCTCATCTCCCAAATCTCCATCCTTAGGATTTGGATGCCGTACTTGTTGACGGACATTCTGCACATTCATCGGAGGTCTAGCTAAGGCTACTAACCTGTCAGCCTCTTGCTAGTCTGCCATTCTTCCAATTCGCTATGGTTCTGGATTAAATGGTAATAATAGTTCTCCAGAACTTCTAGTTCTTAGCATACACTACAAAGATCATACAATAAACAAAAACAACAAATAAATGTAAAACTAGGAAACTTGATTAACAATCAATTAGCGCACACAAACTTTAATTTACAACCGTATTCCCTGACGACAACATCATTTTTGATAACACTCAAACTACACCTCTCATGTGAGAATATATAACCCAACTAGGTTGGGTTCGAATCCCACCGGGAATATGGTGTGAATTTGAGTTGTATACGAGTTAATCAACTGATAGTTTGTAGTTTCTGGTAAATTGGGGGTTATGAGAATTTTACAAATAATTGTTGGTCACTTTAGTTTCAGTGTTTATAATCAAGAGTTTATGGAAAACCAGAATTATGTTCTTATGGGTTTTGGTACTTGACAGATGCTAATAGTGATTCAAGATTCTCACGATAGGTAGGAACAACAGATTATCTTTATCGAAGTTATGCCTTAATGTCTCTCGACCTACTTAAGCATTTAATTACCTAATCTTCTCGGACTTAGGGAATTTATATTCACTGACTAGACGTCACCTCAGGTTAATTAACCTTGTTACAACGTCAATTATTAAACGGAATGTTGGTAGCTTCCAAGTCCCTGTCAATAATTCACTTTCTACTATAGTTGATTTCTTATCTCAAGCAAATCAAAGCAGGTGCTATCTATCGTTTGCAACCAACAGACAATAATTAAAACCTCGGAATCATCAAGGAGTCCTATTACCATTAGAATCTTGAACACTTAGTAACTTACCAAGACCTAACCCATAGATTCCATAATTCAGGTTAAAGGGATTTAGCCACTTATAATGTAATAATCGATACAACAAGTTGAATTCAAAATTTGAAAGATGAACTTATAGTAAGATGAATAGCAACGAGTGTTTCTCAAATTATATCAAAGTAGAAATCCCAAAATATTGATGATAATTTCTTCAAAGTTAATTGTTTTGTTCAAGCCAATAAACTAGAGACAAAATAACAAAATACGTGCATTCCAAAATAGGTTCAGAATCCTCCTCACAAATCCCTAAACTATGCTTTAAACACTTCAGCCTAATTATGGAAACAAAACCACAGAGTTCAGTGTTCTTCTCGGATTAGGTGACGACATTCGTGATGCCTTATTAGGAGGTTGACGACTTATCATGGATGTCGTCAGCTCCTCTTTAATTTTGAAAATTTCTGCTTAAGGCTACCGGTGAATCTTGATGGTTTATCAAAACTGTGATGACACATCATACAATGTTGTCACCTCTTCACCTCAGCTCCCATGTTCTGTCTAAGGCTGACGAGGACTCTAATGGCTTATCACAACGCTGACGGCTCATCACATGTCGTCGTCACTTCTTCCAACTAAATCTTATTCTCTATTTAAGATTGACAAAGAAGATGATAACCTATCAGAGTGCTGACGACTTATCAGGAATGTCATGAGCTATACTTCTCTTCTATTTGCTTCAGATTTCAACTCTTTTACTTCTATCATTGTTGGTTCTCTTACATCTTGACTTCCACTGCAAACTCAAAGATAAAACAATCAAAAATGACAAAAGTTTCTTAAGACTTTGCAATTATGCTTAGTTAAAAGCCTCAAATGTGTTAGCATATGCTCGCACATCACCATGCGCTATGTGATCGGCTTTCAAAGTCTTCTAGAAAGTGGGCCTCAATGGCTCATTGTGTAATGCAATGGAAAGGAGTCTGATTGGACTCCCAAGCGAGTTCATGCAAAGAAAAAAGTGAAGAAATTAATACCTATTCAATAAGAGATTCAAAAGGCAAAACACGTCTTCTTAACATAACATAAACATTAACTCATGTGACAAGCAAGAAAGTAGGAACTAACTCTAATAAAGGGAATCACCAGGTTCCCACTAAGGCAACATTAGCAGTGATTCAACACCGAAATTATGGCAATAAAGAGACATGGCAAGAAGAGATTGATAAGGTAAAAAAATAGGTCGACGAATAATAAATAAAAAAGATAGAAGGAACAAAAATTAGATCATAGACAGAAGGATACCGAAAAATAAAACCGTAACTAAAGAAATGAGTTTGATCATTTTCTCAATTAAGAAAAGACAAAACTTTGACAACCAAATAAATACAAAGGTTTAACAAAATGATAGAACTGCACCAAGGAAAATTCCACCAAAGTTTTCCAAAAGGTAACTAAGGAACTAAAATACATGTTACAAACTGGTACTTACTGTCACCATTACTATTATTATTATTTGAAACAAAATTATCGAGAGAATTTGGGAACTTGCATGTAAACTAGAAAGTCATTGATATTACAAACAAAAGAAAACCGATCTTTACGCACACGATGGTTATGTATACCGAGTCAAAACTGAGTGAGAAAAGGCCAAATTTGCACATAACATATGGGAAATGTAATCAATAAATCAAATTGAAAGTTGTGGGGTCTCTCAAACTGGAAAACAAAAGTAATATCAATCGAGGTTTGAGCAAACTAGAAACAAAAGGGAAGGAGGGCCACATTGATCTTCGACGGAGAATGATTAGGGTCAACACAAACTTTCGAGTTTGGCGTGCACAATAAATTATTTCAACATTAGAATCTCATAGACAAATATGATTCTTACAGAAAAGCCACAAAAATACATTATTGGGGTGATTCAAGTAAAAGAAATCATTTTATTTCTCTATATGATTAAACGTGACAATCTGTGATCTATTGGTCATTGAAAATCTAACCTCACACAATGCCTGGGTATGCTATCCATTAATTAACACTATGGACGCTGAATCAGATAAGTAGGCAAACTATTTGCTAGCATGTAATAACTTAGATAAACACAGAAACATTTAGGCAAAGCACAGGAAAAAGTCTAAATGGAAACTTTCATCATACTATGACAAAATGGGGCTGACCAACTTATACAACGATTTTAAAAGATCATTGTCTCCGAAGTAATATGAAAATATAAAATGAAATAATTCACTGTAAAAATGAAATCTTGATACAAATAAGGTAGAAAGAAAGTATTATTGATGGAGATTAAACCAGAAGCAGGTGATGAGAGATTAAATCAGCTAAACACTCTAACAGACAAAGTAAAGTTTTCTTCTTCATTGGCCGGTGCAAGCAAACAAATAGCTATAAATCAAATTCAACCATCAAAACAAAGAAAAGCAGCCAACTTGATAGCCAAACTTCAATTTAAATTAACAACTAATTCAATCTCGTATATTAAATGAGTGAAAATCTAATACTTGAGGTTTTAAATCCCATAATCCAATTTGATTCAGTTTGCAGCAACATTACTATATCAATTTTCGACAATGGAGCAAACAATGTAATATGAACATAGATTTAGCCAAACAGTGTAATGACAACCAACACAAACAAATCCTATAGCCATCGAAGGAATCTACAACAAAAAATCCTAACCACTACGATTACGAAACTACGGAGAAAGATATGAAGAAAATAAAAAGTGATAACGAAATTAAAATGAAGGCGTCTTTACCTTCTTTGGAGAAGCAAAATGAGATTACGATCCTATACGGAGATCACAACCACCACCTGAGGACCTTCCCGTGACTACTAGAGCCTCAAGCAATCCTCGACCTTTTTCCGAAAAAAATTATTCCTCAAATAGAGAAATAACTAGTTCTGCTCAAAATCCCTTTCACCTCTCCAAACTTTCGTCTTCCTTTTTCTCTTCTTTTGCTTTCATAACTTTTTCTCTCTTCCCCCCTTTTTTTTTCGGACCCAAATCTTTCGAACCACGATTTTTGAATCCCCTTTTCAGCTTAACGTTAAGCTTTTTATAGAGAAAAATGGGGGTTCAACTTTGGCCTTCAAAGGATGCGGGATCTCCGAATTGAAGGGCAATTTTGGGAATAGATACTAGGGGATTTGAAATTTGAACTTAAGATAGCATTTTTTTCCCAACAAATTGTACTAATTTTGGATTTTTTTGAACAAATTTGAAGAGATTGGCCAATAGAAATTGGGGGGAATCCAAATCGTCCTTCAAACCAATAAAAATCACCCAAATAGGTACCAAATTATACCATTATCCCAATATTTGTGGGGTTAGCTATTGGGGGAAGACACCTAGCTTGTTTCTAGAAGGTTTGAGTGTTTTCTTCATGTGAACCCATGTGAGACGCGTGAAGAAGGCTGCAAACGGGTTGATTTAGTTGAAATTGGGTTGAAAATAGGTCAGGGTGCAAAGTTGATGGAGTTGTCATGTATAGGTTGCTGTTCGGTTGATATTGTTATTGTTTATACGCGGTTTTGCTGCTTTGGAGGAGAAGGGGGAAAGATAAAGAAGATTGGGCTGGGTCAGATGGCTTTGGGTGTTGGGCCGACTGTTTGTTGTTGGGTTAATTAAACTGAAGGAAAAATTGGGCTGATGGGAGTTGGTTTGTTCTTTTTATTTAAATGAAATGGGCTGCTGGATAAGACAAAATTGGGTTATGATTTGGGGTTATTTAATAACCCCAATTAAATCTAATCGGGTTATTAAGTAACCCTAATTAGATTTAATTGGATTAGAATAATCATAATTAAATTTAATTGGATTAAAATAACTCTAATTAAATTTAATTAGATTAAAATAATTCCAATTAAGAAATGGTAAGTTTTGGGGATTAAGACTGAATTACAATTTAAGCAACTTAGTTAAACTCTAACCAAATTGAATATCCATTGGTCAATTGTATTACAATTGGGTCCAATTTGATTTCAATTGAGGTCATTTTTAATTAGTTCACTAAATTGAATCGCAATCCGACACGAATTAAGTAACAAATTAACGTCGAGTTTCTTGATTTGATAAAAATCAAACAAATATTCCTCCAAATAAAATATTTTGAGAATAAATCATATTTAAAATCAAGAATTTATCCATTTGGATCGATTTTCAAGTTTAATCAATAAAAGTCTAATTTTGATAAAAATGTTCATTTAAACAATGAAATTTATACACGCTCGTATACATAGATACGAAAACATATCATCGTTAATTAAATAATAAAATTAACTCAAATAAATATTTTAAATTACATTTATTTAAATAAAATAATTATCGTAATTTTATTTTAAAATTGAAGAAACTTGAATTTAAATTATGTTGTGGAGGGCAAAAATTAGGTATCAACATATATTTTCACAGAAAAATCTAAACTTACATCAGAGAAGGTGGTTAGAGTTGTTGAAAGACTATGACATGAGTGTTCTGTATCATATGGACAATGCCAATGTACTGGAAGACGCCCTCAGTAGGATGTACATGGGTAGTGTTGCTCACGTTGAGTATGGCAAGAAAAAGCTAGTTTGGGAAGTTCATCAGCTTGCCACACTAGGTGTCCGTTTGGTTGATTCGGCTGAGGGTATTGTTTAGGTGTAGAGTAGTTAAAAATCTTCTTTATTTTCTAAGTTGAAAGAATAGCAGGACAGGGATCACAGTTTAGTTAAGATGAAAGAGTCTGTCTAAGATCATAAGATAGAAGTTTTCTCCCAAGGGGGAGATGGTATGTTGTGTTGCCAGGGTAGGATATGTATGCCATGTGAAGATGATGTGAGACAATGAATTCTTTTCGTAGTGCATGGTGTGCATTACTCTATTCATCCAGGGGCCACTAAGATGTACCATAATAAATGGGAAGTCTATTGGTGGAGTAGGATAAAGAGGGACATTGCAGAGTTTGTGGCTAAGTGCTACTTATCAGCGGGTAAAGATTGAGCACCAAAAGCCTAGTGGTTCCATGCAGGAGTTTGGTATTCCCACATGAAAGTGGGAAGAAGTGAATATGGACTTCGTGATAGGTTTGCCTCGTACTCGTCACCAGCACGATTTTATTTGGGTTATTGTAGATAGGATGACCAAGTCCGCCCATTTCTTTCTAGTCCATACTTCCTATTCAACTGAGGACTATGAAAGGCTCTATATCAGAGAGTTAGTTAGGTTTCATGGTGTCCCGTTGTCTATCATTTCAGATAGAGGTACTCAGTTTACCTTTCACTTTTAGAAAGCCTTCCAAAGAATCTTGGTACCCAAGTCCACGTCAGTACAACCTTCCACCCCCAAATAGATGTTCAAGCAGAAAGGACCATTTAGAATTTAGAGGATATGTTGAGAGCGTGTGTCATTGAATTTAATGGTCGTGGGGATGACAATTTACCTTTGATTGAGTTCACGTACAATAATAGCCATCACTCTAGTATTCAGATGGCCCCGATTGGGGTTTTTTATGGGAAGAGATATATATCTCCGATTAGTTGGTTCAAAGTAGGTGAGGCTGCTGTAGTAGGGCCTGACTTGGTGTTTGATGCTTTAGAGAAAGTGCAGTTGATCAAGAAGAGCCTTAAGACAGACCAGAACTAGCAAAAATTTATGTAGAGATGAGAAGGAAAGATCTTGATTTTGAGATTAATGAATTTTTGTATTTGAAAATATCTCCCATGAAGAGAGTGAATAGATTTGGTCAGAAGGGGAAACTTAGTCCCCGATATGTAGGTCCCTATAGGATTCTGACTTATTTTGGGATGGTAGCCTATGATCTTGAGTTGCCTGCAGACTTAGTATTTGTGCACCCACTGTTCTATATCTCCATGATAAAGAAGTACATAGGTGACCTAGTAGTTCTAGTCCCTGTAGAGAGAGTAGATGTTTAGAATAGTCTCTCCTACGAAGAAGTCCCAGTCAAAATCCTTGATCGTCAGAACTGTAGACTAATGAACAAAGTAATTTCCTTGGTCAAAGTTCTTTGGTGGAACCAATCCGTTCAGGGAGGCACTTGTGAAGCAGAAGTAGACATGCGAACCAAGTAGCCTCATCTCTTCTCCCCAGACTTAACCTAAGCCTAAGGTAATAGTTTTCATTAGATTTACTCTATTCCATGGTTAGTTCTAGTTGCATATCCTTTTCATATAATTTATGCATTCATCAATCAATCCATTCATATGTTATGTCTTAAGATGATGACATATTTCTGCTATGTAAGTAAGTATAGTCGTAGTACCTCAGTGCCTCTCAGCTTAATCAGTCTCATTCGAGGACGAATATTCCCAAGGAAGAGATATTGTAAGACCCCATAGGATTCTACGTTAGTTTTAGCTTATTCTTGTATGTAGAAAGGGGTCTAGGACTTAGAGTATTTTACTAAGTTTTAGGATTGTTAGTTCTGGAGCCTTCAAACTTTGATGAATTTTAATTCAACCTTCCCGGCCTTAAAACACAAATTTCCAAGTTGATTTATGATCATGGTCACTTGTAGGTCATCTAAGGTGAATTTCAGATTTTTTTTTGGACTAGCGCAAGGGTGAGTTTGGATGTCTAAAATAGAAAGCGGTCGCAATACTGGCACTTCGCGTGGGCATTTACCCAGGCTCAAGGTCGCACAACGAGGGCTGCTTGACCCAAGCAGGGGTCGCATCATGATGGCCGTTTAACCCAAGCAGGGGTCGTGGCACGATGGTACCCTCGTTCAACATTTTTAATCCAGGTTTATGGGGGTAAATGTGTTATTTTCCCCTTACATTATTCAACCATTACACGAAATCAAGCCTCCCAAAGGGGAAACTCACTCATTATTTCACAAAATTCTCTCAATAACAAGCCCTAGGTTCATCAAATTTAAGTCCAAGTCTCAAAAGTTCATCATCAATTTTCACGAATTTAGAAACCAAGGTATTTTAAGAGTTCATGCTTGGGTTCCTTCCACCCTTGAAGTTCAAGCATACCTTTTTCAAAACTTAAATTATGAATTACATTCTTGAATGGAAATTGTGTTCATATATGTATTGTTGTGTGGTCTTAATCTAAGAGGACTTAAGTTTCATATAAATAAACTATTATGTGTATTAATTCATGTAACCCTCATGTTTAAATCTTTGAATTGTGATGTTGAATGTGATAGTCATGACATACATATGTGCTCATTCTCATGAATAAGAATTATGCATCCTAGGTGTTAGATAAAATGTCTATGTGAATGAATTGTGCATAGTAGCCTATGTGTGATGCTTCTAAAATTGAGATATGGTTCCATTATATATGCTATCAAGTCCTGGGGTTTTGAATATCCTAAATTAGCTGTGTACCTTGTCTTTAGTTGAAATAGAATAATTCTGTAGTATTCCAAACAGTAGCAGTCAGTCAGTTAGCAAAATTAGTTTGAGTTCAGTCAAGCCTAGTATAGCCTAGTGATCAGTTTCAGTGTCAATTTAGTTGGGAGTAAGATTCAGCACTGAGCGAATCCAGGGATGGGGGCATTCCTGCAAGTATAGGGCTTGACCCTTAGAAACTGTCCCTGAGTTACAAAACTACGTAGGAAGCATATGGTAAATCATTTTTCTATCATATTAGGGTTGACGTAGCTATATAGATCTCATGAGTCTTTCTACCAAATTAGGGTTGACCTAGCCAGTGTTAGTAATCCGTGGCACGGTGCTAATACCCTTCCAACTGGGTTACAGATTGGACCCTAAATCAGTTATAATCGAGCTATGTCAGTTAGATGATAACTCCCACAATCTTAGTTCCAGTATTCAGTATTTAGTTTAGAACTCAGTTCAGTTCCACATGATTATGACTTTAGTTATCAGTATGCAGTTACCAAAACTCAGTATATCTGTTCAGATTAATTCAAATAGACGATATATGATTGGTAGTGCATGTTTAGTACTTTTAGTAGTCCCAGTTTTGTATGTACTCTCATTCAATTACTTTATGATATTTAGTTACTATTACTCATGCGCATGAGCCCTTGCATATCATCCTAACTTCTCCTAGAGTACCAGTACTTTCAAAGTACTGAGACATACTCGCTTTGCGCTATGAATGTCTCATATGATAGGTTCAGATGCTTGGGTTCCTGTACTTAGCCAGACTGATCTGCCAGTAGCAACTCTAAAAGTGAGTCCTCATCTATCGAGGGCATGACTTTTATTCAGTTCTAGCATTATTTATAGTATTTCAATTATTTCAGACAGTAGTTGGAGTTAGTTGGGGACTGTCGCAATAACTTTTTAATTTCAAATGTTTAGAGGATTTCAAACATTATCAGTTTGCTATTGTTCCACAGTTGTAACCAGTAATTAGTTATTTTCAGTATTATGAACCTTATGGAATTTTCAACTTTACTTTTGAATATGTTTCATGATTATTATTATTCAGTATTTACAGCAGGTACCAGTCATGGGTTAGCTTGTTTACCTTTGGTTTCATAAGTACCGTGTGATGCCCAGGGTGTAGTCTCGGGGTATTACAGTATACAACAATCAATTTTGGGTGTGAGAGATTAACTTCGCATCCTTACACCTCAAGACCGACCAATTTGGCTTCAAGAAATGTGACTATGTGTAAGAACCTGTAAGATTGTTGGACCGTTTCAGCTCATTCTTGCATGTAGAAAGGAGTCCAGGACTTAGAATATTTTATTAAGTGTTAGGACTTATCATTTCTAAAGCCTTCAAACTTTGATTAATTTTAATTCGACCTCCCTAGCCTTTAAACACCAATTTCCAAGTTGATTCATGAACAAGGTCACTTGTAGGTCACCTCAGGCGAGTTTCAGAGTTTTTTAGACTAGCGCAAGGGTGAGTTTGGATGTCCAAAATAACAAGGGGTCATAATAGGGCTCCGTCGCAAGGGCTAGTTGACCTAGGCTTAGGGTCACACCATGAGGGCTGCGTGACCCAAGCAGGGGTCGCGCCGCGATGGCCGCTTGACCCAGAAAGGGGTCTCAGCAGGAAAGGGACCCATGTTCAACATTTTAATCCAAATTTGTAGGGGTAAATGGGTCATTTTCCCCTTACATTATTCATCCATTACACAAAATCAAGCCTCCCAAAGGGCAAGCTCACTCATTATTTCATAAAATTCTTTCAAGAGAAAGCCCTAGGTTCTCAAATTCAAGTTTAAGTCTCAAGAGTTCACCATCAATTCTCACAAATTCTGAAAGTAAGGTATGTTAGGTATTTATCCTTGGCTTGCTTCCTCCCGTGGAGTTCTAGCATCCCTTTTGAAAGCTTAAATTATGAATTACACTCTTGAATGGAAATCATGTTCATGTATGTATTGTTGTGTAGGCTTCAAGCCAAAATGACTTGAGTTTCATGTAAATAAACTTGTATCTTTATTGATTCATGTAACCCTCATGTTTAAATCTTTGCATTGTGATGTTGTATGTGATAACCATGACATACATATATGCTCATTCTCATGTATAAGAATTATGCGTCCTAGTGGTTTGACAAAATGTCTATGTGAACGAATTGTGTATGGTAGCCTATGTGTGATGCTTCTAAATTTGAGATATGGTTCCTTTGTCTATGCTATCGAGTCCTGGAGTTTTGAATACTCAAAATTAGCTATGTACCTAGTCTTTAGTTAAAATAAAATGATTCTGTAGTATTCTGAGCAGTAGCAGTCCATCAATTAATAGAATCAGTGTGAGTTTAGTCAAGCCTAGTACAGATTATTGATCAGTTCCAGTGTCAATTTTGATGGGAGTAGGATTCAGCGTCGAGCGAATCCATGGATGGGGGTATTCCTGTCAGTATAGGGTTTGACACTTAGAAGCAGTCCCTGAGTTACAGAACTACGTAACCAGTGTTGGGTAAATTGTCTTCTTATCAGATTAGGGTTGACGTAACTCTATATATCTCATGAGTTTTCCTGTAATATTTGGGTTGACCTAGCCAGTTTTAGTAACCCGTGATACGATGCTAACACCCTTCCAACTGGGGTTATAGGTTGGACTCAAATCAGTTATAGTTAGGGTATGTAGGATTGATGATAACTCCCACAGTCTTAGTTTCAGTCTCAATTCTAGTATTTAGTAATTAGTACAGAACTTAGTTCAGTTCTACATGATTATGACTTTAGTTATCAGTATTCAATTACCAGAACTCAGTATATCAGTTCAAATTAATTCAGACAAATGATATATGATTGGTAGTGACCGTACTTAGCAAGACCAATCTTCCAATAACAACTCTAGAATTTAGTCCTCATCTATCGAGGGCGTGACTTTTATTTAGTTGTTGCATTATTTACAATATTTCAATTATTTCAGACAGCAGTTGAAGTTAGCTTGGGCCTGTCCTATGAACTATTTTATTTTAGTTGTTTAAAGGCTTTCAAACATTATCAGTTAGCAGTTGTTCCACAGTTGTACCCAGTAATTAGTTATTTTCAGTATTATGAACCTTTTGGAGTTTTCAGCTTCACTTTCGCATATGATTCATGATTATTATCATTCAATATTTATAGTTCGTACCAGTCATGGGTTAGTTTGTGGTCCTTCAAGGTCGTAAGTTTCGTGAGATGACTAGGGTATAGTCTCAGGGTTTTACACTATGCAACAATCGACTTAGGGTGTGAAAGTTTTAACTTTGCCTCTGTATACCTTAAGGCCAATCAATTTGGCTTCATGATTGGTGACTATGAAACAATCGACTTAGCGTGTGAGAGTTTAACTTTGCTTCGTACTCCTTAAGATTGACCAATTTGACTTTAAGATTGGTGAATATGTAACAATCAACTTAGGGTGCGAGAATTTAATTTTTTTCTTTGCCAACATTAAGACCGACCAACTTGGTTTCAAGTTTGGTGTCTTTTCTTCAAGTATGGTTCCTTGTTGTAGTACCCCGAATTTTCTTCCTAGCTAATTTCATCCCAAGAATGACTATTATTAGCTTCTAAAGTGAATGATGATTATTCCACGAGAAAATTTTCAAGATTTTCACTTTTTGTCATGTGGAAAATTCAATAATCTTTCCAATGATATAAAATTCGCCCAAATTAGACACTCGGGCGAAGAGTTAGAGCCTTTTTAGTGAGACTGTGAATCACCTGAGCCTCCAGCACATCGCGGACATAGCTCAAATGGCAATTGACAATTTCCAGTGTTGCTCCATGATTATGGTTCATCGCGCCAAACTTTCAGGTGGCAGACAAGGTGGCAACGCGATAGCTCCGCATCGTTCCCCCGTGCAATTTCCCATTTGTCACTTTCTAGTGACTTGGCGCGATAGTGGCGCGTTGTGCCAAGGATGAGAATTAGGAAATTTTCTCAGTAATTAAAGACGTGTCCTAGGGTTAAAAGGGTCAATTTCCCCACCCTATATAAGCCTTATAACATGAGATTTGGCCATAAGTCAGCAACTTATACTCAATTACTCTCAAAAACTCTCATGAACAATCCCTAGGGTTTTCATAGAAGGTTCAATTCCAAGGGAATTCATCATCAAATTTCAAGAATCTCTTCGTAAATCTTCACAAAATCATGAACTAAGGTATGCGTAGTGTTCATCCACAGATCCCTTTCATTCATGGAGTCCAAGAATCATGTTTTAAATAACCTATTGTGATTTGGTTGTTGTTATTTGGTCATGTTCATGTTTTAGTTGTTATTTATGTTTCAAGATGGTGTCTTGATGACTTTCCATGAAGTATGTGAATTTGTTGATAGAAAACCTATGAGTTTGTGTAGTTTTAGATTTTTAAATTGATGATTTCAACTATGCTATAAAGTATGCATGTAACGTGTTTGATAAAGTGCCTAGAATGATAGAATCATGTGCCTTATGACTCCATAGTATCTAAATGACAAGTCCATGCTAACCCTTATAATGCAACACAATTTACATGCTCTTTTTGTGTATTGACTGTTGTGTTATGCAACGTTCATGATATTGAAGTCATGTAAGTATGTGCATGTTATATGCATTTCCTTCCATGATCAAGATAATGATAACTATGTGAAGCATGAAATCCATTATTTATGGCATTATGAATTACGAACTCTATTCCTATGATCACGAAGTATTATGAATTGTTGGTGTTCATCATGTATTCATGAATGTCATGCCTTGTTAGTTTCTTTCTATCGAGTCCTAGGGGTACTCGTACCCAAAAAATATAGTTGTGTGCCTAGAGCCAAGTTATGTTTAAACGATACTCTCAGTCAATCCATGTTCCATAGAAGTCAGTCAGTCATGTGACTCAGGAAATCTCAGAAATTTCATGAACTCAGTACTCAGTAAGATCAGTAATCTTATAAACTCAGTCAGTTATCAGATATCAACAGTATTTCATCGGTTGACAGAATTCAATAAACTTAGTCCATGCACAGTCAGTTAATCATGTTCAGTCTCTTCAGATAGGAGTAGAAATTAGCACCGAGTGAACCCAAGAGTGGGAACACACACTATCAGATGAGGGTGTGATTCTTAATAGTCATGCTTGTGTTCCAAAACTATGTAGCCAGCATAGGTTGTGATATCAACATATTAGATGAGGGTTGATGAGGTGGATAGGAACTGTCAGCTGAGGGCCTCACCGTTGTCTTTTGGGGAAACTATCATATAAAGGTACCTACAGTTATCCTTACCAGTGGCGCGGTATTGACAACCTTCTAATCACGGAATAGATTGGACTCCAACTCAGCTATTCTAGCATATTTAGGGCATGTCGGTTAAATAAATATTCCCACAGTTTCAGTATCAGTTTCAGTAAAAGAACTCAGATAGTGCTTTACATTTCAGGACTGTCAGATACAGTCAACTCAGTCATAGTCCATAACTCAGATAGTTCCATTAGATTTAGGACTGTCAGACAAAGTCACTCATGTTATCAGTTATTTTAGTTATCAAAACTCCAGTATCAGTCTTGCTAGATATCAGTAAATTCATGTCATCATTATATAGATTCAGTTATCATGTTCTCACAACCTCAGTTATTGTGTATTCATGTGTGCACTCTCATGTTCATATTAGTCAGTCAGTTATTATCATTCATGCATGTAATCCCAATGTATTCAACCTACCTCACACGTATACTTAGTATATTCCTTTGTACAGATGCATTTGCGCTATGGTGTTTTCTTTTAATGTTACACCATAGGTTCAGAGACACGACTTCCAGATCAGCAGCAGCGGTAGCATTCTAGGGTTCAGAGTTTTAGCAGTAAGTCCTCATTCTCAGAGGACGTGATCTTATTTTATCATATTAGTTCAGTTTTCAATTGACAGAGTTAGTTGGGGATATGTCCCATCAACTCCTTAGTCAGACAGTTAGAGGATTTCAGACGACTATAGTATTTTTCATGTTTTTCAGACTTCAGGATTTTAGATTAGTTTTGGTATTGAGATACCACTCTATGTTAGATGATAACACTCAAGCTACAGCTCTCGTAAGAGTGTAAGCGGTCGTTGTCAAATATAGAACCCAACTGGGTTGGGTGTCGAATCCCACAGGGAATACTTGGTCACTAAGTAAGCAACGATTATTAGACTTTTGATGAAAGTTCTGCGAATAAAGGGGGGATTTTGTGCGTGCAAATGATGTAAACAAAATAGTAGAGTAAAAATAGAAAATAGAAGAGTAAAACGGAGTACTTGGTAGGTTTTAATCAATGAGAATTGAGATTTAGGGTTATGTCCACCTTATGAGTTATACGTATCCCGGGCAACGGCGCCAAAATTTAATAACGCTCAAACTACAGCTCTCGTAAGAGTGTAAGCGGTCGTTGTCAAATATAGAACCCAACTGGGTTGGGCGTCGAATCCCACAGGGAATACTTGGTCACTAAGTAAGCAACGATTATTACACTTTTGATGAAAGTTCTGCGAATAAAGGGGGGATTTTGTGCGTGCAAATGATGTAAACAAAATAGTAGAGTAAAAACGGAAAATAGAAGAGTAAAACGGAGTACTTGGTAGGTTTTAATCAATGAGAATTGAGAGTTAGGGTTATGTACACCTTATGAGTTATCGCATCTATTGACTATGAGTTATGCGGAATTCAGATATGCATGTGCTTATAGAGATTCGTATTCTATGGTAAATCCAGGCGTCTTTTGACCATCAAGGATTATTTCACTTTAACTCTTTCGAGCTTAAAGCGTATCTAATGGTACAAAGTCTCCAAGAGGTTAATCCAGTTACGACACTAACATTTAAACAGGGGTTGGTGCCCTATTTCCTTGACATTCTCTCTTTTCCAGACATGTAACTTTTTGTTCGAACAAGTTAATGCTATACTAGCGTATTCTATATGTTTGCAACCACAAGAATTTAAATTAAGATAAAGAGAAGAATGATATAAGCAGCATACGTGTCAAGAATTCACAAACTCATAGCAATAGATAGTTTCTCATAAGGCTTCCATAACCCTAACATAGAAGTTTAGCTACTCATGAGTGCAACGGAAAACACAATAGCAATTTTCATCATACCAAAATAAGAATCTCACGTGAAGTATGTTTTGGTAGCACTTGTGGCGTGAATTCCTTGCAAATAGCGTTTCTCTTGTCGTAAAAATTAAAAGTCAAATAGATGAAAAATAATGTCAACAACGAATTTGTGAAGAAAAGGAGAAAGGATCGAATAGGGAGGAATAAGGATAAGGGTGGCGGTAATTGGTTAGATGAATTGATGGATGGATGCTGAAAAGTTCAGCAGAATATGGTTTTTATAATACCCATATCCTATTCCTACTAAGCTACTGCATACTTATCCTAATCCTACTAGGTTACTACATCCTTATCCTAATCCTACTAAGTTACTGCTGATCCCCAAGTCTTTGGAAATGCTGTTTTTGCCCGGGACAAGTTTTTCATGCATCACTTTTAGTCCATAAGCGTCCAAACGCTGCTTTCCTTCTTACGTGAAGTTTCCTTTGGCGTCCAATTTCCATAAAATACTGAAATCTTCATCATTTATACCTGAAAACTTGCTAATCACGTTGGTCAGCTCACTTACAGGAAAAAGAAATAAAAGTGCAGGAATTATATATTTTGTCCTTAAAACTTAGCTAAAATATTGGTAAATTAATGTGCTTTAGGCGTGTAAATGCGCCTAACATCAACACCCCACACTTAAAGCTTTGTTCGTCCTCGAGCAAAATATCATGTCCATATAAACATCTACTTAGGGTTTCACAGTAACAACACAAAATATTCATCAAGACAGGCACGACAATTATTAACAAATAGTAGTTTTCTGACCACTACTAGAAACAATTCAACCTCCAATTTAGACTCGTGATGATGGTTAATTCGTATTCAAAAGTTAAGGCACAGAGAATCATACACAACTACCCAAAACTCATAACCATGTGTGTCTCACAATATATCACCCATAATCACTCACAAGTATTTCATTTTTCGAAACATGGGTATAAGATTTTCCTTGCTCTCACTCTCACAAAGAATTCATATGTCGCAACTAATGACCATAGGCTTGCCCTTAGTGTAATGCTCCACTAAATATCAGAATGCTATGCTTAGGATCAAATAGGTCTTTTACAGGTTGTAATGTAGGCTAAGGGACAGGTAGGACTATTTTGGCCAAAAATAGTGACTATGTTCCTAAGCGCCTTAATACATCACATTATGCCATTAATACTTTCTTTTAAACAGCTTCTCTACTTTCCTTTTATCTATCACCCCTTCTCACCTCTTTTGTTATTCAATTTTGAACAGAATTAACTTTTTATTTTTCTTTTCATTTTTCTCTCTTCTCTTTTTTATAACACACCTCTATGATAGCCACTCTTTTCATAACAATTTCAAGTACCAATACACTCTAAGGCATCACTCTCACCCAATTTCCTCTTATTTCATCACATGACTTTACAATTTAAAGCACTTAGGAATTTGGATCAAATTATGGTCTTGAAAAAAATAGATTAGGCTTACATATGAGGCTGTCAAAGAAAATGGCTAAAGGCTCAAAGGGACTTAACTAGGATAATGTCCATGGGTAGGTAAAAAGAAGGTAAACAAGTACAGGATGCCAAAGAAATGCCTAAATCATCTCCTAAACTTGCACTCTTTATTTCGCTTTACACACACACCAGGCAAGTTCTAGCATCAGCCACGACACAGAATATACTATTACCTCACACACACAAGGCACATTGTTAACTTTATTGGGAGCAGTATAGACCCTTGACCCAAAAAATGAAGGAATTAAACCATACACTTATCACATAATGAGTCACACTTAGAGCCTAAACGTCTCAATAGTAATGATTTTAGCACAAACTCTTGTCATAATACCATGCCGCCTATCAGAATAATTTTATGCATCAAAATCTAAAAACAAATCTGCGACTAATTAAAAAAATAAATAAATAAATGCAGGCAAAGAAATACAGCATACAAACACCAGCATACCACACTTAGATGGGACACACTGCCCTCAATGGAAAATAAATACGGAAAACCTGATTAGTCGGACTCCTCTTCTATGTCTGGGGTCATACCCCCTGCGTCGGAATCATCATTAGAGTCGTCATCCTCAGAGTTTCCTCAAATTGTATACCAATTGTTCCCAAAAGTGCATCGTGGTAATTGTAGCGAGGAGGATTCAACTTGCTCTTTTCTGACCTTTCTGTGAAGTGGACACTTTTTGTTTTCCTTGTCGTCCTTTTGGGGCCATTCTACTTGAGCTCCTAATAGAGTCATGTTAGCTTCATCTCAGAAGATTCACTGTAATCGGAAAACAAATAGTAATGGCACCCTCCCACACTTAATTTGTTGGTACAAACTAATTAAGTGAGTGATATCGATTACTCAGACTTCATCGACATACGTATAGGCGATATGTTCCAACAACACATTTAGCACAGTCATACTTTCATGTCATCTTTAACTATCCTTTCCAACTCTATTTCATGTAATCTTGACTATGCTTTCATGTTTGGCTTAATGTATTTTTTGAACAAAACTACTACATGGATATTGTATCAAGTTATGGCATAGAAATAATCACAACATCTCATGTTTGTAGTCAACCATAATTTTCATCTCGATGAACAAGTCATTCCAACATGTAAGCTTTTGAGTTACAAGATTATGCAATTTTCTTGACCATGTCAATTACGCAAATGTATGACAGTGTATCAAAATCAAATACAAGTTGGAAACAAGTCAAGAGCATCCTTACGTATTCTTTCACTCACTTAGTTGTATCACAACAAATCAACCATATTCAAATCACCAACATCACTTTAAGATCTAAAATACCATTATAAGAGTAGTATCGTAACACTTATGAAATATAAAAGAAGAACTTACTTGGTGATGTACTTGGAAGATGATCTTGCAAGGGTCAATGAGCAAAAAGAAAATTTTTGAAAGATTTGGAGAGTAAAAGCGGCGCCTAGGTCTAGCAAACAATGTGATTTTGTCTTAAGGTTGAAGTTCTATTTATAGCCCAAGGCTTGGGTCGGGTTTGACCCATTAAAAATTGGGTTAGGAGACCAAAAAGTGAGCATAGGCGACGCCTATGCTATGGTATTGTAGACTCAGAGAGCAAAGGCTTTGGCATAGGCGGCGCCTATACTATGGCATTGTTGGACCAAAGGCTTTGGCATAGGCGGCGCCTATGCTATCGCATTCTACATTCAGAGACCAAAGGCCATAACATAGGCCTTGCCTTGTTCATTGCCTAGATTTACATAGGCCTTGCCTTGTTCATTGCCTAGATTTGCATAGGCAATGCCTAACCCATAGCCTTTGCTTCTTTATTCAAAACTTACCACCTTCAACATGAAACACTTCCAAATCAAGATTTGAAACCAATCTCCTTCTTTATACCTCTTGCAACTACACTTACTCAAAAATAACAAAAATGATTAGAACGATGGGTTGCTTCCTATCAAGAGCCTTAGTTTTGGTCGTGGCCCAACAAAATCCTAGGAAAACAAAATAATTAAAAACGATGGGTTGCCTCCCACCAATCGCTTTATTTATTGTCGCGGCACGACATAGCTATCTCGATTACTTAGACTTCATCGAGATAGATAGTGCATCATTTTCTGAATGGATTCAGATGACAATGGTGCTTACTTGTATGCATGCAATCTTCTTCGAGATGACTCTTGTCCATACATATTCCAGAAAGGATACCAATTATATCATCAATAGTCCAACCCATGGCTCTCCTTTACCTCTTCAGAGCAGATATGAGAGTCTCTACGTGCTATTCACTTAAATCATCCGCAACACTCACCGGAAGTGTATTTCCACTTCCCAAGAATGCACACCTGGGGAGCTCTTTCGATTCTAGCACTGGTGGCTCTTCAATGGAAGTCTTCACTATTGGTGAAGGTCGGTGCTTAAGATCAAGGTCCAGATTCTTAGAAGCATGAGAATAGGACCTTATTCCTGTTAGAGCACAAACGGTTTCTTCATATTCTTCAACATCCTCATGCTCACAATTCGAAAGCACATCAGATAGTGACTCAACAGTAAGCTGCTTCTCTACAGATAATTCTTTCTCATCCTCAAAATAAACATTGTCTATAGAGAACACATTCATATAACTAGGCTGCTTCATCGATTTGCATACATCAAATTGGACCACTTCATCATTCAGCCAAAATAAAAGCTCATTAGCTCTCAAATCAATAAGCGCACTCCCTATTGTGAGGAAAGAACGACCCAAGATTATGGGAGCTTCAAAATCCACCTCACAATCCAGAATAACAAAGTCTGCCGGAAAGATGAAGGTAGAACCTTTACCAACACATCATTCAAGATACCCACAGGTCGTTTTACCGACCTATCTGCCATCACGAGCCGCATATTGGTTGGTGTAGGGTAACCCAACCCCAACTTCCTGTAGACGAATAGTGGCATCAAATTGATGCTAGCTCCCAAATCGCATAATTCCTTGGCAAAATTCATAGATCCAACCGTGCAAGGAATAGTGAAAGCACCAGGATCTGCCTTTTTCTGAACTAACGATCTTGTAGCGATTGCACTACAATGGTGAACATTATCTGCCGGTTCATAGCTTACTGCCCGCTTCTTTGTCAAAAGGCCCTTTATGAATTTAGCGTACCCAGGCATCTATTCTAGCGCCTCCACCAAAGGAACATTAATAGTCAGCTGCTTCAACATCATCATGAATTTATTGAACCTTGTATCATCTGCCTTCTTCTTCAGTCTCTGCGGAAAAGGTGGTGGTGGAAGGGGAATCATTTTCTCCACAACTTTCTTTTTATCTTGCTTCCGATTATTAGCCTTTTCAGGTGTATCATCAGCCTTTTTCTTCAATATCTGAGGAAAAGGTGGGGGGTGGAAGAGGAATAGTTTTCTCATGAACGCGCTCCTTCTGATTTTCAACTTCTACAGAATCATCACAATATACGTCAATAACAATCTCCTCTATATCATCAACCACCTGCTTGTCTTTATACGGATTGTCTAACACCTTACCATTTCTGGTAGTAATAGCCCTGCATGATCCATCATTCCTTGGATTTTGCACAGTGTCACTAGGTAAAGTGCCAGCTTTTCTTTGGTTAATTGTCGCTGATAGTTGACTCAATTGTTGCTCCAGCTATTTTATTGAAGTGGAATGCGAGTCAACCAATTGCTTCATTGAGGATAAATCTTTTATTACCTCAGTTACTCCCGTGCTGGTTGCCTCCACTCCTTTCAACAGCTTAGCCATCATATCTTCCATGGACATATTTCCAGAACCAAATGCAGTGGCGTCACATCTTCCAGGAGGAACATACAAACCACTCCTGTCAGTCTTATCTTTCCAACTACCTTGATCACAGTCCTTGTTTCCAGATCTATCATAATAGTCCGACCTTGGTTTCCTTGGCCATTGCCTCGGAAACCCCCCTGATTATTTAAGTAGTTAGCTTCTTCTTCAGAATCAATTTCACCTCTTTCCTGTGACACAACAACTTTGACTTTTTTGGTCTTCCCTGATAATAAGTGCTTGGTAAGAAGATCCATCTGTGTTTTTATGTGCGCCATATCTTGATCGCGTTCCTCCTCTCTTCGCCTTTGTTCTGCAGTCATGCCAATAGATATAGTAGAGCTTGTTACCTCAGAATCCCTGGTATGCCAAGTTCTACTCTGCTTTGTCATACGATTTAGCATATCACTTGCCTGAATAAAAGTAAGGTCCATGAATGACCCTCCTGCAACATTATCAACCACTGGCTTAGTCACCAAATTCAAAGACCTGTATAATATCTCCATCAAGTGGACATTGGTCATATGATGATTTGGGCACCGCATAAGCTTCTTCTTGAGCCTCTCCCATGTTTCGTGGAGAGCTTCAGTTGGAAGCTGACGAAAGTTGCTGATTTCATCTCTGAATTGTGCTCTCTTGGATGGCGGAAAGAATCTTTCCAGGAAAGCGTCTTTCAATTGCCTCCAATTAGTGATAGAGTCAGGATTTAGCCCATTCAACCATCGAGTTGCCTCCCCAGATAGAGACAGTGGAAATAAGCATAGCCGAATTGCATTCTTTTCAACGCCTGGATTGTTGAATGACTTGCATGTGGAGATAAAGTTGATCAGATGCATATTTGGATCATCGTCTGCAAGTCCACCAAATAAGCCCTTTAGCTGCAACAACTGAATCATGGTGCTGGTGATATTGAACTTGGCTCCAGGTGCTAAGGGCGGAGGAATAATAGCTCCTGTGGCACCAGCTCCGTCCAGATCATCATCATCATCATCATCAAAAGGAATCTGTATAGCTCGGCGTTCAGGCCGAAATCTGGCTTGACAATCTCTTCTGTTCGCTCGTGTCGCCACCTCAACATCACGCCTAGGGTTTAGTAACTCGTCATCCCCTAGGTCCTCATTGTTAGGATTTATTGCTCGCCCAGGGTTATTAATATTCTATTGATGTACTTGGGCAGCGGACAACGCAGCTAGTTTATCCTGCTCCTGTTGAGCAGCCCTTATATCAATTTCTCGTTGCGCCTCCATTCTGTCAACAAAACCTGAATAAAACAAAAACACCAACTAAAAGTAAAATACAAGAATCTTTGACCAAAGGGTCTAGTAATTATCACAAACTTAGATGACAACCGTATTTCCCAGCAACAACACCAAATTTTTGATAATGCTCAAACTACAGCTCTCGTAAGAGTGTAAGCGGTCGTTGTCAAATATAGAACCCGACTGGGTTGGGTGTCGAATCCCACAGGGAATACTTGGTCACTAAGTAAGCAACGATTATTAGACTTTTGATGAAAGTTCTGCGAATAAAGGGGGGATTTTGTGCGTGCAAATGATGTAAACAAAATAGTAGAGTAAAAATGGAAAATAGAAGAGTAAAACGGAGTACTTGGTAGGTTTTAATCAATGAGAATTGAGAGTTAGAGTTATGTCCTCCTTATGAGTTATACGTATCTATTGACTATGAGTTATGCGGAATTCAGACATGCATGCGCTTATAGAGATTCGTATTCTATGGTAAATCCAGGCGTCTTTTGACCATCAAGGATTATTTCACTTTAACTCTTTCGAGCTTAAAGCGTATCTAATGGTACGAAGTCTCCAAGAGGTTAATCCAGTTACGGCACTAACTTTTAAACAGGGGTTGGTGCCCTATTTCCTTGACATTCTCTCTTTTCCAGACATGTAACTTTTCTTTCGAACAAGTTAATGCTATACTGGCGTATTCTATATGTTTGCAACCACAAGAATTTAAATTAAGATGAAGAGAAGAATGATATAAGCAGCATACGTGTCAAGAATTCACAAACTCATAGAAATAGATAGTTTCTCATAAGGTTTCCATAACCCTAATAGAGAAGTTTAGCTACTCATGAGTGCAACAGAAAACACAATAGCAATTATTATCATACCAAAATAAGAATCTCACGTGAAGTATGTTTTGGTAGAACTTGTGGCGTGAATTCCTTGCAAATAGCATTTCTCTTGTCATAAAAATTAAAAGTCAAATAGATGAAAAATAATTTCAACAACGAATTTGTGAAGAAAAGGGGAAAGGATCGAATAGGGAGGAATAAGGATGAGGGTGGCGGTAATAGGTTAGATGAATGGATGGATGGATGCTGAAAAGTTCAGCAGAATAGGGTTTTTATAATACCCATATCCTATTCCTACTAAGCTACTGCATACATATCTTAATCCTACTAGGTTACTGCATCCTTATCCTAATCCTACTAAGTTACTGCTGATCCCCAAGTCTTTGGAAATGCTGTTTTTGCCTCGGACAAGTTTTCCATGCGTCACTTTCAGTCCATAAGCATCCAAAAGCTGCTTTTCTTCTTACGTGAAGTTTCCTTTGGCGTACAATTTCCATAAAATGCTGAAATCTTCATCATTTATACCTGAAAACTTGCTAATCACGTTGGTCAGCTCACTTACAGGAAAAAGGAATAAAAGTGCAGGAATTATATATTTTGTCCTTAAAACTTAGCTAAAATATAGGTAAATTAATGTGCTTTAGGCGTGTAAATACGCCTAACATCATTAGACGTTAGTGCTATTATCTAGTTATATTCAGTATTGAACCTTACGATCTCTCAGTGCATGTTTCCATATTTTTATGTCATACTATGCAGTGTACAGGTACAGATATCAGTCATGGGATAGCTTGTGGTCCTTCAGGGCCATCCATATCGTGTAGCATTCCGGTTCAGATAATTGGGGTGTTACAAATTTGGTATCGGATTCTAAGGTTTAATAGAGTCCTAGGAAGTCTGAAAGTCGTATCTAGTAGAGTCTTGTACATGGATGTGTTGCACGCCACATTTATGTTTAGGATGCTATGAGATTTTTTAAGAAATAGTTTCCATTCTTTCAGTATTCATGTCGTGCTTGTGAGCATAATCACAAGTCAATCTCTCTATCTAATCCGTTTTTCTTCTTGATTTCAGAACATGCCTCCAAAGAGAAGAAACTAGTCATCTCCTTAGCCCGAAGATCCTTTCGGCGAGCATGTTTTTCATGAAGAATTTAGAATCACATTTACCACTTTTTCTCAGTTAGTAGCTGCCCATAATGAGTGGCTAATAGTTATTCCAGCCAACCCAGTGGCCAACTCAGCTGCAGCTAGGATTCGGGACTTCACCCGAATGAATCCTCTAATGTTCCTCGGGTCTAAGGTAGATGAAGGCCCTCAAGAATTCATTGATCAGGTCCATAAGATGACAACTATTATGGGGGTGACTACTATTGAGAGTGCTGAGTTTGCCGCATACCAGTTGTAAGATGTGGTTCATACTTGGTACAAGCAGTGAAAGTCTGAAAGGGTAGATGGTGCAGGTCCAATAGAGTGGGAGAAGTTTGTCTTGGCTTTCTTAGACAGATTCTTTCCCCCGGAGCTAAGAAAGGAGAAGGTTCTAGAGTTCCTCAACCTCAGGCAGGTCAATATAACGTTTAAAGAGTATTCTCTCAGGTTTACTCAATTAGCCTGATATGCCCCTCATGTTGTTGCAGACAACAGAGCTAAGATAAGCAAGTTTGCTTCAGGGGTAAATGATGGAATGATTAACGAGTGCAGATCCACCCTACTAAATAGTGACATGACTTTAGCTCGACTCATGAATCATGCTCAGCATATAGAGGAGCAGAAAATTAAGAAGAGGGAAAACCATAATAAGAAAGCTAGGATAGGTAGCTTCAATCTTAGATAGCCTAAATCAGAAGGAGAAAGCCTTTCCCAGTTTCATCCTAGGTCATAAGTACCAGCTCCTTCTACAAATAGTGCTTCAGTTCTTAAGTTTAGAGAGGGTAACAAAGATAGAGTGCCAGGCTCTAAATCTCAGGGTAGTGTCAGCAATACCTGAACTAATCCCTTATGTTAGACTTGTGGTAAAAAACACAAGGGTGCTTGTAGAGCTGGTAGCGATGTCTTTTTTATTGTGGAAAATCATGCCACAAGGTCAAGTATTTTCACCAGTCGGGTTATCAGGGTCAGTAGAACCATTCCGCAACTCAGTCCGATCGCCCGAACCAGCAGGGTGCCACTTCCAGTGCTACTAGTGGGCAACACCCAAATCGTCTCTGTGATCTTCAGACCTGATAGGTTCAGGAAAATTCTCCTGATGTTGTTACTAGTATGTTATAGATCTTTTATGTTCACGTTTATGCTTTGGTAGATCCAAGTGTATCCTTGTCTTTTGTTACTCCTTATATAGTAGGCTATTTCAGAGTCAGTCCTGAAATTCTAGCAGAGCCCTTTTCAGTCTCTACCCCAGTGGGTAAAACCATCATAGCTCGGTGGGTATACAAAAACTGCCCGGTTATGATATTTTAGAAAGTCACATCAGTAGATTTAGTCTAGTTAGAGATGACTGATTTTGACGTCATTCTTGGCATGGATTGGTTTCATTCCTGCTATGCCACAATCGACTGTAGAAATAGATTAGTTCAGTTTCAATTTCTGAATAAACCAATTGTTGAGTGAAAGGGTAATACTTCAGCGTTCAGAGGTCTGATTGTTTCCTACCTTCGGGCAAGGAAAATGATATCTAAGGGGTGTGTTTATCATCTCGTGCATGTTAAGGACTCTAGTTTTGAATCTCCCAGTCTTAAATTAGTCCCAGTGGTTAATGAGTATTTAGATGTCTTTCCCGAAGATCTTCCAGGCATTCATCCCAAAAGAAAAATAGACTTTGACATAGAAATTCTTCCAGGTACTCAGCCTATCTCTATTCTGCCATACATAATAGTACCAACAGAACTCTAGGAACTGAAAGAACAGTTGAAGGATCTCTTAGATACGGGATTCATCAGACCCAACATTTCTTCATGGGGTGCACCAGTCTTATTCGTGTGCAAGAAAGATGGTTCCCTCAGAATATGCATAGATTACCATAAACTCAATAAAGTCACGATCAAGAATAGGTATGATCTTTCCAGAATCGATGACTTGTTTGACCAACTTCAGGGAGCCAGTTATTTCTCTAAGACAGATCTCAGATCAGGTTACCATCAGCTCAGAGTTAGAGAATGTGGCATTCCAAAGATAGATTTCTGTACTCGGTATGGTCACTTCGAATTTCTATTCATGTCCTGTGGTCTTACCAATGCCCTACCATCTTTTATGGACTTGATGAACTATGTTTTCAAGTAGTACTTGGACATGTTCATCATAGTATTTATAGATGATATTCTGGTCTATTTCTGCACAGAGCACGATCATGCAGACCATCTCAGAATAGTACTTCAGACTCTCAGAGATCATCAGCTATTCACCAAATTTAGTAAATGCAAATTTTGGTTAAGTTCAGTAGCATTCCTTGGTCATATTATTTCCAGTGATAGCATTGGAGTAGATACTAAGTAGACCTAAGCGGTAAAAAACTAGCCTCGATCTGTTTCTCCATCAGATATCAGGAGTTTCTTAGGCTTGGCTGGCTATTACAGATGCTTTTTGAGGGATTTTCTTCTTTTTCATCCCCTATGTCCATATTTACTTAGAATATGGTCAAGTTTCAGTGGTCAGATTTTTGTGAGAAGAGTGTTCAGGAGTTGAAGACTCGACTCACCTTAGTTACAGTTCTAGCTCTTCCAGATGCTTTAGACGGGTTCGTAGTGTATTGTGATGCATCTAGAGTAGGTTTGGGTTGTGTACTCATGCAGTATGGTAAGGTCATATCCTACGTCTCTATATAGTTAAAGATCCATGAGAAGAATTATCCTATTCATGATCTTGAGTTAGCAGTCGTAGTATTTTCTTTGAAGATTTTGAGGCATTATCTCTATGGAGTTTATAGAGATGTTTTCACAGATCATAATAGTCTTCAGTATGTCTTTTCTCAAAAAGATATCAATCTTCTTCAGAAAAGGTGGTTAGAGCTCTTAAATGATTATGACATGAGCATCCTTTATCATTCGGGCAAGGACAATGTAGTGGCCGATGCTCTCAATAGATTGTCCATGGGTAGTTTTTCTCATGTTAAGGACAGTAAGAAGGAGTTAGTTCAGGAAGTTCATCAACTTGCCATACTAGGCATTCTCTTAGTCGATTCTTTAGAGGGCGGTGTATGTGTTCAGAGTAGTTCAGAATAATCTCTAGCTTCCGAGGCAAAAAAAAGAAAGACAGGGATCCTAGCCTTGTCAAGCTAAAAGAGTCAGTTCAAAATTAGGAAGTAGAGGTTTTATCCCAAGGGGGAGATGGTGTTATTCATTGTCAGAGTCGTCTGTCTGTTCAAGGTGTAGATGACTTAAGGCAGTGAATTCTTGCAGTAGCACATGAAGTGCGATACTCTATTCATCTAGGGGCCACTAAGATGTACCATAACTTGCGGGAGATCTGTTGGTGGAGTGGGACAAAAAGAGATATTACAGAGTTTATGGCTAGGTGCTCTACATTCGAACAAGTTAAGATAGAGCATCAGAAGCCTAGTGGTTCCATGCAGGAGTTTACCATTCCTACTTGGAAGTGGGAAGAAGTGAACATGGACTTCGTGATGGGTTTACCTCAAACTCGTCATCAACATGATTCAGTTTGGGTCATAGTAGACCAAATGACAAAGTTAGCTCATTTTCTTCTAGTTCATACCTCTTATTCAGCTGAGAATTACACCAAACTCTATATCAGGGAGTTGGTCAGATTATACGGTATTCCATTATCTATCATCTCAGAAAGAGGTACCCATTTTACCTCTTACTTCAGGAAAGCATTCCAAAAGGGTCTTGGTACCCAAGTTCATCTTAGTACAACCTTTCATCCTCACACAGATGGTCAAGCAGAAAGGACCGTTCAAACTTTAGAAGATATGCTAAGGGGGTGTGCAATTGATTTCAAGGGTAGTTGGGATGACCACTTGCCTTTGATTGATTTAGCATACAACAATAGCTATTATTCCAATATTCAGATGGCTCCATTCGAAGCTCTCTATGGTAGGAGATATAGATCTCCAATCGGTTGGTTGAAGCTAGTGAGGCCTCAGTTATAGGGCCTGACTTTGTGTTTTATGCTTTAGAGAAAGTACAATTGATCAAAGAAAGACTCCGGGCTGCTCAGAGCCGAAAAAAAGTCTTATGCGGATGTGCGTAAGAAAGATCTTGAGTTTGAGATTAGTGATCATCTCTACCTGAAGATCTCTCCCATAAAGGGAGTAAAGAGGTTCGGCAAGAAGGGAAAGCTTAGTCCCTAATATTTTGGCCCCTTCAAGATCCTCAGTCGCTTTGGCAAGGTAACTTATGAGCTTGATTTGCCTTTAGATCTAGCATCAGTTCATCCAGTCTTTCATGTCTCTTGGCTCAATAAGTGCGTAGGTGACCCATCAGTCGTAGTCCCTATTCAGAGCATTGTTGTTCAGAACTACCTCTCTTATGAAGAGATTCCAGTTGAAATCTTGGACTATCAGACTCATAGATTGAGGAACAAAGAAGTCCCTCTAGTCAAAGTTCTTTGGTGATATCAATCCATTGAGAGAGCTACTTGGGAAACAAAAGAATACATGCATGCCAAGAATCCTCGCCACTTTCCTACCAATCCAGATCAAGATCAAGGTAACAGTTCTCCTTAAACTTATTCAGCTTCACGTTCAGTATTAAGTGAAAACATGGTATTCAATTCATGCTCATGTGTCATCAAAAAATTTTTATCAAGTTCCATTGTATATTCGGTCATTCATTCATGTACCAGCTCAGTTATATAATTATGCATCAGACATGCATTCTCATTGTGAGAAAATTTAGTTCCTCAGAGCTCTCAGTCGTACATTCATGAATCATTTACACATACATCAGATATGTATGTTCAGTATGTTATGTTTGACTTGTCAGTCATGAGATCATGTTCCAGTTATCCATATTCAGTTCATGTTCAGATTATTGTTCCCCCTCTCATCCAGTCTCATTTGATGACGAATATTTCCAAGGGGAGATATTGTAATACCCAAAAATGCCTAGTATTAGCTTCTAAAGTGAATGATGATTATTTCATGAGTAGTTTTCTAGATTTTTACTTTTTTTCATGTGGACAATTCAATAAGCTTTCCATCGATATAAAATTCACCCAAATCTGACACCCGGGCGAAGAGTTAGAGCAGTTTTACTGAGACAATGTATCACCAGAGCCTCCAGCGCGCCGCGGAGATAGCTCAAATGACAATTCTCAATTTCCAAAGTTTCTCCGCGATAGTGTCTCATCTCTCCAAACTTCCATGTGGCATACAAGGTGGCAATATGATAGCTCCTCTTCGCGCCCCCGTGTAATTTCCCATTTGTCACTTTCCAGTGACTTAGAGCGATAGTGGCGCATCGATCCAAGGATGAAAATCAAGAAATTTTCTTAGAGATTAAAGACGTGTCCTAGGGTTAAAAACATTAATTTTCACAGCCTATATAAGCCTTATAACACGAGATTTGACCATAATTCAACAACTTATACTCAATTACTCTAAAAACTCTCATGAACAAGCCCTAGGATTTTCATAGAAGGTTCAATTCCAAGGGAATTCATCGTTAAATTTCAAGAATCTCTCAATCAATCTTCATAAAATCATGAACTAAGGTATGCGTAGTGTTCATCCATGGACCCCTTTCATTCGTGGAGTCCAAGAATCATGTTTTAAATAACCTATTGTGATTTACTTGTTGTGATTTGATTATGTTCATTTTGATAGTTGTTGTTTATATTTTAAGATGGTGTTTTGACGACTTTCCATGAAGTATGTGAGTTTGTTGATTGAAAACCTATGAGTTTGGGTAGTTTTAGATTCTTAAATTGATGATCTCACATATGCCATAAATTGTGCATGTAAGGTATTTGATAAAATGCCAAGAATGATAGAATCGTGTTCCTTATGACTCCACAGTATCTAAATAACAAGTCCATGCTAACCCTTATGATGAAACACAATTTCTATGCTCTTGCTGTGTATTGACTATTGTGTTATGCAACGTTCATGATAATGAAATCATACAAGTATGTACATGTTATATGCATTCCCTTGCATGATCAAGACTATGATAACCCTGTGAAGCATGAAATCCCTTATTTATGGCATTGTGAATTCTGAACTCTGTTCCTATGATCAAGAAGTATTATGGATTATGGGTGTTGGTGATTTATTCAGGAATGTCTTGCCTTGTTAGTTTCCTTCTATCGAGTCCTGGGGGTACTTGTACCCGAAAAATATAGCTGTGTGCCTAGATCCACGTCATGTTTTCATGATACTCTCAGTCAATCCATGTTTCATAGAAGTCAGTCAGTCATGTGACTAAGGAAACCTCAGAAATATCATAAAATCAGTACTCAGTAAGATCAGTAATCTCATGAACTCAATCAGTTATCAAATATCAATAGTATTTCATCGATCGATGAAATTCAGTAAACTCAGTCCATGTACAGTCAGTTAATCATGTTCAGTCCCTTCATATGGGAGTAGAAATTAGCACCAAGAGAACCCAAGGTTAGGAACACACACTGTCAAATAAGGGTATGATTCTTAGTAGTCATCTTTGTGTTCCAGAACTATGTATCCAGCATAGGTTGAGACATCAACGCTGTCAGATAAGGGTTGATGAGGTGGACAAGCACTGTAAGATGAGGGCCCTGATGATAGGCGAATTTACACGCCTATATCAATATATTTTGCCCATATTTTAGCCTAGTTTTGAGAACAAATTATATATTTCATGCACTTTTAGTCCTTTTTCCTATAAATGAGCTAACGAACATGATTAGTAAAGTTTCAGGTATAAATGATGTAAAATTCAGCATTTTATGGCTTACTTGACGCAAAAGAAAGCTCACGAACGAAGGAGAAGGAAGCTGGACGCCTAAAGGACGAAAACTGCTGCATGGAAAATCTGTCCCGGGCTAAAACAACATTTTTGAAGACTTTGGGGACTTACAGATACATAGCTGGATTTAGACAATGATACATTAACCTAGTACAATTGGGTTATGTATTTCATTATTTTATTTGGACTATGATAATGTTACCTTAACCTAGTACATTTGGGTTAAGGATTTAAGTAGTCTAGTAGGATTTGGTTATTTATCTCATTAGCTTAGTAGGAGTAGGATATGGGTATTATAAATACCCTATCATGTTAGAGATTTTTATTCATTCACCATTAATCTTACAATCATTTTACACTCTTTAATTCATATTCTAATCTTTCCATTAATTCTTCTTCTATTATTCTATTCTTAAATTCCACAACAAGAGAATCGTTACCAAGCCAAGGAAACACGCCACACGCCTATCACTTGATCTACACGCCATTACTCAATATCGTGATATAATAACAATGTCAATCGTGATCTCCTTCGTATTCATGGGTAACTAAACTTCTCTGTTGGGGTTATGGAAGCCGGATGAGTTACTATCTATTGCTGTGAGTTTGTGAGTTCGGGACACGTATATTGCTTGTATCATTATTCTCTTCATCTTAATCTACATTCTTTGCGGTTGCAAACGCAAGAATACGCCAGTCTAACATTTAACTTGTTTGAGAGAAAGGTTATTTGTCTGGAAAAGAGATAGTGTCAAGGTAGTAGGACACCCTTTCCTATTAAAAAGCTAGTGCCGTAACTGGACTAACCTCTTGGAGAATTCATACCGTTAGACACGCTTTAAGCTTGAGAGAGTTAAAGTGAAATAGTCCTTGTTGAGGTCGAGAGATGCTTGGATTTACCATCGACTACAATTCTCTATAAGCAATTGCATGTCAAAACTCTACACACTCATAGCCAATAGAGACGTATACCTCAGAAGGTGGACATAACCCCAACTCCTCAATTCTCATTGTTTACAATCTACGTAACAATCTCTCTTTTACTTTATTAATTTCAGCTTTTGTTTACATTACTTGCACAATAAGAATCCCTCCTTCTTACGAGACTTGCACCAAAAGTTTAGTAATTTTACTTACTTGTTGGCCAAGCTATTCCCTGTGGGATCGACACCCAACCCAGGTTGGGTTCTATATTTGCTAACGACCACTTTACACTCCTACGAGAGCTGTAGATTGAGCGTTATCAAAAATTGGCGCCGTTGCCGGGGAATACGAGTGTCAATCAAGTTCGTGATAATTACTAGACCCTTTGGTCAAAGATTCTCATACTTTTACGTTTAGTTTTTGTTTTTGTTTACTACAGTTTTTTACTTTAGTTCATGCCCCATACTAGAAGTTCTGGTTAACCGTTATTACCAATCAATCCTGAACCACAACGAATTAGAAGAATGGAAGCACAAGCTGAAATCGACAGGATGGCTGCTCAACACGAGCAAGCAAGATTAGCCGCCCTTGCTGCTGCTCAAGTCCAACAACAAAATATTGATAATCCTGGGCGAGCAAAAAACCCTGACGATGAGGATTTAGGTGACGACGAGTTAATACATCCAACACATGTCGCTGAAACTGCAACACCTGCCAATAGAAGAGGTCGACAAGCTCGGTATAGGTATGATCGCCAACCTTTGCAACCAGCTTTCGACGATGATGATGATGATCTTGATGGTGCCGAAGCCACTGGAGCTATAATTCCACCACCATTATCGCCCGGAGCCAAGTTCAACATCACTAGCACCATGATTCAGTTATTGCAACTCAAGGGATTATTTGGTGGACTAGCAGGCGATGATCCGAATATGCATCTCATCAACTTTATTTCTACATGCAAGTCTTTTGACAATCCTGGTGTTGGTCAGAATGCTATTCGATTACGTCTATTTCCATTGTCTCTGTCTGGGGAGGCAACACTATGGTTGAATGGGCTGACTCCTGATTCAATTACAAATTGGAGGCAATTGAGAGACGCTTTCCTAGAAAGATTCTTTCCGCCATCAAAAAGGGCACAATTGAGAGATGAAATCAGCAACTTTCGTCAGCTTCCCACTGAATCTCTTCATAAAACATGGGAGAGGTTCAAGACAAAGCTAGCGAGATACCCAAACCATCATATGACTAATGTTCACCTCATGGAGATATTGTATAGAGCCTTGAATTCAATAACTAAACCAGTGGTGGACAACGCAGCTGGAGGATCTTTCATGGACCTCACCTTTGGTCAAGCAAGTAATATGCTAGATCGCATGACGAAACAAAGTAGAGCTTGGCATACCAGGGATTCTGAGGTAGCAAGCCCCACTTTATCTATTGGCATGACTGCAGACCAAAGAAGAAGAGAAGAAGAACGTGATCAAGACATGGCGCACATGAAAACACAAGTGCATCTTCTGACAAAACATTTGTTATCAGGGAAGACTGAAAAAGTAAAAGCTATGGCGCTAAAAGGAAGAGACGAATTTGATTCTAAAGAGGAGGCCAACTACTTGAACAATCAAGGGGTTTTTGTGGGAATGCCCAAGGAAACCAAGGTTGGAACTATTATGATAAATCTGGAAGCAAAGACCAAGGTAGTTGGAAGAAAAACAATGAAAAGAGTGGTTTGTACGTTCCCCCTGGTAGACGTGATACCACCACATCTAATTCTGGAAGTATGGAAGACATAATGGCTAAGCTATTGAAAGGAGTGGAAGAAACGAGCGCGGGAGTTACAGAGGTAATTAATGATTTGTCCTTCATGAATCAATTAGTTGATTCTCATTCCACTTCTATCAAGCAAAGAGCCAACTTTCAGCAGCATTCAACCAAAGAAAGGCTGACACCTTACCTAGCGATACGGTGCAAAACCCAAGGAATGATGGGTCATGCATGGCCATCACTACCAGAAGTGGTAAGGTGCTGGACCCTTCTGCAAAAGGCAAGCAAGTGGTTGACGAAATTCCGGACATGGACGTTACACCTAGTGACGTTGCAAAAGGAGATGATGCTGTAACAACTACTTCCAACGTCAAGGATGTTACACCTAGTGACGTGCAACCTAAAAAATGGAAAAACGGAAGCAAGAGGAGAAGAAATCCACGGATAGAACACTTCCATACCCACCACCACCTTTTCCCCAAAGATTGAAGAAGGTGGCGGATGACACTAAGTTCAGCAAATTTATGACTATGTTGAAGCAGCTGACCATTAATGTTCCATTGGTAGAGGCACTTGAACAAATGCCTGGGTATGAGAAGTTTATGAAAGATCTTTTGACAAAGAAGAGGGCAGCAAGTTATGAGCTAAAAGACGATGTGCATCATTATAGTGCAATTGCTACCCGATCGATAGTTCAGAAGAAGGCTGACCCCGGAGCTTTCACTATTCCTTGCACCGTCGGATCTTTGAACTTTGCCAAAGCATTATGTGACTTAGGAGCCATCATCAACTTGATGCCATTATCGATCTACAAGAAGTTGGGGTTAGGAGATCCTACACCAACCAATATGAGGCTTGTCATGGCGGATAGGTCGGTAAAACGACCTATTGGTATTTTATGCGATGTCTTGGTAAAGGTTTCTTCATTTATCTTCCCAGCAGACTTTGTCATCTTTGATTGTGAAGCAGATTCTGAGGTTCCCATAATCTTGGGGCGCCCTTTCCTTGCTACAGGAAGTGTGCTCATTGATTTGAGAGCTAATGAGCTTTCATTCCGAATAAATGACGAAGTGGTTCGTTTTGATATTTGCAAAGCAATGAAGCAACACAAAGATCTGAGTGTATTTTCTGTGGCTGATGTTGTCCTTGATGATGAGAAAGAACGACTTGAAGAAGAGCAAATTCGTGATGATCCTTTGGAGGTTTTGCTCATGAAAGGAGAGATTGAGGATGCTGAATTTTCTGAAGAAGCTATTTGTGCTCTATCGGGATTAGGGACCTATCGCTATACTCCCTAGAAGTTGGATCTTGATCTCAAGAATCGACCCACACCACCAGCTAAGCCATCTATTGAAGAACCACCAATGTTAGAATTGAAAGAGCTGCCAAGTCATTTAAAGTACGCATTCTTAGGAAGCGGAAACACTCTTCCAGTTATAGTGGCAGCCGATTTGGGTGAGCAACAAGTTGCAGCTCTTATTGCGATCTTACGCAAGTATATTAGAGCTATTGGATGGACCATTGCGGATATTATTGGTATTCCACCTGGGATTTGCACACATAAAATTCAGCTTCAAGAAAAGTGTACACCCACCATTGAACACCAAAGGCGTTTAAACCCACCTATGCAAGAAGTGGTGAAGAAGGAGATTATTAAGTGGTTAGACGCAGGAGTTGTATATCCTATTTCTGATAGTACATGGGTAAGTCCTATACAATGTGTTCCCAAGAAAGGAGGTATGACGGTGGTCGCAAATGCGAAGAATGAACTTATTCCACTCAGGCCCGTCACTGGATGGAGAGTATGCATGGACTATCGCAAGCTGAATTCTTGGACGCTTAAAGATCACTTCCCAATGCCATTTATGGACCAAATGCTAGATCGATTAGCGGGTAAAGGATGGTTTTGCTTCTTGGATGGTTATTCAGGCTATAATCAGATTTGTATTGCACCCGAAGACCAAGAGAAGACAACGTTTACATGCCCATATGGTACGTTTGCCTTCAAACGTATGCTATTCGAGTTATGTAACGCACCAGCCACCTTTCAACATTGTATGATGTCTATTTTCTCTGATATGGTTGAAGACACGTTGGAGGTACTTATGGACGACTTTTCAGTTGTCGGTGAGTCTTTTGAAGCATGTTTGGCAAACTTGAGCATGGCATTGCAAAGATGTGTAGAGTTCAACCTTGCGTTGAATTGGGAGAAGTGCCACTTCATGGTAAAAGAAGGAATCGTTCTTAGGTACAAGATCTCTGAAAGAGGAATAGAGGTTGATCGCACAAAAATAGAGGTAATTGGGAAGCTACCGCCTCCAATTTCGGTGAAGGGAGTTCGTAGTTTTCTTGGCCATGCTGGGTTCTATCGTAGATTCATCAAAGACTTTTCCAAAATTTCTAGTCCATTGTGCAAACTACTGGAGAAAGATGCGAAGTTTGACTTTAATGAAGATTGCATAAAGGCATTTGAATGCCTTAAAGGAAAACTCATTGAAGCCCCCATCATGGTAGCACCAGATTGGATTCTCCTATTCGAAGTCATGTGTGATGCTAGTGGTGTAGCCGTTGGTGCTGTTCTTGGACAAAGAAAGGAGAAAATATTTCATCCTATCTACTATGCGAGTAAGGTCTTAAATGAAGCTCAAAGGAACTACACTGTTACTGAACAAGAGCTCCTAGCGGTTGTGTATGCGTTTAAGAAGTTTCGTGACTATCTATTGGGTACTAAGGTAATCGTTCATATAGACTATGCAGCTCTTAGGTATCTAATGACGAAGAAGGATGCAAAACCAAGGTTGATTCGATGGGTGTTGCTGCTGCAAGAGTTCGATTTTGAGGTCAAAGATAGAAGAGGTTGCGAGAACCAAGTGGCCAATCACCTATCTCGACTTGAGAATGAACATGTGGCGCAACCTGAAATTCAGATTGATGATACATTCCCTGACGAGGAGATATTAGCAACAACAATGGAGAAATTACCATGGTATACTGATTTTGCAAATTTTGTGGTGAGTAATGTGCTACCTGCCAATTTATCTTACCATCAAAGGAGGAAGTTTATGCATGACGTTCAACACTACTATTGGGATGAGCCTTATTTGTTTCGAAGATGCGCGGATGGTATCATTCGACGATGTATATCCCATGAAGAAGTGCCCACTATATTAGAAGCATGCCATACTTCGCAAGTTGGAGGACATCATGCAGGCAATCGAACGGTAAGAAAAGTTTTGCAAAGTGGTTATTATTGGCCTTTGATATTCAGAGATGCATACGACTATGTTAGAAGGTGTGACCAATGCCAACGTCAAGGTGCTATTTCAAAACACCATGAAATTCCCATGTCCAAAATTCTGGAGGTAGAACTCTTTGATGTGTGGGGTATTGATTTCATGGGTCCATTCGTGAATTCGTTTGGAATGAAATACATCTTGGTTGCGGTGGATTATGTTTCGAAATGGGTTGAAGCTGTAGCATTGGCCGACAACGAAGGAAAGTGTGTTGTAGCGTTCTTAAAGAAGAATATCTTCTCTTGCTTTGGAGTACCTCGTACTATCATAAGCGATGGAGGATCTCACTTTTGCAACAAGCTATTCAAAGCTGTATTGGCCAAGTATGGTGTCAAGTAACATAAGGTAGCTACGCCTTATCATCCCCAAACTAGTGGACAAGTAGAGGTTTCCAACCGCGAGATCAAGCAAATCCTTGCAAAGACGGCTAATGCGAATAGGAAGGATTGGTCTCGAAAGCTAGATGATGCACTATGGGCGTATAGGACTGCATTCAAAACACCCATCGATATGTCACCTTATCAGCTAGTTTATGGGAAGGCTTGTCATCTACCCATTGAGCTCGAGCACAAGGCATTGTGGGAATTGAAGCAATTGAACTTGAATTGGGATGATGTGAAGAATCTGAGGTTGGAGCAGCTGAACGAACTAGATGAATTCCTTCTTCATGCTTATGAAAGATCAGATTTATACAAGGAACGGATGAAGAAGTATCATGATCAGCGGATTGTTCGACGAAACTTCCAAAAGGGTGATATGGTACTACTCTTTAACTCCATATTTAAGCTCTTCCCAGGTAAGTTAAAATCGAAGTGGTCTGGTCCATTTAAAGTCATCCACGTCTACTCATCTGGAGTAGTCGAATTGGAAGACAATAAGGGTGTTGTCTTCAAAGTGAATGGCCAACGTGTTAAGCCTTATATCGGTCCTCTTGACTCGATGAACAACATGGCCATCACTTATCTTGACGAAGTCTAAGTACTCGAGATTATTACGTCAAGCCACGACAATAAATAAGGCGCTAGATGGGAGGCAACCCATCGTTTTATCATTTTATCATTTTATCATTTTTCTATCGTTTTAGTACTTGTTTTGTTTTGATAAATGAGAAAATCCAAAAATAAGAGTCGTGCCACGACCAAAACTAATGCGCTTGATGGGAGGCAACCCATCGTACTAATCATTTTCATTTGTTTTGAGCAAATATAGGTGCAAGAAGTATTCAACGAGGAGATTGATTTCAATTGACGATTTGGACGCATTGTATGGTAAAGTTGGTAAGTTAGGAATGGTGATGCACAAGGCTATGGATTAAGCATTTCTCATGCCAAAAAAGGCTTCGAGGAAGGCTAGGCCTTGGTAAAACTAGGCGACGAACGATGCACAACCTATCCTATGGCCTAAGGTCTCGGAATCTAGTGTGCTATACACTATGCGCCGCCTATTCCTAGGTATGCTTTTGACTATGCGCCGCCTATGCTATCGAATTTGGTCTCAGTATCTCATATGCCATAGACTATGCGGCGCATATGTCTACAAATGCCATAGACTATGCGGCGCATATGTCATTGATATGCCAAGCATTATGCGCCGCATATGTGGGATCTTTGTCTCCAAAACCGATTGTAAATGGGTCATAACCCGACCCATTCTCTTCCTATATAAAGGGGACTTAGTTTTATAACACAACCACATTAGAAAATACCCTAAAGGCGCCGCATACTCTTCCAAATCTTCTCAAAATTTTCTTCTTTTGCTCTTCCAATTCACAAAACCATCTCCACAAGCTTCAAGCAAGTAAGTACTCTCTTATTCTTCATTTATTTAGCGTAAGTACTACGTTGCTATGTTGATTATGAATTGCTAAATCGTATAAGATCGTTGGTGATGTTCATGTGTTTGGATTGTTGATATAAAATCATGTGAGTGAACATGTACGTAGGAAATTCTTGACTTGTTTCCAACTTGAATATGGTTTCAATAGCATTGTTATGATATTTGCGGAATTATTATGTCTATGAACATGACTTAAGGTTGTTTGGATACTTACATGTTAGACTATCTCGGCCGTCGGGATAAGACATATAGGGCCTACCGACTTAGGAGGTTGTGATTGTTGTATGAATAACGATTCCATGTGGTAACCCCTATGTAGTAGTGTTGCTATATCTACCATGAAAGTAGTCCAATAGCTGCAAGTAAGTGATGCATTGCTGATTTTCTTGTCGGAATACAATCCTAAAACGTATGTCGACGAAATCTGAGTAAATCGACTACTTTCACCTCACTGATTTGTGTTAACAAAACTAAGTGTGGGGTGGTACCCCTATTGCTTGCTTATAGATTGTATCAAGTGATATTGTGCTGCAACTAACACTAATTCTAGTCTTAGGTACAATGGCACCTAAAGCAAGGCAAGGCAAGGAGAAGGCTACCACGTCCCAAAAGGGCAGGAAGAGAGGTCGAAAGGACCAAGGAGAATCATCCTCAGCACAACTACCCCACAGAATGTTTGGAATAAAATGGGTTCTTGAGGAAGAAGCCAAAGCATGGTACAACAGCAACAAAGAAAGAAAATATATGCACGTCGACTTGATCAACAAGGAGACCTTATCAAAGAAGGAGCCGCGTATGTTGGCAAAAATAATGGCTTTGAAGCTGGATTTCATCTTCTGCGACATGGGAGAATGCAACCTTGATTTAACAAGAGAATTTTATGCCAACTGGTCGCCGAACACAACAGGCAATGAAGTCAAAATTCTGGGCCAAGTGTTACAGTTCACCGCGGATTGGATCAACTCTTTTCTTAGCTTACCTTCGGTCGACACAGCACCATTCAAAGAGCTGTACAGCAGGCCTCCTTATAGAGCAATACAACACACACTTTATGGAAGCAGATCGATGGCAAGGTCGGGCAGACATAAAGAAACAGGCCGACACAACACCTTCCCCTATGCTCCACTAAATAGGGAAGACAGAATCTGGATGCGCATTGTCAACTCATGTCTTATTCCTGGGACTCAATACACCAAGATATCAAGAGATAGAGTGTGTTTGGTCTATGCTTTGATGACTAATGTCCCTATAAACTTTGGGGCAATCATTCGATCTACCATGAGGAAGGCCAGACTCCACAAAAGGTCCCACTTCACATTTGGAAATTTGTTGACAGCAATCTTGCGGAAGGAGGATATCGAAGAGGAACCAGCTGACCACAAACTCCCACATAACCCAAAGAAGGTTGATCTCACCAAGGTCAAAGATGCTGAAACAACTCATGGTGTCAACCTTACTACTGCAGAGAAACATGCTCGTGATGAGAGTTTCTTCCGTCATCTCTATGGCATGACACAATTTACTATGATGAGTGGTGGACGTATTCCAACTGCTGAAGAGCTCCAACAGCTGAACCACGACTACCCAATGAACATGCATGCACGGGAGATGTGTGGAGTGGGTGTATACTTTGAGGAACCTCTAGATGATGATGTGCCGACTGATGACGATCGACGCTTGCCTGATTCTGACGAGGAGGAGAACTCTGACGATGACTCTTATGTTGATTCAGATGAAGGGGGTATGACCCCCGACATTGAGGAAGAGTCCTACTGACCAGGTTCTTCGTATTTATTTTCCACTGAGGGCAGTGTCTCGTTTAAGTGTGGGGTGGCGGTATCGCATGCTATAATACTTCTCTGTTTGCACCTATGTTTGAGTTGTTTACTTTGTTTTTTTGTTTTCGTTTTTTTTTGTTTTTTTTTATTTGTCGTTTTTTTTAAAAGTTTTTTCAGGAGTCAAATTTTTTCTAGCTTCGCATGAAATTATTTTGATAGGCAGCATGAGATTATAACAAGAGTATGTGTTACAATTGTGACTATTGAGACGTTTAGACTCTAGTTGTGACTCATTATGTGATATTTTGTGGTTAAATTCCTTCACTTGTTGGGTCGAGAGTCTATATTACTTCCAATCAAGTCGACCATGTGCCTTGTGTGTGTGAGATTAATAGTATCTTCTATGTATGTGGCTGATGCTAGAACTTGCCTGGTATGTATGCAAAGCGAAAATAAGGAGTGTAAGTTTAGGATATGATTTAGGCATTTCTTTGGCAACCTATACATGTTTACCTTCAGTTTTACCTACCCATGGATATCATCCTAGTTAACCCTTTTGAGCCTTTAGCCTATTTCTTTGACAACCTTGTATGTAAGCCTAATCCATTTCTTTCAAGACCGTAATTTGATCCAAATTTCTAAGTGATTTAAAGTGAAAAAGTCATGTGACAACATAAGAGGAATTTGGGTGAGTATAATGCTATAAATTGTAATGGTGCTTGAATATGTTATGAAAAAAAAAGTGCTATCATAAGAGGTATGTTGTAAAAAGAAAAAGGAAAAGAAAGCTGAAAAGTGAGTTGTGCTTAAAATTGAAAAACAAAAAATGAGAACAAGGGTGGTAGAATAAAAGAAAGAAAGGTTGAAAGAAAAATGTGTCAATGATACAATGTGATGTATTAAAGCGCTTAGGAACCTAGTCACTATTCTTGGCCAAAATAGTCCTACCCGTACCTTAGCCTACATTACAACCATCAAAAGACCTACTTGATCCTAATCTTAACATTCCGACATTTAGTGGAGTAGTACACTAAGGGCAAGCCTATGGTCATCAGTTGCTACATATGAATTCTTTGTGAGAGTGAGAGCAAGGATATTTTGATACCCATGTTTGAAAAATATGCTATACTTGTGAGTGATTATGGGTAATATATTGTGAGACACACATGGTTGATGAGTTTTGGATAGTTGTATATAATTCTACGCACCTTAATGTTTGCATGCGAGATGATCACCATCACGAGTCTATGCTAGAGGTTAAATTATTTCTACTTATAATCGAAAAGCTACTCTTTGATGGACAATTGTTGTGCTTGCCTTGATAAATGTTTTGTGTTGTTGCTGTAAAAACCCTAAGTTGATTCTTAGAAGGACATGATATTTTGTTCGAGGACGAACAAAGCTGCAAGTGTGGGGTGTTGATGATAGGCGAATTTACACGCCTATATCAATATATTTTGCCCATATTTTAGCCTAGTTTTGAGAACAAATTATATATTTCATGCACTTTTAGTCCTTTTTCCTATAAATGAGCTAACGAACATGATTAGTAAAGTTTCAGGTATAAATGATGTAAAATTCAGCATTTTATGGCTTACTTGACGCAAAAGAAAGCTCACGAACGAAGGAGAAGGAAGCTAGACGCCTAAAGGACGAAAACTGCTGCATGGAAAATCTGTCCCGGGCTAAAACAACATTTCTGAAGACTTTGGGGACTTACAGACACATAGCTGGATTTAGACAATGATACATTAACCTAGTACAATTGGGTTATGTATTTCATTATTTTATTTGGACTATGATAATGTTACCTTAACCTAGTACATTTGGGTTAAGGATTTCCGTAGTCTAGTAGGATTTGGTTATTTATCTCATTAGCTTAGTAGGAGTAGGATATGGGTATTATAAATACCCTATCATGTTAGAGATTTTTATTCATTCACCATTAATCTTACAATCATCTTACACTCTTTAATTCATCTTCTAATCTTTCCATTAATTCTTCTTCTACTCTTCTATCCTTAAATTCCACAACAAGAGAATCGTTACCAAGCCAAGGAAACACGCCACACGCCTATCACTTGATCTACACGCCATTACTCAATATCGTGATATAATAACAATGTCAATCGTGATCTCCTTCGTATTCATGGGTAACTAAACTTCTCTGTTGGGGTTATGGAAGCCGGATGAGTTACTATCTATTGTTGTGAGTTTGTGAGTTCGGGACACGTATATTGCTTGTATCATTATTCTCTTCATCTTAATCTACATTCTTTGCGGTTGCAAACGCAAGAATACGCCAGTCTAACATTTAACTTGTTCGAGAGAAAGGTTATTTGTCTGGAAAAGAGATAGTGTCAAGGTAGTAGGACACCCTTTCCTATTAAAAAGCTAGTGCCGTAACTGGACTAACCTCTTGGAGAATTCGTACCGTTAGACACGCTTTAAGCTCGAGAGAGTTAAAGTGAAATAGTCCTTGTTGAGGTCGAGAGACGCTTGGATTTACCATCGACTACAATTCTCTATAAGCAATTGCATGTCAAAACTCTACACACTCATAGCCAATAGAGACGTATACCTCAGAAGGTGAACATAACCCCAACTCCTCAATTCTCATTGTTTACAATCTACGTAACAATCTCTCTTTTTACTTTATTAATTTCAGCTTTTGTTTACATTACTTGCACAACAAGAATCCCCCCTTCTTACGAGACTTGCACCAAAAGTTTAGTAATTTTACTTACTTGTTGGCCAAGCTATTCCCTGTGGGATCGACACCCAACCCAGGTTGGGTTCTATATTTGCTAACGACCGCTTTACACTCCCACGAGAGTTGTAGATTGAGCGTTATCAGGCCCCACTATTCTCGTTTGGGGACACTATCAAATGAGGGTACCTACAGTTGTCCTTACCAGTGACGCGGTATTGACACCCTTCTAATCAGGGCACAGATTGGACTCCAGCTCAGCTGTTCTAGCATATTTAGGGCATGTCGGTTAAATAACTATTCCCACAGTTTCAGTATCAGTTTTAGTAAAGAAACCAGATAGTTCTTTAGATTTTAGGACTGTCAGATACATTCAACTCAGTCATAGTCCGAAACTTAGATAGTTCCATTAGATTTAGGACTGTCAGACACATTCACTCATGTTATCAGTTAGTTTAGTTATCGAAACTCCAGTATCAGTCTTGCTAGATATTAGTAAATTCAGGTCATCAGTATATAGATTCGGTTATTATGTTCTCATGATCTCAGTTACTATGTATTTATGTGTGTACTGTCATGTTCATATTAGACAGTACGTTATTATAATTCATGCATGTAAGCCTCATGTATTCAGCCTACCTCACACGTATACTCAGTATATTCTTTTGTACTGACGCATTTGCGCTATGGTGTTTTCTTTTTATGTTACACTATAGGTTCAGAGACACGATTCCCAGATCATCAGCAGCAGTAGCATTCCTAGCTTCAGAGTTTTAGCAGTAAGTCCTCATTCTGTGAGTACGTGATCTTATTTTATCATATTAGTTCAGTTTTTAGTTGACGGAGTTAGTTGGGGATATGTCCCATCAACTTCTTAGTCAGACAGCTAGAGGCTTTTAAACGACTACAATATGTTTCATGTTTTTCAGACTTCAGTATTTCAGTTTTGTTTTGGTATCAAGACACCACTCTATGTCAGTCGTTATTGTTATTATTCAGTTATGTTCGGTATTGAACCTTACGACCTCTCAATGCATGTTTCCACATTTTCATGTCATATTATGCAGTGTACAGGTACAAATATCAGTCATGGGTTAGCTTATGGTCCTTCGATATCATGAGTACCGTGTAGCATTCTGGTTTAGATAATCGGGGCGTTACAAAATTAGTATCAGATCTTAAGGTTCAATAGAGTCGTCGAAAGTCTGATAGCCGCTTCTAGTAGAGTCTTGTACATGGATGTGTTGTGCACCACATTTATGTGTAGGAGGCTATGAGATGTTTTAAGAAATAGTTTCCTTTATTTCAGTATTCATGTCATGCCTATGAGCATAATCAAAAATCAGTCTCTCAGTCTAATCCATTTCTCTTCTTCATTTCAGAACATGCCTCTAAAGAGAAGAAACTAGTCAGCTCGTCAGCCCGAAGATCCTTTGGGCGAGCATGTTTCTCATGCAAAATTCAGAACTGTATTTACCACTCTTACTCAGTCATTAGCTGCCTATAATGAGCCACCAACCGTTATTCCAACCAACCTAGTGGCTAACTTAGCTGCAGCTAGGATTTTGGGACTTCACCCGAATGAATCCTCTTATGTTCCTTGGGTCTAAAGTAGATGAAAACCCTCAGGAATTCATTGATCAGTTCTAGAAAGAGACACATATTATTGGGGTGACTACTATTGAGAGTGTTGAGTTTGCCGCATACCAGTTGCAAGATGTGGCTCATACTTGGTACAAGTAGTGGAAGTACAAGCTGAGCGAGGAAAATTTTCTAGAGTTCGTCAACCTCAGGCAGGACAATATGATGATTAAAAAGTATTCTCTCAGGTTTACTTAATTAGCTAGATATGCCCCTCATGTGGTTGCAGACAACAGAGCTAAGATGAGCAAGTTTGCTTCGAGTGTAAATAATAGCATGGTAAACGAGTACAGATCCACCATGCTAAATAATAACATGAATTTAGCTTGAGTCATGACTCACGCTCAGCAGATAGAGAAGCAAACAATTAAGCAGTGGGAAAAGTAGAATAAGAAAGCTAGGATAGGTAGCTTCAATCTTAGATTGCCTAAATCAGAAGGAGAAAACCGTTCCCAGTTTCATCCTAAGTCATCAGTTCCAGCTTCTTTTATAGATAGTGCTCCAGTTCCTAAGTTCAGAGAGGGTAACAAAGATAGAGCGCCAGACACTAAGTCTCAGGGTAGTGTCAGCAATACCCGAACTAATCCCCTATGTCAGACTTGTGGTAAGAACTACAAGGGTGCTTGCAGAGCTGGTAGCGATGTCTGGTTCAGATTTGGTTATTAGGGTCAGTAGAATCGTTCTGCAACTAAGTTTGATCACCCAAACCAGCAGGGTGCCTCTTCTAGTGCTACTAGTGGGTAACACCCAAATTGTCTCAATGCTCTTTAGACCCGACATGATCAGGAAAATTCTATTGATATTGTTACTAGTATGTTACAGATCTTTTATGTTCACATTTACGCTTTTCTAGATCTAGGTGCATCCTAGTCTTTTGTTACTCCTTATATAGCAGGCGATTTCAGAGTCAGTCCCAAAATTCTAGCAGAGCCCTTTTCAATCTCTACCCCAGTGGGTAAAACCATCATAGCTCGGTGGGTATACAGGAACTGCCCGGTTATGATATTTCAGAAAGTCACTTCAGCAGATTTAGTCGATATAGAGATGAATAATTTTGATGTCATTCTCAGCATGGATTGGCTTCATTCCTTCTATGACATAGTCGACTATAGAAATAGAATAGTTTAGTTTCAGTTTCTAAATGAACCCATCCTAGAGTGGAAGGGTAATACTTAAGCGTTCAGAGGTCAGCTTATTTCCTACCTTTGGCTAAGTAAAATAATATCTAAGAGGTTTGTTTATCATTTCTTGTATGTTAAGAACTCTAGTTCTGAATCTCCCAGTCTTAAATCAGTCCTAGTGGTTAATGAGTATTCAGATGTCTTTCCCAAAGATCTTCTAGGCATTCCTCCCAAAAAAGGAAATAGACTTTGGAATAGACCTTCTTTCAGGTACTCAGCCTATCTCTATTCTGCCATAAAAAATAGTACCAGCAAAACTCCAAGAACTGAAAGAACAATTGAAGGATCTCTTAGATAAGGTATTCATCAGACCAAGTATTTCCCCGTGGGGTGCACCAGTCGTATTCGTGCGCAAGAAAGATGGTTCTCTCAGAATATGCATAGATTACTGTCAACTCAATAAAGTCACGGTCAAGAACAAGTATCCTCTTTCCAGAATTAATGACTTGTTTGACCATCTTCAGGGTGCCAATTATTTCTCTGAGACAGACCTTAGATCAGGCTACCATTAGCTTATAGTTAGATAATATGACATTTTGAAGATAGCTTTCCGCACTCGGTATGGTCACTTCAAATTTCTAGTCATATTTTTTTGTCTTACTAATACCCCAGCAGCTTTCACGGACTTAATGAACTGTGTGTTCAAGAAGTACTTAGACATGTTCATCATAGTCTTTATAGATGATATTTTGGTCTATTCCCGCACAGAGCGCGATCATGTAGACCATCTCACAATAGTACTTCAGACTCTCAGAGATCATCAGCTTTTCATCAAATTTAGTAAGTGTAAATTTTGGCCAAGTTCAGTAGCGTTCCTTTGTCATATCATTTCCGATGATGGCATTAAAGTAGATCCTAAGCTAATCAAAGTGGTAAAAACTGGCCTCGCCCTGTTGTCCATTAGATATCAGGAGTTTCTTAGGCTTGGCTAGCTATTACAGTTGGTTTGTTGAGGGATTTTCTTCTATTGAATCCCCTATGTCCAAATTGACTCAGAAGAAGGTCAAGTTTCAGTGGTCAGATTCTTGTGAGAAGTGTTTTCAGGAGTTGAAGACTCGACTCACCTCAACTCCAATTCTAGCTCTTCTAGATGGTTTAGATGGGTTTGTAGTATTTTGTGATGCATCTAGAGTAGGTTTGGGTTGTGTCCTTATGCAGCATAGTAAGTTCATAGCCTATTCCTCTAGACAGTTAAAGACCCATGAGAAGAATTATCCTACTCATGATCTTAATTTAGTAGTGATCTCTCTCAATCTACAGCTCTCGTAAGAGTGTAAAGCGGTCGTAGTCAAATATAGAACCCAACTGGGTTGGGTATCGATCCCTCAAGGAATATCTTGGTCAACAAGTAAGCAAAGATTACTAGACTTTTAGTGCAAGTCTCGTAAAAGGGGGGATTGTAAAGTGTAACCAAATTATTAAAGTAAAATCTGAGAATAGTAAAGTAAAAAGAAAGAATGCTTAGTAGGTTGTAAAACAATGAGAATTGAGGAGTTGGAGTTATGTCCACCTTATGAGTTTTACGTCTCTATTGGCTATGAGTGTGCGGAATTCAGACATGCATGTGCTTATAGAGAATTTTATTCGATGGTAAATCCAAGCGTATTTCGACCTCAACAAGGACTATTTCACTTTAACTCTTTCGAGCTTAAAGCGTGTCTAACGGTACAAATTCACCAAGAGGTTAATCCAGTTACGGCACTAACTTTTTAATAGGGGATGGGACCCTATTACCTCGACATTATCTCTTTTCCAGACATATAACTTTTCTTTCGAACAAGTTAATGCTATACTGGCATATTCTTTGAGTTTGCAACCACAAAGAATTTAGATTAAGATGAAGAGAATAATGATATAAGCAGCATACGTGTCACGAACTCACAAACTCATAGCAATAGATAGTATCTCATATGGCTTCTATAACCCCAACAGAGAAGTTTAGTTACCCATGAATGCGAAGGAAATCACAATTGACATTGTTATTATAGAACAATAAAGATTTCGTGTAGTAATGGTATGGTAGGCGTTAGGCGTGAACTTCCCTTGCAGTAGTAACGTTTATCTTGTTGTGGAAATTAAGAATTGAATAGATGAATAGAAGAAGAATAAAAAGTAGAATTAAGAGTAGAATGTGTTGTAATTGATGGAAGAAGAATGAATTGTAAGGTAAGATGAGAATTAATAAAATCTCTAGCAAAATAGGGTATTTATAATACCCATATCCTATTCCTACTAAGCTAATAAAATACTTAACCCAATCCTACTAGGTTAAAGTATCATTATCCTAATCCTAATAAATTACTGGTAGTCCCCAAAGTCTTCAGAATTACTATTTTTGCCTGAGATAGAATTTCCATGCGCCACTTTTGGTCCTTGGCGTGTAAGCTTTCCCTTCCTTCTTTCGTGAAGCTTTCGTTGGCGTCAAGTTATCCATAAAATGCTGAATTCTGCATCATTTATACCTGAAAACTTGCTAATGACGTTTGTTAGCTCACTTACAGGAAAAAGGACTAAAAGTGCATGAATTATATAATTTGTTCTCAAAACTTGGCTAAAATATGGGCAAAATCTAGTGCTATAGGCGTGTAAATTCGCCTATCATCAAGTAGCCATAGTATTTGCCTTGAAGATTTGGAGGCATTATCTCTGTAGTGTTCATATAAATGTCTTCACAAATTAAAAGAGTCTTCAGTATGTCTTTTCTCAGAAAGATATCAATCTTTGTCAGAGAAGGTGGTTAAAGCTCTTAAAAGATTATGACATGAGCATTCTTTATCATCTGGGAAAGGCCAATGTAGTGGCTGACTCTCTCAGTAGACTATCCATGGGTAGTGTTTCTTATGTTGAGGATAGTAAGAAGGAGTTAGTTCAAGAAGTTCATCAGCTTGACAGACTAGGCATTCTCTTAGTCAATTTTTTAGAGGGCGGTGTATGTGTTTAGAATAGTTGAGAATCATCTTTAGCTTCCAAGGCAAAAGAAAAGCAAGACAGGGATCCTACCCTTGTCAAGCTAAAAGAGTCAGTTCAAAATCAGAAAGTAAAGGTTTTATCCCAGGGGGGAGATGATGTTCTTCATTGTCAGAGACATTTGTGTGTTCCAGGTGTAGATGACTTGAGGCAATGAATTCTTGCAGAAGCGCATGGTGTGCTATGCTCTATTCATCCAGGGGCCACTAAGATGTACCGTGACTTGCGGGAGATCTATTGGTGGAGTGGGATAAAGAGATATATTGCAGAGTTTGTGGCTAAGTGTTTTACATGTCAACAAGTTAAGATAGAGCATCAGAAGCCTAGTGGTTCCATTCTGGATTTCACCATTCCTACTTGGAAGTGGGAAGAAGTGAACATAGACTTCGTGACTGGTTTGCCTCAAAATCGTCATCAGCATGATTCAATTTGGGTCATAGTAGACCGAATGACCAAGTCAGCTCATTTTCTTCTAGTTCATACCTCTTATTCAGCTGAGGATTACACTAAACTCTATATCAGGGAGTTGGTCAGATTACACGGTGTTCCATTATCTATCATCTCAGAAAGAGGTACCCAGTTCACCTCTTACTTCTGGAAAGCATTCCAAAAGGGTCTTGGTACCCAAGTTCATCTTAGTACAACCTTTCATCCTCAGACAGATGGTCAAGCAGAAAGGACCATTCAGACTTTAGAAGATATTCTTAGGGCATGTGCAATTGATTTCAAGGGTTGTTGGGATGACCACTTGCCTTTGATTGAGTTTGCATACAACTATAGCTATCATTCCAATATTCAGATGGCTCTATTTAAAGCTCTCTATGACAGGAGATGTAGATATCCAATTGGTTGGTTCGATGTTAGTGAGGCCTTAGTCTCTTTAGATGGGAGTAGAAATTAGTACTGAGTGAACCCAAGGGTAGGAACATATACTCTCAGATAAGGGTGTGATTCTTAGTAGTCATCCTTGTATTCCAGAACTACATAAACAATATAAGTTGAGACATCAACACTGTTAGATAAGGGTTGATGAGGTGGACAAGCACTATCAGATGAGGACCCCACCATTCTCTTTTGGGGACACTATCAGATGAGGCTACCCACAGTTATCCTTACCAGTGGTGTGGTATTGATACCCTTCCAATCAGGGCACAAATTGGACCCCAAATTAGGTGTTCTAGCATATTTTGGGCATGTCGGTTAAATAATTATTTCCACAGTTTTAGTATCAGTTTCAATAAAAGAGCTTAGATAGTTCTTTAGATTTTAGGACTATCAAATTCAGTCAACTCAGTCATAGTTTGGAACTCAGATAGTTCCATCAGATTTAGGACTGTCAGACACAGTCACTCAGGTTATCATTTATTTCAGTTATTGAAACTCCAGTATCAGTCTTGATAGATATCAGTAAATTCATGTCATCAGTATATAGATTCAGTTATCATGTTCTCACGATATCAGTTACTATGTATTGATGTGTGCACTCTCACATTCATATTAGTCAGTCAGTTATTATCATTCATGCATGTAAGCCCCATGTATTCAGCCTACCTCACACGTATACTCAGTACATTCTTTTGTACTGACGCATTTGCGCTATGGTGTTTTCTTTTAATGCTACACCATAGGTTCAGAGACACGACTAGCAGATCATCAGCAGCTGTAGAATTCCAGGGTTCTAAGTTTTAGCAGTAAGTCCTTATTCTCTGAGGACGTGATCTTATTTTATCATATTAGTTCAATTTTCCGTTGACGGAGTTAGTTAGGGACATGTCCCATCAACTCCTTAGTTAAACAGTTAGAGGCTTTCAGTCAACTATAGTATTTTTCATGTTTTTTAGACTTTAGTATTTCAGTTTTGTTTTGGTATTGAGATACCACTCTATGTCAGACATTATTGTTATTATTCAGTTATGTTCAGTATTGAACCTTACGTCCTCTCAGTGTATGTTTCCACATTTTTATGTCATATTATGTAGTGTACAGGTTCAAATATCAATCATGGGTTATCTTGTAGTCCTACGAGTTCATGAGCACCGTGTTGCATTCCGGTTCAGATAATCGGGGCGTTACACTTTTCAATTGTCAACTCAACGTTGGAGATTTTAACTTCACCTTTGCCTCCTTGAGACCTCACAAGGTTTTCTTCCAGTATGGTCTCTTTCACTAATGTACTTATGCAATGGTCGGCTTTAAGTATGGACCCTTTTACCGATGTATTTATACAATGGTCATCTTTAAGAATAGACTCTTTCACCCATGCACTTATGCAATAGACATCTTTAAGTATGCCCTTTCGATGATACAATTATGCAATTGTCATCTTTAAGTATGGGCCTTTTCACTGATGCACTTATGCAATGGTCATCTTAAAGTATGGGCCTTTTACATTAAAAATCCATCCAAATTCCATCTTGAGGTGCAAATGGACAAATCTTGTCCACCTTAAAGAATGAAAAATTTGAGATCCTTGTAAGGATAAACTCCTGAGAGGCCAGACTAAGGTGCAAAAGACATATTTGTCAAACATAAGGCATAGAAATTTGAGATCCTTTTTGTCATGACCCAAGGCTACCCCCTAGTCGCGACACGATGCTCAAGGCCATAAGTGACCCCCAAGATAATCCATGATCTGGTACCTGCTAAGAGCACTGAATAAAGTAATACTAAAATAACATGTGCAGAAGATAACTGATGCAATAGGTACAAAATGGAATACTAAACTGAATATATCTAACATGTCTAAAAAATAATTGATAACATCTGAAAGATAAACTGATTCTTTGAACATCTAGTCTGAATGTATAAAAGCCTCTAACATAAGGAGTTGATGGGACAAGACCCCAACTAACTCCATCTGACTAACATAAAAATAAATACAATATATGACTGAAATAATATTATCCTTGGTAAATAAGGACTTACCACTACTGCTGGAAAGATGCTGATTTGTCTAAGGATGATCAGTGAACTGTGTGTCTGGACCTATGTTATAAGACAACATAGCACAGAGAAAAGTATGCATCGCAATACTTTGAATGTACTGGTACGTGAGGTATGGACTAAATGATATATATATATAGGGGTATATATATATATAAACCGAGCATGGATGCATGAAGGTGCAAAATTGAAAATGCAATAACAAGTAAAGTATGTACTAAAATAGTCTGTAAAACTAACTGAATGAATATTGAAAATTGGACTACATGGTCAAGAAAACCTGAACAGATATTGACTGAGTACTGAATGAAACTGTGGGAGTTATCATATAACCAACATACCCCAATTTAAGCTAATCGGGGTCCAACTTGTAACCCTAGTTAGAAGGATGTCAGTACCTTGCCACGGGTACTAACACTGGCTGTGTGGATCCACTAATCTGTTGTGCCAAAGAACCAGGATGACGAGCCTAAATTGATGGGTGACCCCTGAGAAAAAGTCAAGCCTAAACTGATGGGTGACCCCTCATAACCTACGTTGGCTTCGTAGTTCTGGAACTTAGGGACTGCTACTAACGACTCTACATAAACTGACAGAGAGTCCCCATCCCCACATTCTCTCGATGCTAAATCCTACTCCCAACTGATCTAACATTGGTTCTGAAAAAGGTTAACTGAATATCTCAACTTATGATGCTCAACATAATCATAACAAACTGAGTATGACAGAAAAATCATGAATTGACTGACTCACTACTTAAAAGGTCTGAAAGATATGTAAACACATAAGTATTAGGTGTTCATAACCCGCTAGCACTAAAGATTGCTAAAATATGGTAACATCATTTAAAAGATTGACATAAATCATAATTCAGAGACCCAAAATGTAATATATTATGTTAAACTGATGAATTTCATAAATTGGAACATGGGAATGAGTTAAATCGGGTAAGATAACATACTCACATGGATTAATGCAAGAATTTGATAAGTCAGCATGGAATCAATTGAATATAACATGGTACTTGAAAATTGAAAGCATAAAATAACCTAGTTTACATGGGAATACATGTGGACATGTCTTGAATTCAAATTACTAAGAAAAGCATGGATTAAATTCATCTTGAATATGTATATTTTCATAAAGGAAATAAAATTTATACTTTAAACCAAAAAAGGAATTTTGGGCTCAATGGGTGGAAGAAACCCAATGATGAATACCCCACATACCTCAGTTGGTTCAATTCTTGTAGAAAGCTTGAATTTGACACTTGAATTCTTGAATTCCTGGTGGAAGAGGCGTAAATTTTGTTCTTGGGGTGAAAAGGAAAGGGTTTTACGTGAGTTAACTATTGAAAAGTGGGAAATAATGCCCTTCTTACTTGTTACAAATCATGAATTAGGTGATTTGAGGGAGAGGAAAGGGACGAAATTTCCCCCTTGGACGTTTAAAAATAAATCAAGAAAATCATTGCCTCCGCAGTACGGAGGCTTACACGGAGCCTTGCCTTCGCGACGCGAACCCTATCGCGGTGTCTAGCCTCTACTATACGGCCCTATCACTGAGTCTTACTGTCTCCGTGGTCCAAAAATGCCCCGAACATTTTGCAAAAGTTCCAAAACTTTTCTGGGACACCTCTTTAACATTCCTAAATATCTTTCAACTCAAAAATAAAATATTCAAAATCTTGGGTTCTTAAAATGACTAAGTCCCTTACCCTTGGTGAGTAATTCATGCCTTAGATCCTCTTGAACATGCAACTAAGAGACAAAACGAGCTCAAAATCTTCCGGGGTATCACAATATCTTTTCTTAGGATCATTCGTCCTTGAATAAAACTGGTTAAGCTGAGAATACTAGGGAAAACTGAGATTGTACTGAACACTTATGAGTTGAAACATGATTAAATTAACTAAATCTAAGACATGATACATGGACTGGACTGAATTTCATGAATGCATGCAATGATATGAGGATGGTTATACAGCTAAAATAGAGAATTAAAGAGAGTCAATTTTAAAGAAACCAATACCTCAAGTTGTATTTGAATTTGTGGAGAAAAATGAGGATACTTGGCTCACATATCTGCTTCTGCTTCTCAAGTAGCTCCCTCAACAGACTGATTTCTCCATAGAACTTTAACCAAGGGAACTTCTTTATTCCTCGACCTATGAACCTAATGGTCAATGATATCAACTGGAACTTCTTCATATGAGAGACTATCTTTCAAAACCATACTTTCTAAAGGAACCACAGAAGCTGAATCACCAATGCTTTCCTTTATCAATGAGACATGAAACACTAGTTGGACCAATGTCAAATCTGCAAGCAACTCTAACTTATAGGCTACCTTCCTATAGCGGATTTAAATTTTATGTAGGCCAACATAGCGGGGACTGAGCTTCCCCTTCTCATTAAATTTCTTCACCCCTTTCATCAATGAAATTTTCAAATAAGTCCAGTTGCCAACATCAAACTCAAGGTCTCTTCTCCTCACATTAGCATAAGATTTTTGATGACTTTGTGTTGTCTTTAGTCTTCGCAGATCAAGTAAACTTTCTCCATTGCCTCAAATATTAAATATGGCCCTATCAAAGTAGCCTTACCTGCTTCAATCCAACTATTAGGAGACCTACATCTCCTCCTATAAAGAGCTTTAAGTAGGGCCATCTTTATACTAGAGTGATAACTATTGTTGTAGGTAAACTCAATCAAAGGTAAGTGACTATACAAACTACCTTTAAAAGTCAATAATACAAGCCCTCAATATGTCCTTTAAGTTCTAAATAGTCCTCTCTTCCTGACCATCTATCTGAGGATGAAAGACTGTATTGATATGGACTTGGGTGCCAAAACCCTTTTGGAAAGCTTTTCAAAAGTACCTCAATTTGAAATGATTGTCAACGAAACTCCATACAACTTTACTAACTCCCTGAGATCTATCTTGGCATAATCCTCAACTAAATACAAACTATGAAATGGCAAGAAATGGGTTGACTTGGTCATTCAATCTACAATAACCCATATCAAATCATGATGACGATGCGTATGAGTTAACCCTAGCACAAAATCCATGTTCAGTACCTCCCACTTACAAGTGGGGATGCTAAACTCCTGAAGTGTACCACTAGACCTTGGTGCTCGACCTTAACCTACTAATAATTTGAACACTTAGCCATAAGTTCAGCAACACCTTTCTTCATACCACTTCACCAATAGATTTCCTGAAAATCATAGTACATCTTAGTGGCTCCTTGGTGGATAGTGTATCACACACTATGCATCTTATCTAATATTTCCAGCCTTAGTCTATCAACATATGAAACATATATTTTGCCTTGATAACGAAGCACACCATATCTCCCCCTAGAGAAAACCTCAACCTTATGATCCCCAACTGACTCTTTTAACTTGACTAACATACGATCTCTATCTTGATTTTTTTTACTTTGGCATCCAATGAAGATTCCAAACTATTCTTAACCCATATACTACCTTCGACCAAATCAACTAACTGAACTACTAACCTTACAAACTAATGAACTTCTCATACTAACTCCTTCATACCATCTTTAATATAAGCTACACTACCCATAGACAATCTACTAAGGGTTTCTATCACTATATTGGCCTTGCACGGATGATACAAAACACTCATATACTAACTTTTCAACAACTCAAACCATTTTCTCTAATGAAGATTTAGATCTTTCTGTGTGAATAGATGCTGTAAACTCTTGTGATCTGTGAGCACATCCACATGAACCCCATAAAGTAATGCCAGCAAATATTTATGGCAAAGTCCAGTGTTCCAACTCAAGATTATGGGTTGGATAATTCTTCTCATAGAGTTTAACTTGTCTAGAGGCATAGGTTATAAACCTACCTCAGTGTATTAACACACAACCAAGACCAAATTTAGAGGATCACAACAAACCACAAACTCATCTATTCCATTTGTCAAAGTCAATATCATAGCGGAAGTGAGTCGAGTCTTTAACTCCTGAAAGTTTTTCTCATAGGAATTTGACAACTAAAATTTGACTTTCTTCTAGGTTAGTATAGACATGAGAGAAGAAATAGAAGAAAACCCTTCCATAAATCATCTGTAATAGACAGATAAACCTAGAAAAACTCCTAATATCTGATGGAGGGATGGGTCTAGGCTAGTTTTTCAACCAAGGAAAAAGATGTGACCAAGGAAAACTACTGATCTCAACCAGAATTCACATTTGCTGAACTTAGCAAATAACTAGTGCTCATTAAGGGTCTACAATACAACCTCAAATAGTCCGCATGATCGCTCTCATTATGGAAATAGACAAGAATATCATCAATAAAAACTATGACAAACATGTTTAAGTACTGCTTGTACACCCTGTTCATAAAGTACTTAAAAGTTGTAGGGGAATTGTTAGTCCAAAAGACATAACTAGGAATTTAAAGTGACCATACCAAGTCTTGAAACCTGTCTTTAGAATGTCACACTCTCTGACTCTAAGCTGATGATAGCCGAATTTAAGGTCTACCTTAGAGGAATAACTTGCACCTTGAAGTTGGTCGAACAAGTCATCAATTCTAGAAAGAGGATTCTTATTCTAGATCGTGAATTTGTTCAACTGATGGTAGTCAATGCACATTTTAAGAGAAACATCTTTTTTGCGCATCAACAGAATCAGATCACCCTATGGGGAAATACTAGGCCCGATGAACCATTACTAAAATATCTTTTAACTCTTTCTCTAATTCCTTCAGCTCAGTTGGAGCCATTTTATACAAGGGAATAGAGATAGGTTGAGTATCTGGAAGTAGATCTATTCAAAAGTTGATTTCTCTTTTGGGAGGAACTCTGAGAAGATCTTCAGAAAACACATCTGGAAACTCATTCACTATAGGGACCAACTCAAGACTCAGGGTTTTAGAATTTGAGTACTTGAATCGAATGAAATGGTAAATACACTCCTTGGATGTCAACTTTCTTGCCTTAAGATAGGAAATAAATTGGCCCTTAAGCACCAAAGTACTACCCCTCCATTTGATGACTAGTTTATTAGAAAACTAGAACTAAATAATTTACTTCTGCAATTAATTGAGGCATAGAATGAGTGGAATCCATGATGATAATGACATCAAAATCAGCCATCTCCAACTCCAGAAGGTCAACTGAAGTAACTTTATGAGACACTATGATCGAGCCATTTTTGTATATTCCGGTGGCTATAATAGACTTACCCACTAGGGTAGACACTGAGAAAGGCTCTACTAATGTTTTGAGACTGACACCAAAGTCTATAGCTATATAGGGATTCATAAAGGAAAGTGAAAGAGTATTCCCTAAAGTTTACCTAGTTAGCTAGGTATGCTCAAAATTTAGTGTCAGATAGTAGATCCAGAATGAGCGAGTTCATATCTGGGGTGTTAGATAGTATAGTTAAGAAATACAGAACAACAATGTTGATTAAAGAAATAGAAATATCGAGGCTCATAGTCCATGCTCAGCAGATAGAAGAGGGTAAGATCCAAGAGAGGGAGAAGAAGAGAGCTAGAATATATAGCTTTAATTTCAATTAGCCTAAGTCAGACGATAGTGTTCGTTCCCAGTTTTGTCTAAAATTTTCAGTTCCAGCTCCGTCCTCAGCCAGTGCTACAGTTCCTAAGTTCAGAAATAGTAACAACGCTAGGGTGCCAAGCTCTAAATCTCAGGGTAGTGTCAGCAGTGCTCGAACAAATCCTCTTTGTTAGACTTTTGGAAGAAATGACAAGGGTATTTGTAGAGATGGCAGTGATATTTGTTTAAGGTGTGGTAAGCTAGGCCACAGAGTTAGAGATTGTCCTCAGTCAAGTTCTCATGATTAGTATACTCATTCTTTAGCTCAGTCAGGTCACCTGAATCAATAGGGTGGCACTTCCAGTTCCACCATGAGGCAGCACTAAAATAAGATTTATGCACTTCAGTCTAGACAAGATCAGGAAAATTCTCCTGATGTAGTCACTGGTACATTACAGATCTTTCATTTACATGTTTATGCCTTACTAGATCCAGGAGCTTCTTTGTATTTTGTGACTCCTTACATAGCAGTCGACTTTAAAGTCAAACCAAAAATCTTAACCGAACCATTCTCAGTCTCTAACCCAGTGGGTAAATTCATCATAGCCCAGCGGGTATACAGGAACTTTCCGGTTATGATATCTCAGAAAGTTACTTCAACATACTTAGTAGAGCTAGAGATGACAGATTTTGATGTCATTCTCGACATGTATTGGCTCCATTCATGCTATGCCTCAGTTGATTATAGAAATAGAATAGTTTATTTTTAGTTTCCAAATAAACCAGTCTTCGAGTGGAGGGGTAGTACCATAAACTTAAGGGTCAGTTAATTTTATACCTTATAGAGAGAAAAATGATTTCTAAGGGATGTGTCTACCATGTTGTTCGAGTCAAGGATTCTAATGAAGAAATTCCAAGTCTTGAGTCAGTTCCAGCAGTAAATGAATTCTCTGATATGTTTCTTGAAGATATTTCTAGAGTTCCTCCTGTTAGGGATGTAGACACGTAATTTTGTCCCATCGAAAATAATTCTTACTCTGTTATCACGCACTTTGACCCCATCTTATAATTTTTTCCAAGAAGAACAAATGAATAACCACCTCATCTTTTACTTATTTATTTATTTCTTTTGTTTTATTTTTATCCAAAATAACAAACCCTAACTAATTTTGTCTTATTTTAAAGTTTCCAACTACTCACTCAATTAAAAATAGACACCTAACCCCTACCCCTCCAATTAAAAAACAACACCTCACCCCTCACATAACCATCCCACCTAGCCTAGCCCTTACATTTATTGCTAGAAAAGATAGGAACTTTCCATGAAACTCTATAAACTATATCTACACTATAACTTTAGATAACAATAGATACACCTTACACAGGGGGGGGGACATTTTTTTATGCTCATCATTACAACAACACCTGAATCACTCTCCATATAATTATACATGGATATCATAAGAGATTCAGAGATATACACCATTTTTGGGCATCTCTGACTTATGAAAAATAGAAAAAGGAATAGAAAAGGGACTTTTCTTGGTTCTCCTTCTTCTCCATCTTCCTACACGCATACACAATGGTCTTCTTCATGATCGATATGCACATAGAGGGAGATGGCGAGAAGAGTCTAGAGAGAATAGAGAATGGAGGGCGTAGATTGAGGGAAGAGAGAGAATAGGCAAGGTCACGACATGAATGGCATGCACCTGAGACCTGATTTCTGTATTTGGAAAACTATATCGGTAACTTTTCATTTGGAGCTGGGTCTTTCTGGCTAGATCTTTGCTATAATAGGCTTTTAGGTTTGTCGTTTGATTGATCCCCCTAAAAACTCATTGGATTTACTTAATTAAACTTGATTTTGTGTATTTCCTTACGGGTTTGGGGGTTCATCGTGCTTCTTGTTATAGGACACTGCTGGTTTGTCTTGGTTTTGGGGTTTTAGGTTCAGTGCATCTCATTTGTTTCACCGTAATCAGTTTCTGGCTTCAATTGTGGGCATCGAGTTGGATTTTAGTTCGTCATTGAGGTTATCTGGTTGGGGCTTCCGGGTTTTTAAAATCATATTATCATCAAAAGTCATTGTCAAAAGGCCCATTTCTTATCCTATTTCTCGAGTAATCTTTATCAATAGATGCTTTATGTGTTGAATTAATGATATGCACGAGCCTTGTTCTAGTTTGGTTTCGATATGTTTGAATTATCATAAGTGTTTGTTGATGTTGATTGATTATTTGAGTTTAACGTTTGTTTGATGGAGAATTGAGTGATTGCTTTATAAATAATAATATGGGGGGGGGGGAGATTGGTCTTGATAAAGTGGAATCAGATTAATTTTGGTTTTTTTATTTAATTAATTGGTTTGTGTGTTTTTGTGTGGTTTATATATTCATAATATCAAAATTAGTTGATACCCTCCACCAAGCAACCGTGGTCAAACCACGGGATCTAGGGGTGCCTAACACCTTCCCCTCGGTCAACAAAATTCCTTAGTTGGAATCTTTGTTCGCAGATCAGTGTTACAGAGTCAAAACCATTTTTAAAAAATGATATCCACGGGTGACTTGGCACACCTGATTTATGTCAAGTGGCGACTCTGAATAAAAAATGTAAATAATATTTTTTTAAAACAAATTTTCTTTTTGTCACTTTGATAGTAAAACTCTTTCGAAACCTAAAATTATATCTTTGTGGAGTTAAAAAGGGGGTGTGACAGCTCTGGCAACTCTGCTGGGGATGTTTTTAGAATTCGAGCTTATTTTGGAGTCGTATCGACTTTGGTTGGCATTACGAGTGTATAAGCATTGTTTGTGATTATTGTTTGTGTTATTATTCTCACTTTTATGCATTTTTGTGCTCTTTGTGTACAGTATTTATCCTATGTGTTACCGCTTTTATATCTGGCATCATGTGCATAACCTGAGTCATTCTTTCCGCAGCAAGTCCATAGTACACGTGTTGTACATGACCTCTTGTTGAGTCACCCTTATCTTAGTGGGGAGCCTCGGTGTTATGGAGTAGGTAGAAAGCAAAGCAGCCACTATCGACCATACGCTCCCCCGAACAGCCTTGTTACTGAACCCCAACGTAGGTCAGCCTTTAGGTCATGCTTATGTGCATCATGTGGAATACCTAGAGGGGCCTACTCAGTACTTCGTAGGAGACTCACCTCTAAATCATATCTACGTGCTAAATGTCGCATCTCTGAGGGTAACAGGTTCATTTGATGGACTGATTTGAGGGAAAATATGTATTAGAGGTAAAATACGTAGACAAAAAAATGAATGGTAAAAGAAGAGAAGAGAAGAAGGAAAAAGAAAAACGGTGAATCAAAAAGAGTGTCATAGTTTATTTTAGAGTTCTTTGTGGCTTTGGTTCTTCACAATCCAAAAACTCAAAAGTTTTTTTACCTTTTGCATTTATTTTCTCAAAGTACCGTAAATTCAACAAAAAAAGATGATTTTGTTTACCTTTTCTACCTATTTGTCAAAACAAAAGCATAAAAAGATTTTCTTTTTATTTTTTAGTAATCATTCATAATTTGAAAATTTTAAAAAAAGATTTTTATATAGTTGTAGGTTTTTATAAAATAAAATGCAAAAAAAAGAGATGGCAAAAATTTGTACATTTCCTATAATGAAAATACCAAAAAGATTTTTCTTCATAGTTATTGGTGTCAGTTTTAGTTGAAGTGTCTAATTAAAAATCCAAAAGATTTTATTTGTTTTTCTTTGGTTGTCTCTTAAGTTAGGGTCAATCTGTTAGTCAATCGTTAATTGTCCAATCTGAATGAACTACGCATACCTAATTCCCTTCCCTCAAGTCGGGATACGTAGGCAACCCTCGACGGGTTTGGTAATCTTTATTTTTGGACCTTTGTCTTAGTCTTAGCTTAGGTTTTACTCCGCGTAATCTAGTTTCGTTAGCTTGTCCTAGCCAAGTATGCTGATTTTATTCAGTGGTACTGTTCAGCGAATTAGAGTCATAAAGTGGCCTGTCCCTTCGATATGTTCGCGTTAAAGTTCCAAGGATTGGGAATCTTTTGCTCCTATTGAATTTTTTGAGATAACGTCTTATGTGTTATTACAGAATGGATTTATCCACCAAGTCTAGAGTCTAGATGGTTGTCAAGGTGCTCAAAAAGTTAATCAAGTGGTGGGGCATGTTTAACTATGTTGACCAGCAGAAACTGATTAAAATATTGGGTGATCTTACAGAACTTCAGGTATGGAGAATATGAAATGACTCCTTCTTTGGTAGAAATATCTGGTATGTTGCATTTTCTCTATATCGAGAAAGATGATTCGAGCTCGAAATGATACTGGCACAAGGTTTTTGCAGTGTTGTGGTTTTAAAAACTAAGGATATGCATTTGGGTTTTTTGAGTGATTCATGGGTTTCGTTAGATTTTTTTTTTCTAGATTCGTGCACTCGTTAGGTTTTGATTGCTTTTGGGATGAATTTCATATAACTAAGGAGAAGTGGGAGAGAAAGCGTCTTAAAGTCTTCACCCTAGCTTTGCTAGGTACTTTAGTATTTTCGCTAGAAGAAAGATGTATTAATACACAATGGCAATCTGTGGTGATGGCTCTATTTCATAAGGATCAAAAAGACAAGGTCACTAATCAAAAGGGCAAGGTCGTTAATAAAAAGGACAAGTTCTTTCTCATAGCCATGATCTTAACAAAAATATATAAGGCTTTAACCAAAGTGAAGGGGGGGGATGAGATTTTTTTAGGGCAATAACCTGATATTGCAGTTATGGATGATGGATGTAACACCCCAATTTTCTGAACCAGAATGCTGCAGGGTGCTTATGAACCCGAAGGACCACAAGCTAACCCATGACTAATATCTGTACCTGTGCACTGCAATATATGATGAAATAATATGGAAAACATGAACATGTAGGCCATAAGGTTCAACTGAATAAGAAATCTGTAAAATAGTAACATCCGTGTGGGTGAAAGATACCAAAAATAACTAAAAAATGAATCAAATCTGAACTAAATCTGAAAGCCTCTAAATACTGTCTGAATAAGGAGTTGAAGGAACATGTCTCCAACTAACTCCGTCTAGCAAAACTGAGCTAAAATAATATCATATCATCCTCAAATGAAGAGGAATCCTTGCAACCTTGTATACTAGAATGCAGCTGCTACTGCTGGACTGAAACTCGTGTCTCTAAACCTATGGTGTAACATGAAAAGAAAGCACCATAGCGCAAATGCGTCAGTACAACTGGAGTACTGAATATACGAGTGAGGTAGGCTAATCAAAAGGGTTTACATGAATGAATAATGCTAACTAACTGATTGATATGAATGTAAGAGTACAAACATACATACATAGTAACTGAGATCGTAAGTATGTAATAGCTAATTATGTATGTTAATACATGGTTTACTGATAACTGACATGGCTGAAACTGTAGTTCTGATAGCATGGGCGACTGTGTCTGACAGTCTTGAATCTGATGGAACTTTCTAAGTCCCATGCTAAAACTAAATTTGACTGTATCTAACAGTCTTGGTATACTGATATCTGAAGAACTGTCTGAGTTCTTTTACTGAGATTGAGTCTGAAACTATGGGAGGTAGTTGTTTAACCGAATGCCCCATGTATGCCATTATGGCTAAGCTAGGGTCTAATCTCTGCCCCGACTGGAGGGGTGTCAATACCGCACCACTGGTAAAGACAGTTGTGAATGACCCTTAGCTGGCAGGTACTCGAAACGAGAGAGGTGGGAACCCTAAACTATCAGGTTAAACCACCTCATTAACCCTAATCTGACAGGTTAAGATGTTTCAACCTATGCTGGCAACATAGTTCTGGAACGCAAGGAAGACTGCTAAGAATTATATCCTAAAATGGTAGGTGAGTTCCCATCCTTGGGTTCACTCGGTGCTAAATTCTACTCCCATCTGAAGAGACTGAACATAATTCAACTGACTGTACATAGACAGATTAACTGACTTCTGTTGACTGATGGAATAGTACTACAATGTGAGAGTTAACTGAGATCATGAGATTTTTGAGGTTTCCTGAGTCACATGACTGACTGAGTTCTATTGATTATAGATTGACTAAGATTATTAGGAAAACATGATATGGCTCTAGGCACACAGCTATATTTTTGGGTACGAATACCCCCAGGACTCGATAGAAGGAAACTGACACACATGACATGACTTGATCACAAGATTGGAGTCCACAATTCATAATATCATAAGTAGGGGTTCTTATACTTCATGTAGTTATTCAATATCTTTAACATTGTAGGGATTGCATGGATATATTTTGTGTACATATTATACATATTATCATACATGCTTCATACCACAACAATAGCAACACATCAATAGCATGGAATTCATATTTAAGTATATAGCTAACACAAACTTGTTATTTAGATATCATGGAACCATGTAAACATAAATTCCTAAAATACCAAGTATTTTATCAAACACCTAGCATGCATTCTTTAAGGCATAGGTGTGTTTCATAACTTGCACCATATTACACCACCTAAAGTTCATAGTTTTCAACTAACAACCATATATATTACATGAAAACACCTTTAGATGTCATCTTAAAACTTAAACAACAATCATCAACATGTATATGCTCATATCACCACAAAAAGTTCACAAAATAGTATTTAAAACATGGTTCTTGAGCTCTATGAACGGATTGGATCCATAGATGAACGCTAGCATACCTTAGATTAATAATTTGTGAAGATAGTAGTGAAATAAGCATGGAATTTAAAACTCCCAACTGAACCCTAGACTTGTTCTTGGTTGATCTTGAGTGAATTTTGATAAAAATTAATGTAAAGAGCTGATTTGGGGCCTCAATCCCATGTTTGGGACTTATATAGGGGGGAAAGATGACCCAAATACCCCTCTTGATGCGTCATTTAATTTCTGTGAAAATTACCCAATTTGGGCCCCCACCGTGATGCGGAAACATCGTATTTCCACCCATTTGTGACCTGAAAACTCACCGCAACGTGCTGGAATTGCGGATAGACACTGGAAATTGACGAACTTCATTTTGGCTTCTGGCGCGACGCTCCACTTACTGAAATGACGCTACTGAAACTTTAAATTGCCATAACTTCTTCACTGAGTGTCCGTTTTAGGCGAATTTGGTATCGACGGAAAGATTATTCAATTATCTAAAATTTGGAGGGTATAAATATGACAAAAATACCACCTATAAACCAATATATTCTTGTTCAAAGATGAGCTATGTGAAATCACACACGAAAACTTGGTGGATTCAAAAGTTCTTAGCTTGGCTTATTCTAAGTGACTCTTATGAACATGATTAACACATCATAAGATCTATTATCACTAAGATACTCATCCTAATTCATATACTCAAATATGAATCATAGGATAGGAGGTTTCATGTGTAGGAACAACGGTTCATTTTCTAGCTTAGAAATATATGGGGTATTACAATATCTCCCCCATTCGTCCTCAAATGAGACTGACTGAAATGAGGAGAGATGACAAACTGAGTTCTCCCAATGAGAATGCATATTTGATACATGATTATACACTGTACTGATACATGAATGCATGACTGAATATGCAACGGTAATAGATACCAAGTTTATGATGGGAACATGAACATGAAACTAAGTATGTTTAAGAAGAACTGTTACCTAGAGCTTGATCTGAATTGGAGGAGAAGAGGTGAGGATACTTGGTATGCATATATACTTCTTCTTCCCAAATAGCTCTCTCATGAGACTGATTTTGCCAAAGAACCTTGACTAGAGGGACTTCTTTGTTCCTCAATCTACGAGTCTGATAGTCTAAGATTTTGACTGGCATCTCTTCATAAGAGATATTGTTCTGAACGTCAATGCTCTGAATAGGGACTACAACTGCTGGGTCACCTATACATTTCTTTGGCAAATAGAGATGGAAGATTGGATGAACTAAGGCTAGATCTAAAGACAATTCGAGATCATAAGCTACCTTGCCAAAGCGACTGAGAATCCTGAAGGGACCGACATATCGAGGACTGAGTTTCTCTTTCTTGCCGAACCTCTTTACTCCATTCGTGGGAGAGATCTTGAGGTAGACATAGTCATTGACCTCGAACTCGAGATCCTTTCTACGAACATCTACATAAGACTTCTATCGACTCTGATCATCTCAGAGTCTCTCTCGGATCAACTGAACTTTCTCTAAGGCGTTGAATACTAAGTCAGGACCTATAACAGAGGCCTCATAAACTTCAAACTAACCAATTGTAGATGTACATCTCCTAGCATAGAGAGCTTCAAATAGATCCATCTGAATACTGGAATGATAGCTATTGTTGTATGCAAACTCAATCCAAGGCAAGTGGTCATCCTAACTTCTCTTGAAATCAATTACACATGCCCTTAGCATATCTTCGAGAGTCTGAATGGTCCTTTATTCTTGACCATCTGTCTGAGGATGAAACATTGTACTGAGATGAACTTGGGTACCAATACCCTTTTGGAATGCTTTCCAGAAGTAAGAGGTGATTTGGGTACCTCTGTCTAAAAGAATAGATAGATGAATACCGTGTAATCTAACCAAATCCTTGATATAAAGTTTGGCATAATACTCAGTAGAATAAGAAGTACGAATAGGAAAAAAATGAGATGACTTGATCATTCTATCTACAATGACCCAAACTGAATCATGCTGATGACAAGTTCTAGGCAAACCCGTCACGAAGTCCATGTTCACTTCTTCCCACTTCTAAGTAGGAATGGTGAACTCCTGCATGGAACCACTAGGTTTCCAATGCTCTATCTTAACCTGCTGACATGTAGAGCACTTAGACACAAACTCTGCAATATCTCTCTTTATCCTACTCCACCAATAGATCTCCTACAAGTCGTGGTACATCTTAGTTACCCCTAGATGAATAGAGTATCGTGCACCATGCGTTTCTACAAGAATTCGCTGCCTCAAGCCATCTATACCTAGAACGCACAAACGACCATGACAACAAAGAACACTATCTCCCCCTTGGGTGAAAACCTCAACTTTCTGATTCTAAATTGACTCTTTCATCTTAACAAGGATAGGATCCCTGTTTTACTTTTCTTTCACCTCGAAAACTAGAGATAACTCTGAACTACTCTTAACACATACACCACCCTCGGAAAAGTGAACTAAGTGAACACCTAGTATCGCCAACTGATGGATTTCCTGAGCTATCTTCTTCTTTCTATCCTCAACGTGAGAAATAATACCCATGGAAAGTCTATGGAGTGCTGGCCATAAGATTGACCTTGCCTGGATGATAAATGATGCTTATGTCATAATTTTTCAAGAGCTCTAACCACCTTCTCTAATGAAGACTGAGATCGTTCTGAGAAAACACATACTGAAGACTCTTATGATCTGTAAAGACATCTACATGAACTTCATAAAGATAATGCCTCCAAATCTTCAAGGAAAATACTACGGCTGCTAACTCAAGATCCTGAGTTGGATTATTCTTCTCATGGGGCTTTAGCTGTCTGGAGGCGTAAGCTATGACCTTACCATGCTGTATGAGGACATAACCTAAACCCACTCTGGATGCATCACAATAGACTACAAAACCATTTGACCCATCTAAAAGAGCTAGAACTGGAGCTGAGGTGAGTCGAGTCTTCAACTCTTGAAAAATCTTCTCTCATGAATATGATCATTAAAACTTAACCTTCTTCTGAGTCAATTTGGACATAGGAGATGTAATAGAAGAAAATCCCTCGACAAACCATCTGTAATAGCTGGCCAAACCTAAGAAACTCCTAATATCAGATAAAGATACGGGGCGAGGCCAATTTCTTACCACTTTAGTCTTTTGAGGATCTGCTTTAATTCCATCACTAGAAATAATATGGCCGAGGAATGCTACTGATCTTAGCCAAAATTTGCACTTAATGAACGTGGAGAATAACTGATGATCCCTGAGAGTCTGAAGAACAATTTTGAGATGGTCTGAATGATCACGCTCAGTGCGAGAATAGACCAGAATATCATATATGAAGACTATGATGAAAATGTCCAAGTATTTCTTGAACACCCAATTCATCAAGTCCATGAAAGTAGCAGGGGCATTGGTAAGACGAAAGGACATGACAAGAAATTCGAAGTGACCATACCGCAGATGGAAAGCTGTCTTCAGGATGTCACATTCTTTAACTCTGAGCTGATGATAGCCTGCTCTGAGGTCTATCTTAGAGAAGTAACTGGCACTCTAAATTTGATCAAACAAGTCATCTATTCTAGGAAATGGATACATGTTCTTGATCATAACTTTGTTGAGCTGACGATAATCGATACACATCCTGAGAGAATCGTCTTTCTTGAGCATGAATAAGACCAGTGCACCGCATGGGGATTCACTGGTCCTGATGAATCCCTTATCTAAGAGATCCTTTAACTGATCTCTTAGTTCCTTGAGTTTTTCTGGTGCTATTCTGTATGGCAAAATAGAAATAGGTTGAGTATCTGGGAGAAGGTCTATGCCAAAATCTATTTCCCTTTCGGGAGAAATTCCTGGAAGATCTTGGGGAAAGACATCTGAATATTCATTAACCATTAGGACTAATTTGAGACTGGGAGATTCGGAACTGAAATCCTTAACATGCACGAGATAATACACATACCCCTTAGAAATCATTTTCATTGCCTGATGGTAGGAAACAAGCTGATGCCTGAACGCTGAAGTACTACCCTTCCACTCTAGGATGGGCTCTTTTGGGAACTGAAATTGAACTATCTTGTTTCTACAGTCGACTAAGGCATAGCAGGAATGAAGCCAATACATGCCGAGAATGACATCAAAGTCAGTCATCTCTAACTCGACTAAATCTACTGACATGGATTTCTGAAATATCATAACCAGGTAGTTCCTGTATACCCACCGAGCTATGATATTTTTACCAACTAGGGTAGAGACTGAAAAGGGCTCTGCTAAAATTTCGGGACTGATTCCAAAATTCCTTGCTATGTATGGAGTGATAAAAGACAAGGATGCACCTAGGTCTAGCAAAGCATAAACATGAACATGGAAAATCTATAATGTACCAGTAACGACATCAGGAGAATTTTCCTAATTCTGTCGGGTCTGAAGAGCATAGAGTCTATTTGGGTGTTGCCCACTAGTAGCACTGGAAGTGGCACCCTTCTGGTTTGAGCGACTGGACTGAGATGTGAAATGGTTATGCTGACTCTGAGGACCTAACTTAGGACACTCTCTAATCTTGTGGCCTAGCTTTCCACAACCAAAACATACATCACTACCGTCTCTACAAATACTCTTTTGGTTCTTACCATAAGTCTGAAATAGGAGATTTGTTCGGGCACTACTAAAACCGCCCTGAGATTTAAAGACTGGTGCTCTATCTTTGTTGTTGTCTCTGAATTTTGGCACTAGGGCACTGGCGGAGGAAGGAGCTGGAACACTAGTGAAAGAATGTGCTAGAGCTAATGACTTGGGACGAAACTGTAAATAGTTTTCTCTCCCTGATTTGGGTTAAGCAAAACTGAAACTGCCTGACCTTGCTCTATTGTTCTATCTCTCCCTAGTCCTAACCTTCTGCTCCTCTATTTTCTAAGCATGGGTCATGAGTTTGTCTAAAGTCATATCACTATTCAGCATCGTAGATCTACACTCATTTACCACGCTATCATTCACCCCTAACACAAACTTGCTCATCTTAGCCCTGTTGTCTGCAACCACATGAGGGGAATATCTAGATAGCTGAGTAAATCTAAGAGAATACACTCTAACCGTCATATTTCCCTACCTAAGGTTGATGAACTCAAGAACTTTGGCCTCTCTTAGCTCTTGGGGAAAGAATCTATCTAAGAAAGTCTTGACAAATTTCTCCTACTCAATAGGACCTGCATCGTCTACCCTCTCAGATTTCCACTATTTGTACCAAGTATGAGCGACATCCTAGAATTGGTATACAGTTAAATCAGTACTCTGAACAGAAGTAACTCCCATGATATTAATGACCTTCTGGACTTGGTCAATGGATTCCTGAGGGTCTTCATCAGACTTAGACCCGAAGAAAGATGGAGAGTTCATTCGAGTGAAGTCCTAATTCTAGCTACTGTAGAATTGACCACTAGATTGGCCGAAGTAACTAGTGGCCATTTATTTTGGGCAGCCACATATTGAGAAAGTGTGGTGAATGCAGCTCTAAACTCTGCATGAGAGATATGTTCCCCTGAATGATCTTCAGTTTGAGGAGCTAGCTGGTTTCTTCTCTTTGGGGCTATATTCTGAAATAAGAGAACAATGGATTAGACTAAGAGTTCAACTTGAGATTATGCTCACTAGCACGACATGAATCTAAAAGAAGGGAAACTGTTCCTAAAACATGTCATAGCCTTCTGTACATAAATAAGGCACGCAATACACCCATGAACAAAACTCTACTAGATGCGGCTTTCAGACTTCCTAGGACTCTATTGAACCTTAGGCTCTGATACTAAGTTTGTAACACCTCGATTTTCTGAATTGGAATGCTACATGGATCTTATGACCCTGAAGGACCACAAGCTAACCCATGACTGATATATGTACCTATGCACTGCAATATATAATGTAATAATGTGGAAAATATGAACATATAGGCCATAAGGTTCAATTGAATAAAAAATCTATAAAATAGTAACATCCGTGTGGGTGAAAGATACCCAAAACAACTGAAAACTGAATCAAATCTAAACTAAATTTGAAAGCCTCTAAATACTGTCTGAATAAGGGGTTAAAGGAATATGTCTCTACCTAACTCCGTCTAGCAAAAATGAGTCGAAATAATAAATAAAATAAAATAATATCGTATCATTCTCAAATGAAGAGGAATCACTGCAACTCTGTATACTTGAATGCAGCTGCAACTGCTAGTCTGGAACTTGTGTCTCTGAACCTATGGTGTAACATGAAAAGAAATCACCATAGCGCAAATGCGTCAGTACAACTGGAGTACTGAGTATACGAGTAAGGTACGCTAATGCAAAGGGTTTATATGCATGAATAAGGCTAACTGACTAACTGATATAAACGTAAGAGTACAAATATATATACATAGTAACTGAGATCATGAGTACGTGATAGCTAAATCTGTACGCTAATACATGATTTACGGATAACTGACATGGCTGAAACTGTAGTTCTGATAGCATGGGCGACTGTGTCTGACAATCTTGAATCTGATGGAACTTTCTGAGTCCCGTGCTATAACTGAATTTGACTGTATCTAACAGTACTGGTATACAGATATCTTAAGAAGTTTTTGAGTTCTTTTGCTGAGACCGAGTCTAAAAATATGGGAGGTAGTTGTTTAACAGACATGCCCCATATGTGCCATTATGGCTAAGCTGGGGTCCAATCTCTGCCCTAACTGGAGGGTGTCATTACCGTGCCACTGGTAAGGACAGTTATGAGTGACCCTTAGCTGGAAAGTACTCAAAATGAGAGCGGTGGTAACCCTGAACTGACAATTTAAGCCACCTCATCAACCCTAATCTGATAGGTTAAGGTGTCTCTACCTATGCTGGCTACATAGTTGTGGAACGCAAGGATGACTGCTAAGAATCACACCCTAAACTGATAGGTGAGTTCCCATCCTTGGGTTCACTCGATGCTAACTTCTAGTTCTATCTGAAGAAACTGAACATGATTTAACTGACTGTACATAGGCTGATTAACTAACTTCCGTTGACTGACAGAATAGTACTACTATCTGAGAGTTAACTGTTATCATGAGATTTTTGAGGTTTCCTGAGTCACATGACTGACTGAGTTCTATAGATTATAGCTTGACTTAGATTATTGGGACAACATCACATGGCTCTAGGCACACAGTTATATTTTTCGGGTATGAATACCCCCAAGAATCGATAGAAGGAAACTGACACATATGACATGACTTGATCACAAGATTGGACTCCACTATTCATAATATCATAAGTAGGGGATCTTATACTTCATGTAGTTATTCAACATCTTAAATATTCTAGGGATTGCATGGATATATTTTGTGTACATATTATACATATCCATTATCATACATGTTTCATACCACAACAATAGCAACACATCAATAGCATGGAATTCATATTTAAGTATATAGCTAACACAAACTTGTCATTTAGATATCATGGAACCATGTAAACATAAATTCCTAAAATACCAAGTATTTTATCAAACACCTAGCATGCATTCTTTAAGGAATAGGTGTGTTTCATAACTTGCACCATATTACACCTCCTAAAGTTCATAGCTTTCAACTAACAACCATATATATTCCATGAAAACACCTTTAGATATCATTTTAAAACTTAAACAACAATCATTAACATGTACATTCTCATATTACCACAAAAAGTTCACAAAATATTATTTAAAACATGGTTCTAAAGCTCTATGAACGGATTGGATCCATAAACGAACACTACGCATACCTTAGATTAATAATCCATGAAGATAGTAGTGAAATAAGCTTGGAATTTGAAACTTCTAATTGAACCCTAGACTTGTTATTGGTTGTTCTTGAGTGATTTTATAAAAAGTAATGTCAATTCCATGTTTAGGACTTATATAGAGGGGAAAGATGACCTAAATACCCCTCTAGATATGTCTTTTAATTTCTATGAAAATAATCCGATTTGGGCCCCCGACGCGACGTAGAAACATTGCATTTCCACCCGTTTATGACCTTGAAACTCACCGAAACACGCTGGAATTGTGGAGAAACACTGGAATTGATGAACGTTATTTTGGCTTACGGCACGATGCACCACTGACTGAAATGACGCTACTGAAACTTTAAATCTCCATAACTTCTTCACTGGGTGTCCGTTTTAGGAAAATTTGGTATCGACGGAAAGCTTATTCAATTCTCTACAATTTGAAGGGTATAAATATGCCAAAATACCACCTATAAACCAATTTATGCACGTTCATAGATGAGCTATGTGAAAGCACACACGAAAACTTGGTGGATTCAAAAGTTCTTTGCTTGGCTTACTTTAAGTGAATCTTATGAACATGATTAACACAACATAAGCTATATTATCACTAGGATACTCATCCTAATTCATGTAATAAAATATGAATAATAGGATAGGAGGTTTCATGTGTAGGACCAACGGTTTATTTTCTAGCTTAGAAATATACGGGGTATTACCATGAAGCATTTGCATGCGCCTTCTTTAGTCAGACCTGATGTGTTTGATTGTTTTTTTCCCAATCTAGTAAAATACATGGACCTCAGGACATGCTTTGAAAAATTCTCTCTACCCGTGGGAGTTGATGCTTGGATTGAATTTCTTGAGTCAAGAAGCAAGGATAACATTTTCTGGGCATATATGTGTCTTCATCCAAAAATAATCTTGTTTAGTTGTCATATCCAACCCCTTATGGTTATGTTATGGCTTAATTTCATTTGACCATAGACTCCTGCTAGGGTAATACATTAGCTGGGTAGATCGCAAGACATCCCACCCGTGGTGGATCTGCTAAAAAATATTGAGTACTTTAAGAACCAAGACTTAGGGGAGAGCAAATATGGAATCACGCAACAAAGATGGGCATAGCTACTTTCAAAGAAGGGTCGAATAACCTAGGGTACAGTCTGAGATATGAGATTTGGCTTCAATCTATATCTCGGTGTGTTAGCAATCCATTACCAGTGCAACTTAGAGGAAGAATATGAGAATAATGCATTGTTGATGACAGTCGGGATGAAAGTGTGGAGACACTGAGGGTTCGGTTATCAAATTTGCTCAAGACTGTAGAAAGCTGTGAGAACAATCTTTTCAGATGCACTCCCCATGAGGCGGGAATACGTTCCAGAAGATTCTTCCCAAATATCAGGGTGTCTTTGCAGGATATCCTATGAATTTTGAATAGGAGAAAGAGAAATTCACAGACAGGTCCATCAAAGCCAGGGTCATCACACAGAGCACTAGTTTGAAGGAGCATTTCTTATCTTTTATGTAGTTTGAGTCTCTTATTTTCTATTATTTCAAGGTGTATATTTGTCATATCGGTGTTAAGTTTGCTTTTGGAGTATTTATTAGAAGAATTATGTATGTCAAATTGTTGGTCTAGAGTGTTGTTTAGTATTTGTTGTTTAGTTTTAAAGTGTTCTTAAATTTGAAGTATGTTTAGTTGTTTCTTTATCAAAATGCTTTGATGTTGCGTCATTCTCTCTTTTTTTGTTTCTCAAAAGAAAAGTAAAAGCCATAAAGAATGATAAAACGAAGGTATATAGCGAGAGAAGAAAAGAAAGAAAGGATGATGAGACAAGAAAGGGAAAGAACTGATACAAGAAAAAAAGAGAAATGAGGGTGAAATAAAAGAGGTGTGGTTGGAGAAAAAAAGCAAATTAGTGTAGATGAAAATTAGGATGATGTTAAAATGACCTCGCTACCCTCAAAGGATAGTAGAAATAAACATGAATCTAGGACAATTTTACCAATGTGATTCCTATGCTTAATGCGTGACCTAATCCTAACGGGTGTTGTCTTTGATGAGCATCTTCTTTCAGATAGTAGTGGTTGGTTTGAAGCACTCTGGCTAGTCACCCGTACTTCACTAGATCAAAAGCAAAGCTCTCCATGGCTAGTAGGGAGATTGAAAATTTGCTCATTGACCTAGATCAGGATCCCCTGGAGGAAAGTTCAGAATGCAATGATGAGGTTATAAGACTCAGGCAACAATTAATAGATCTGCACCAAGCATGGGCTAGTGGAATGCCTCCTCCTCTGCTTCTTGAAGATCTTGGGAATAACTCAAACTGCCCATCGCTTTTTCAGGCTCAATTCTCTGCTCCCATGGAGTCACCAAAACATGCGCCAGGATTCACTCCATGACAATATTACCCTGGCACTTCTAGTGTGCCTTTAGAAGTTCCCCAACCAAGGCCCACTGCTTAGCTGGTGCCACCGGAAGTGCCTATTTCCATGGCTCCGCTACCACCTGAAGCTCCCACCTATGTTGTGCGTCTGACAATGGTGCTTCCTCGGTCTGCTAGTGAACTAGTATTGAAGGTTTCAGATAATTAGTATTATACCACAGAGCCTAATTTGAGGATTAATGAACAATATGGGTACACTCATCCACCTGTATTTCTATTTGATACAGAGAAGCCTGTTGCAACAGAAGAACAAGAAGTCGTAGCGCAAAAATTGAAAAGTTTAGAATAGGCCATGAGGAATTTGCTGGGAATCAAAGGTTAAAGAGTGTTTCCTATAAAGATCTTTGCATGTTTCTAGACGTTAACCTTCCCCTCGGTTTTAAAATACCTAAATTTGAGAAGTATGCTGGGCACGGTGATCCTGTGGTGCACTTGAGACATTATTACAACCAGTTGAGGGCTACAGGGGGAAGGGAAGAGTTGTTTATGGCTTTCTTTGGCGAGAGTTTTCCGATCTGGCTTCATAATGGTTTGTCGATCAAGATATCGACAAGTGGAACAACTAGGATGACTTAGCTTCTGAGTTTGTGCAACATTTTCAGTATAATGTCGACCTGATTCCTGATGAAAAATCCTTGGTCAACATGAAGAAGAACAACACTGCAGTCTTTAGGTAATACGCGATAAGGTGGCATAAATAGGCCGCCAGGGTAAATCCTCTAATGAAGGAGAGTAAGCTGGTAGAGGTCTTTATTTAGGCACAGGATGAGACCTATTTTCAATATTTACTTTCGACAATAGGAAAGTTTTTTATTAAAGTCCTCAAAATTGGAGAGATGATAGAGGACAAAATCAAGACCGGCTAAATAGTGAGTTTTTCCACGTTGAAAGCCACCACAGAAGCAATTCAAGGTGGATCTAGCACGTTCGGAGGTAAAAAGAAGAAAAAGAATGTGGCGACTGTTGTTGCTGGACCCCATTCTTATCCCAAAAGACCGCCTCGCCCCTATCCCCAAGCCCAAGCCTATGTCCAAGCTCTATATATTCCTCCCCACCATTACTACCCTTTGGAAAATCCACCATATGCCATTCCACCCCCTCCTTACCTAGTTTATAGAGCATAACCATATGCCCAAACCCTTTTTTACCTGCTATGGCATGTGCAAGCTCCATAAAATCATCCATCAGCTCCACCAACTTACCAAAACCCCTCTAGACCCAGTTTCCAACCCATGATTGAGTATAAGAAAGAGAAGGCAGTCAAAAATTAGTTCACGCCCTTCAGGGATACATATGATAACTTATTTGATAGGTTGAGAAAGATGAAGGTCTTAAGCCCAATTCAAGAAAGGCTTTCAAATCCACCTCCCAGGAATCTCGATTATTCTTTAAGGTGTGCATATTATTCTGACATGACAGTCCACGATATCGAGAAATACTGGTATTTAAAGAGAGCCTCCCAAGATTTAATCGATGCAAATCAAATTTTGGTCCAGGCCCTGGAGGTTCCAAATATTAACCAAAATCCATTGCCAACTATGCTTAGAATTGATATATGATGGGAAAAAGTCATAAAGGTGTTATAATCCTGTTGTCAGAATACAGACCAATAAGGATAAATCAGTGAATGTGGCAGACTCATTGAGCTAGGAACAAACGGAAGAAGATAAAGTCCAAGAGAGCAAAAAGAAACTCGTGATGACAGTACAACGCACTAGAAAAGATGTTGGTTTAAGTAAGGACAAACCTAAGTTGATGGTGGTAGGAGCTCCGGGTAAGCCTATCTTGATGGTGAAAGGGGAATTTGTAGCGCCTATTATCATTAAACCAGTGATCCAACCTTTGATAGTTGATATGAAAAAGGTTCCCTGGAACTATAAGCGAACTGTGATGACTTATTAGGGGAAGGAAGTAGTAGAAGATGTAGATGAGATAAGGGGTTTGACTCAGTCAGGAAGATGCTTCATGCCGGAAGGTTTAAGGAAGCCCAAGCCAATTGTGAGTGGGCCTTCATCTATCAAAAAGCCTGTTACCAAAGAAAAAGCCAAATTTTTTTTGAAAAAGATGAAGTTGTCAGAGTATTCAATAATAGATCAGTTGAAGAAAACCCCTGCTCAAATTTCCCACTTATCTTTGTTGCTGTACTCCAAGGAATATCGTGATATTATATTGAAGGTATTAAATGAAGCATATGTTCCTAGGGAGATTACAGTAAATCAGCTTGAGAAAATGGTTGGAAAAATCTTTGAGGTCAATCGGATCAGCTTCTTTGACTATGAATTGCTTGTTGAAGGTACAGGGAATAACCAGGGTCTTTACATTATAGTGAAGTGTGAAGATTTCTATGTCACTCATGTCATGATTGACGGAGGTTCAGGTGCAAATATTTACCCTATTTCCACTTTGCAAAAATTGAATATTGGTGTTGAGAGGATCAGGCCCAACAATGTATGTATCAGGGCTTTCGATGGAGAAAAATCCAACTACATTAGCGAAATAGAACTAATGTTGATTATAGGGCCAGTTGAATTCACCATAGAGTTTCAAGTGCTAAATATCAACTTCTCTTACAATCTATTGTTGGGAAGACCATGGATCCACAAGGCCAAGGTGGTTGCATCTACATTGCACCAGATGATTAAGTTTGAGCATGACAGGAAAGAAGTGTTTATTCATGGTGAAGGGGATTTTTCCGCCTACAAAGATTCTCCTTTTCCTCTCGTTGAAGAAAATAATGTAGAGCAAACATTTGTCTATCAGACTTTTGATACAGTGTCGGTGTATCGTATCTTTGAAGGGCAGGTTATTCCAGGGACACAATTATCTACCATTTCTATCATGATGATAAATGAAATGTTAAAATATGGATTTGAGCCAGGAAGGGGTTTGGGAGTGTCTCTGCACAGTATGGTTCGTCCCATATGTCCGAATGAGAACATGGGCACTTTTGGTCTAGGATTTAAACCTACGACTGAATATCTGAAGAAGTCCAAGGGAAAGAAAAAGGAAATATGGTCACTCCCTCGCCCAATGTTATTACTCAGTAAATCATTTGTCAAGAGCGGTGTCACAAAGCCTGTAGGGTTTGAAGCGAATTGGTTGATGACTTCTAGAACTTGTTGATTAAAATTGACATGGTTGAAGCAGGATAAGGTACCAGAAAGGCAGGTGTGTAGTTCATAGGCCCAGCTGTCCATCTCAACAATTGGGAAGTCACTTCTCTCCCCGTCAGGAGGGAGTTTTGGTAGTTCGTTTTGTTTTCCTTTCAGTTTTTTGAGTTATTTCAGGGTTGTAACTCAAAATGTAGCTTGTTTATATTCTATTTTTGTTTGTATTCAAACCCTCCTATCTTTTCCTTTTAATGAAATACAATGTCCCCCTTTCCTTTGTGTCTAATACATTTTGTTTTTATTTTTTTCTTTATACAGTTCTCTTTATACTGATTCTAATGACATGACATGCATGCAGAATTTTTAGCCTGATCTTCAAATCCAAACTAATCAAGATATAATAAAGTAAAAGGGGGAATATGATGAAGAAGGGGAACTAGAATAAATAATCAAAGAGTTGGAACAGTTTGAAGACAAATCGAATCCTAATTTGAATGAAACTGAGCTAATTAATCTAGGGAATCAAGAAGATGCTAGGGAAACTAAAATCAGTATACATGCTTTTCCACAACTAAAAGATGGAATGATTCAAGCATTAATTGATTATAAGGATGTTTTTGTATGGTCTTATGATGATATGCCCGGTTTAAGCACTGAATTAGTAGCTCATAAATTGCCAACTGATCCTTCCTTCCCCCTATGAAATATAAGTTGAGGAAGTTTAATATGATGTAAGCATCAAAATCAAAGAGGAAATCATGAAACAACTTAAAGAGAAAGTCATTCGAGTGGTTCGTTATCCTACGTGGTTATCCAATGTTGTTCCTTTCCCAAAGAAAGATGGAAAATTTTGAGTATGTGTTGATTACCGTGATTTGAATAGAACAAGTCCAAAGAATGATTTTCCGTTGCCGAACATCCATATTTTGCTGGACAATTATGCTAAACACAACCTTGACTCTTTTGTAGATTGCTATGCCGAATACTACCAGATCATTATGGATGATTAAGACACGGAAAAGTCATATTTTATCACACCATGGGGGAATTATTGCTATCGAGTGATGCCGTTTGGTTTGAAGAATGCTGGAGCAACATACATGAGAGCCATGACCGCTATATTTCATGATATGATGCATAAGAAGATTAAAGTCTATGTAGATGATGTGATTATTAAATCAAAGAGTCAAGCTGACCATGTTAAAGATTTAAGAAATTTCTTTGAAAGGATTCGCAAGTATAATATCAAGCTCAACCCTGCAAAATATGTATTTGGAGTTCCGTCTGGAAAGCTGTTGGGGTTTATAGTCAGCCGTCGAGGAATTAAATTGGATCCCTCAAAAATCAAAGTCATTCAGGATTTGCATCCGCCTAAGATTAGGATGAAGGAGATGAGCTTGTTGGGTAGACTAAACTACAGCAGCAGATTTATTGCTCAACTCACAACCACGTGTGAGCCCATATTCAAGTTGCTGAAAAAAAGTATTGTGGTTGAGTGGACTGAAGAATACCAGGAAATGTTTGATAAAATCAAAAGATATCTTTCAAATCCATCAGTGTTGGTGCCACCCAAGACTCGAAGGCCTTTGATTTTGTACTTATCGGTTATGGATAATTCATTCGGTTGTGTATTGGGGAAACATGATATAACAGGCAAAAAGGAGTAGGCTATTTATTATCTTAGCAAAAAGTTCACTGCATATGAGGCCAGGTACACTTTTCTTGAAAGGACATGTTGCACCCTAACTTTGGGTAGCACAGAAGTTGAAGCATTATCTTTTGTCCTACACTACTTATCTCATCTCTCATATAGATCCTTTAAAGTATATCTTTTAGAAGCCTATCCCGACAGGTCAATTGGTAAAGTGACAAATATTACTTATCGAGTTTGACATTGTATATGTGACTCGAACATCTATGAAAGCCCAAGCCTTAGCAGATCATCTTGCTAAGAATCCCATTGATGAAGAGTATGAGCCGCTAAAGACATATTTTCCTGATGAAGAGTTATTCTGTGTCGAGGAAGTCATTATAGAGGCTGATCTAGGTTGGAAGCTGTTCTTTGATGGAGCTGTTAATATGAAAGGAGTCGGAATAGGTGTAGTTCATATCTATAAATTGGGGCAATATTTCCCTATAACAACGCAACTTCAATTTTATTGTACCAATAACATGGAGGAATATGAAGTGTGCATTCTTGGTTTGAGGTTAGCGGTTGATATGGTAGTCCAGGAGCTATTAGTGTTGGAGGATTTAGATTGGCTCGTCCATTAGATTCAAGGAGATTAGGAGATGCGAGACTTGAAGCTCATACCATATCGACAATGCTTGCAAGAGCTATGTCAACGGTTTGTGTCAGTAAAATTTAGACATTCCAAGAATTCACAATGAGATTGCTGATGCTTTAGCCACTCTGTCTTCAATGCTCCAACATCTTGATAAAACCTACATCAATCCAGTGCATATACAGAGTTGTAATCAACATGCTTACTATAATACAGTTGAAGAGGAGCTCGATGGAGAACCTTGGTTCTTTGATATCAACCGATACATTCAATTAGGAGAATACCCAACACATGCCACCAGCGATCAAAAGAAGGATATTAGGCATTTGGCTAGCAGAGTTTTCTTTAGTGGGGGAATCTTATACAAGATAACCCTAGATCTAGGACTTTTGAGGTATATAGATACAAAAGAAGCCTTGAAAATCATGGTTGAAATACACGCTGGAGTATGCGGGCCTCATATGAATGGTTATGTCTTGTCAAAGAAGATTCTTCGAGTAGGTTATTATTGGCTTACTATGGAGAGAGATTCAATTTGATTTGTTCAAAAATATCATCAATGTCAGGAACACGGTGATCTAATACATTCTCCTCCTGCTGAGTTACACGTGATGTCTGCTTCATTGCCTTTTATAGCATGGGGGCTGGACGTGATTGGACCGACTGAGCCAAAAGCATCAAATGGGCATAGATTCATTTTGGTGGCCATAGATTAGTTCACAAAGTTGGTAGAAGAAGCAACGTTCAAGTCAGTAACAAAGAAGGTGGTGGTAGATTTTGTTCATACCATCATTGGTAGATTCTGAATCCCAAGGATGATCATTACGGACAATGCTTCCAATCTCAATAGTCATTTGATGCAAGAATTGTGCCAACAGTTTAAGATCGCACATCAAAACTCCACTCCATATCGTCCAAAGGCCAATGGTGTTGTGGAAGCCGCCAATAAGAATATCAAGAAGATACTATAGAAAATGATACAAGGGTCTAGACAATGGCATGAGAAGTTATCATTTTGCTCTGCTAGTTTATCGCACTACCGTTCGCACTTCAATAGGGGCAACTCCATATTTACTGGTGTACGGGACAAAAGCTATCATTCTTGCAGAAGTTGAAATTCCCTCTCTTCGAGTCATTGTGGAAGTAGAGATTGATGATGATGAGTGGTTAAAAACCAAAGCGGAACAGTTGATCTTGATTGATAAAAAAAGACTGACATCGGTATGTCATAGCCAATTATATCATAAGAGAATGGCTCGAGCGTATAACAAAAAGGTACGACCCAGAAATTTTGAAGTTGGTCAGTTTGTGTTGAAGCATATCCTTCCTCATCAGGTTGAAGCAAAAAGCAAGTTCTCCCCAAATTGGCAAGGTCCCTTTATTATGAAGAAAGTGTTGCCCAATGAAGCCATATATTTGACAGATATTGAAGGCAAAATGGAAGAGATGGCTTTCAATGTTGATACAATCAAAAGATATTATGTATGATATTTTATCCTTTATTGGTCCTATTTCATATTTAGTACTTGCATTTTTGAAGATTTATATGAAGAAGGCATTTCATTCTGCTATCCATACATTGTGTCATCCTTTATTTACCCCGTTTGAGCTTAGTTTTATTTTTCTTTCATATCCCTCTTTTGGAATCGGAATAGAGTCAAAGATAAATGTTAGGAAAATAAGAATAAAATAAAAAGTTCGAAAATAGAAGAAAAAACACAAGAAAAATCAATCAAAATAAAGAATAAGCTGGTAGAACTACGTGCAACCTGATTCTCCTCTCTTGGGAGTGAGATATGTAGGCTTCCCTATTTCGGGATCGGTCCAACCAAATAAAATTTTTAGAGTCACCCAGTAAACAAAACTGGGCATGATTTAATGTGTTTTTTGAGTCGATTCCAAAAGTTGTAAGTCCCACCCCATTTCAAGTGTCATTTGAGCCTCTTACTGTCCTTTTATTTTAACCTTATCCAAAATCTAAGTTACAACCAAAGAAAGACCTTCAGATCAATATTCGATAATTTAAAGCTATGTATGCAATGGATATGATGATGAATTTTGGGGTATAACTTGTCTTTCTCAGCATAAGAAATCAGGAAAGAAATAAAATGAGAGAGTCTTATTGGTGAAAACTCTCACGGGCACCATAAAGCGATGGTTAGTTGAGAGAAATAAAAAATGAGAGAGTCTTACAGGTGAAAACCCTTATGGGCACCATAAGGCGATGGGGATTCAAGAGAAATAAAAATGAGAGAGTCTTATTGGTGAAAACCCTCATGGGCACCGTAAGGCGATGGCGAGTTCGAGAGGAAAGTGAAAAGGAAAGAGGTTTACGGCAAAAATCTTTCAACATGTTGTCAATTGAATGAGATATATAAGTCCAATGGGTCTAAAAAGAGGTAGCGACAGCGGTAAAGGCACGAACTCAACAACAAATAGGAAGTTTGGATAGGAAGATCAGGCAGCTTAATCCAAAATGCATGTCACAGTCATTGGAGTTGGTTTTTATCTTCAGATAAATTATCTTCTTTGTTAAAAAGAGGGACATTGCCATTTTATTTTATTTATACATTCATATGCTTCTTCCTTTTATGTCTTTTATCAAAAGAAAAGTCACCATCATTTCTTTAGATTCTATGAGTCTATTTTGTGTTAAAACAAGCGAGAAAGGAGTTCAAAACTTGCTACTAGTCTTCATAATTGTATGAGGAAAAACCAAGGCAGACACATGAGATAAACATGATCATAATTCAAATCAAGGAAAGGGTATTCTATCAACCGATAGATTGCGGGATTTATAGGAGTATCAGATGTCAAAAGGTGCATCAAAGAGGCAGGGTAAAATAGAAACCCAGTGTTTGAGTCAAATTCATTTCCCCGAGTTGGTCTGGGTCAATGATGCAGCAAGAGAGGGTCAAGTGTCAGTGATTTGGAATAAAGATTAAAGGAACGAGTGTTGGAGCAAGTGTTGGAGCAGATGCAGAGAAGCCAAGTGCAGAAAGCTACCACTAAGTTTTAACTGACAAATTTTCTTTGATGAAACACGGGCAAAGTTTTGTTCAATAAGTTCATCTAACTTTGGTAAAGCATATTTAAGGATTTTACTTTCGATTCAGGACCCTCCTGAAAAATGGGATTTTACTTTCTGTTCAGGACCCTCCTGAAAAATGGAATTTTACTTTTTCTTCAGGACTCACCTGAAAAAAGGGACTTTACTTTCTGTTCAGGACCCTCTTAAAAAATGGGACTTTACTTTATATTCAAGACCCTTCTAAAAAATGGGAATTTACTTTTTGTTCAGGACGCTCCTGAAAATGGGAATTTACTTTATGTTCAGGACCCTCCTGAAAAATGAGAATTTACTTTATGTTTAGGGCCTTCCTAAAAAATGGGAATTTACTTCATGTTCAGGACCCTCCTGGAGAATGGGAATTTACTTTATGTTCAGAACCCTTCTGAAAAATGAGAATTTACTTTATGTTCAGGACCCTCCTGAAAAATAAGAATTTACTTCATGTTCAGGACCCTCCTAGAGAATGGGAAAATACTTTATGTTCAGGACCCTCCTGAAAAATAAGAATTTACTTCATGTTCAGGACCCTCCTGGAGAATGGGAAAATACTTTATGTTCAGGACCCTCCTGAAAAATGGAATTTTACTTTCTGTTCAGGACCCTCCTGGAAAATGGGATTTTACTTTCTGTTTAGGACCCTCCCAAAAAATAGGACTTTACTTTCTGTTCAGGACCCTCCGGAAAAATGGGATTTTACCTTTTGTTCAGGACCCTCCTGAAAAATGAGAATTTACTTTATGTTCAGGACCCCTTAGAAAATGGGATGTTACTTTCAAAAATGATGAAACCCTTCTATATTTTAATCTTTGTTTCGGATAATTTTTGTTCCAGTTTTAATTCTGGTTACAAGAGCTTGACTGAAGAACGAGGTAATGAAATGGGAAATTAAAGAAATTACAAGTCAGGAACCCGCCCGAAGAACAGAGTGATGAAATTGAAAGGAAAAAATGGCAAGTCAGAAGCCTACCTGAAGAGTAAGGAGAATATATGAAAGTCGAACAAAGAAGTGAAGCAACGGAAAACCAAGCAACAAGTTGAAAAAAATTGCAAGTTAGGAGACCGCCTAAAGAATAGGGTGATAAAACTCCAGTCAAGAGTCAAGGAAAGCTGCATAGATAGGATTTTGTAATTCCATTTATTTTATATTGTAATTTTCATTTTTGATATAATGAAAAGCCGCGGACCAGAACACCAATGGAACCTCACTCGACTCTCCAACTCAGTATTGTCCACCTCCTTCTGATCTTGAAAGATACCTGTCACTTGATTCCCTCATAACTTGGGTAGGTAGGATGTCCATCAAGACTCGATTGCCCTTCTTTATTCGAATAATGATCGGGACAAAATTTTGTCTCATTGTCAACTTCTTTGTATGATGTAGACACATAATTTTGTCCCGTCGAAAATAATTCTTACTATGTTATCACGCACTTTGACCCCATCTTATAATTTTCTTCAAGAAGAACAAATGAATAACCACCTCATCTTTTACTTATTTATTTATTTATTTTGTTTTGTTTTTATCCAAATAACAAACCCTAACTAATTTTGTCTTATTTGAAAGACTCCAACTACTCACTCAATTAAAAATAGACACCTAACCCTTACCCCTCTAATTAAAAAAAAATACCTCACCCCTCACATAACCATCCCACCTAGCCTACCCCTCACATTTCTTGCTAAAAAATATAGGAACTTTCCAGGAAACTCCATAGACTATATCTACACTATAACTATACATAACAATAGATACACCTTACGGGGGGGGATATTGTTTTAGGCTCATCATCACAACAACACTTGAAGCACTCTCCATATATTCATATACATGAATATCACAAGAGATTCAGAGATATACACTATTTTTGGGCATCTCTGACTTCTAAAAATAGAAAAAGGAATAGAAAAAGGCCTTTTCTTGGTTCTCCTTCTTCTCCATCTTCCTACACACACATACTAGTTTTTTTCACGATCGATATGAACATAGAGGGAGATAACGATAAGAGTCTGGAGAGAATAGAGAACAAAGAGAGTAGATCAAGAGAAGATAGAAAATAAGCAAGGTCGCAACATGAATGGCGTCTCACCTGAGACCTGATTTCTGTGTTCAAAAAATTATCCCAGTGACTTTTTAATTGGAGTTGGGTCTTTCTAGCTAGCTCTTCGCTAGAATAGGCTTTTGGGTTCGCCGTTCTACTGATCCCCCCAAAAAAGCATTGGATTTACTTGATTCAACTTGATTTTGTGTATTTCCTTACGGGTATGGGGGGTCGTCGTACTTCCTATTGTAGGACGCTGCTGGTTTGACTTGATTTTGAGGTTTTTGGTTCGGTGCATCTCATTGGTTTCACCGTAATCGGTTTCTGGCTTCAACTGTAGTCACCAAGTTGGATTTTGGCTCATCGTTGAGGTTTTCTGATTGGGGCTTTCAGGTTTCTTTAACTCATATTATCATCAAAAGTCATTCTCGAAAGGTCCATTTCTTATCCTATTTCTCAATTTATCTTTATCAATAGATGCTTTATGTGTTGAATTAATGATATGCATGAGCTTTGTTCTAGTTTGGTTTCTATATGTTTGAATCATCGTAAGTGTTTATTGATGTTGATTGATTATTTGAGTTGAACGTTGTTTGATAGAGAATTGAGTGATTGCTTAATAAATAATTATTTGGGGGGGGTGGCCTTGATAAAGTGGAATCAGATTAATTTCGGTTGGTTGGTTGAATTGATTAGAAATATTTATTAATTCTCTCGAATATGATAGTACCACGTTTTAGGCTGGATCGGGTAGGCAAATTTAGGATTAAGGTTTGTTTGGTAGAATGTTGGAAATTCCGTGGAATATTTGAAATTTTGTTGAATTAGTTTGATTTTCTCGCACTAAAAATATGTATTCATTTGGTCGGGGAATGCCTCGAGGAATTTGTATTAATTTATACGGGGAATGCCCCGAAGTATCTTGTACTTGGAGGATGGTCGTGATAAAGGACCGAGGCATCGGGTAAAGCCTTGGAGCGTAGTTTAGGATTAGTGTAGATTTACTTTTTAGTCCTTTTTTAATTTCAGGTTGTAATAATTGGACTGGACACTATAATTTTGGATTTGTTTTGTTTGTTTAATTGATTGGTTTGTGTGTTTTTTAGTGGTTTGTATATTCATAATGTCAAAATTAGTCGATACGCTCTACCAAGCGACCGTGGTCGAACCACGGGATTGAGGGGTGCCTAACACCTTCCCCTCGGTCAACAGAATTCCTTAGCTGGAATCTCTGTTCGCAGATCAGTGTTACAGAGTCAAAACCATTTTTGAAAAAGTATATCCACAGGTGACTTGGCACACCCGATTTATGTCAAGTGGCGACTCTGAATAAAAAATGTAAATAATCTTTTTTTAAAACAATTTTTCTTTTTGTCACTTTGATAATAAAACTCTTTTGAAACTTAAAATTATATCTTTTTGGAGTTAAAAGGGGGGTGAGAAGGTAGATAGACTTTGGAATAGGCCTTCTTCTAGATACTCAACCCATATCTATTCGCTATTTAAAATGGCACCAGCAGTACCCAGAGAGTTAAAAGAACAGTTGAAGGATCTCTTAGATAAGGGATTCATCAGAACCAGCATTTCCCTATGGGGCACACCAGTCTTATTTGTGCAGAAAAAAATGGTTCCCTTAGAATGTGTATAGACTATCATCAGTTGAACAAAGTCACGGTCAAGAACAGATAGCCACTTCCCGGAATTGATGACTTATTTGACCAACTTCAGGGTGTTAGTTAGTTTTCTAAAATAGACCTAAAATCAGGCTATCATCAGCGTAGAGTTAGAGAATATGACATTCCAAAAAAAAAATTTCAAAACTCGGTATGGTCTTCGAGTTTCTAGTCATGTTCTTTGGTCTTACTAATTCCCCAGCAACTTTCATGGACTTAATGAATCACGTGTTCAAGTAGCACTTGGACATATTTGTTATAGTTTTTATCAATGACATTCTTTTCTATTCTCATAACGAGAATGATCATGCAAATCAACTCAAAATCGTACTTTAGACTCTCATAACTCATCAGTTGTTTGCCAAATTCAGTAAGTGCAAATTTTGGCTAAGGTCAGTAGCATTCCTTGGTCATATTATTTCTAGTGATAGAATTAGAGTTGATCCTCAAAAGACCAAGGCGGTGAGAAACTGGCCTAGACCTATCTCTCTATCAGATACCAGGAGTTTCTTAGGCTTAGCTGGCTATTACCATTGGTTTGTTGAAGGGTTTTCATCCATTTCATACCCAATCTCCAGATTGACTCAGAAAAAAGTCCAATTTTAGTGGTCAGATTCATGCGAGAAGAGATTTCGGGAGTTGAAGACTCGACTCACCTCAGCCATAGTTTTGACTCTACCATATAGTTTAGATAGTTTTATTGTATACTGTGATACATCCAGAGTAGGTTTGGCTTGTGTCCTCATCTAGAGAGTTAAGGTCATAGCCTACGCCTCTAGACAGCTTAATCCCCATGAGAAGAACTATCCGACTCATGATCTTGAGTTAGCAGTTGTAGTGTTTTCCTTAAAGATTTGGAGGCACTATTTGTATGGGGTTCATGTAGATATGTTCACAGATCACAAGAGTTTGCAGTGTGTCTTTTCTTAGAAAGATTTAAATTTACGTAAGAGAAGGTGGTTAGAGTTATTGAAAGATTATGATATGAGTGTTCTTTATCATCCGGGCAAGGTCAATGTAGTGGCTGATGCTCTCAGTCGACTATCTATGGGTAGTGTTGCTCATGCTGAGGATGATAAGAAGAAGTTAGCTCAAGAAATTCATCAGCTTGCCCGACTAGGTGTCCGCTTAGTCGATTTAGCAGAAGGTAGTATATGGGTCCAGAATAGTTCCAAATCCTCTCTAATTTCCAAGGTGAAGGAAAAATAGGATTGAGATCCCAGTCTTTTTAATCTGAAAAAGTCAATCAGAGATCAAAAATTAGAGGTTTTCTCCCAAGGAAGAGATGGTGTTTTGCATTGCCAGGGTCGGCTATGTGTGCCAGAAGTAGATGACTTGAGGCAACGAATTATTGCAGAAGCGCATGGTGCATGTTACTTTATTCATCCAGCCGCCACTAAGATGTACCATAATTTTCAAGAGATCTATTAGTGGAGTGGGATGAAAAGGGATATTGCAAAATTTGTAGCTAAGTGCTCTACATGTCAGCAAATTAAAATTGAGCACCAGAATCCTAGTGGGTCTATGTAGGAGTTAAGTATTCCCACCTGGAAATAAGAAGAAGTGAACATGGACTTTATGACGGGTTTGCTCCATACTCATCATCAATATGATTCTATCTTGCCAGTCCATACCTTCTATTCAGCTAAGGACTACGTCAAACTCTGTATCAGAGAGTTGGTCAAGTTACACAGAGTCCTAATGTCTATTATCTCAGATAAAGGTACCCAATTTACCTCTTATTTCTGAAAAGCATTCCAAAAGGGTCTTGGTACCCGAGTTCACCTCAGTACAGCCTTCCACCCTTAGACAGATAGTCAAGCAGAAAGGACTATTCAAACTCTAGAAGATATGCTAAGAGCATGCGTTGTTGATTTTAAGGGTAGTTGGGATTACCACTTGCCTTTGATCAAATTTGCATACAATAACAGCTATCATTTCATTATTCAGATGGCTCCGTTTGAGGCTCTATATGTTAGGAGATGTAGATCTCTAATCAGTTGGTTTAAGGTAGGTGAGGCCGCAGTTGTAGGGCCTGATTTAGTATTCGAGGCCTTAGAGAAGGTTTGGTTAATCAGAGAAAGTCTTAGGGATGCCAAAGCTAACAAAAATCTTACGCAGATGTGAGGAGAAAGGATCTCGAGTTTAAGGTCGGTGATTTTGTGTTCTTGAAAATCTCTCCCATAAAAGGAGTAAAGAGGTTCAGCAAGAAGGGGAAGCTCAGTCCTCGATATGTAGGTCCTTATAGAATTCTCAGTCGCTTTGAAAAGGTAGCTTATGAGCGTGAGTTGCCTTCATATCTACCCTCAATGCATCCAGTATTCCACGTCTCCCTGCTAAATAAATGCATTGGTAACCCAGCAGTCATAGTTCCCTTAGAGGGCTTAGATATCTAGAATGATCTTTCTTTCGAAGAGATCCAGTTCAAATCCTCGACCATCAGATTCATAGACTGAGGAACAAAGAAGTTCCCTTAGTCACAGTCCTTTGGAGAAATAATTCAGTAGAGGGGGCTACTTGAGAAATAGAAGAAGATATCCAGACCAAGTATCCTTACCTCTTCTCCGCAATATCATATCCAGCTTAAGGTAACAATATTCCTTAGCTTTACTCAGTTCCATGTTTAGTTATAGTTATAACTTGGTATCCATTACCATTGCATATTCAGTCATGTATTTATGAATCAATTCAGTCATGCACTCATGCATCAGATATGCATGTTCAGTATGAAAACCAAGCTTATCAGTAACTTTAGTCATATATCCCATGCATCAAATATACATGTACCATGCTATGCATCAGATATGCATGTTCAGATATGCATCAAATATGCATGTTCAGTTTGTACGTAGTTCAGTCCTGTAGTTATGCATCAGATATGCATGTTCAGTGTGTAAACTCAGTCTATCAGTGTCTCATCTTTATCAGTCTCATTCAAGGATGAATGTTTCCAGGGGGAGATATTGTAATACCCCATATTCCTCAAGCTTAACTTAACTCTTAGTTCATAAGTTATCTAATATAAAATTTTTAAAACACTCATTATTTTTCAGTTTAGATCCTGTCATTGCATAGGAAATTGAATTAGCTTTCTAACGATATAAAATTTACCTAAATCCGATAACTGGGTTAGAAGTTATTCAGTCGTTAAACACTGCCATTCAGGTCAGTAGTGCATCGCGGAGTATGTCAAAATGGCAATTATCAGTTTCTAGTGTTGCTTCGCGATATTGGCACATAGCGCCAAGGCTCATTTTCATGTTTGTCAATTTCTAGTGTACCAACGCAATTCTACTGCATCGCGGTGAACTTTCAGGTCCTAACCAAAGTGGAAATGCATTACCACCGCATTGCGCCACCATGCATTTTCCTAGTTGGCAATTTCGAAAGGCACGGTGCGATCGCGCCAAGGGTGCAAATCGAGAATTTCTAATTAATTTTGAGATTTAATTTCCAAGGGATTTTAGGTATTTTTCCCTTATTCCATTCAGCCTAAAGATAGTATTAAAGCCCTAAATACCCTATTATCTCATTATTTGCTCACTTATCTCAAGAAAGAAAGCATTCTCTTAATTAGCAAACCCTAGCTTTAAGAAACCAAGAGCAATCTCAAAGGATTCACCAAGAACTTAAAGAAACTTACAAATTAAGGTATGTTAGGTGTTCATCTATGGGTCCCTTTCCCCCCATAGAGTCCAAGAATTCATTTTTAAAGCTTTAAGATTTATGATTTATGATTTCCAAGCTTGGAATTGAATGTATTCGTGTTTATGATAGAAATTGGGATCTAATGCATGTTTAATTATAAGTTTCCATGAAATTAAGATAGTTATGTGGTGGATTATATGAATTCCATGCTTAACCCTTGAGTTTGACCTTGAATGTTGTATTCATGATTACATGTGTTGACCATCATCATGTGAAATACTCCATGCTCCCCAAGTGTTTGCTAAAATGCCTATGTGAAGTAGATAGTGGAATCTTAACCTATCATTATGTGGTCCCAATTATGTATAAGCTCATGCCTTACAAGTGTTTGATGAAATGCCTTATGAATGAATTATAGACAAGTATACATTATTGTGCATTTAAAGATCATACTATGCTTTATTTTTCATGCTACCGAGTCTTAGGGGTATTTAATACCCTAAAATTTAGTTGTTTACCTAGAGCCAGTGTCAATTATAGAATAGTCTCAATACTGTCACGATCAGTAGTACTCCCTGTCAGTTATAGAACCCAGTAGAACTCAGTCAGTTACAGAACTCAGGAAAACTCAGTATCAATTTAGTACACTCAGTTCAGTGTCTTTCAGTTGGGAGTAGGATTTAACATCGAGTGAACCCAAGGATGAGGGCTCACCTGAAAATAGAGGGTGTGATCCTCAGAAGCAATCTTTGCATTCCAGAACTACATATCTAATGTAGGTTGAGACATCAAACCTGCCAGTTGCAGGTTGATGAGGTGTTTTAACCTGTTAGATAAAGGTTCCACTATTATCATTAGAGTACCTTCCAGATAAGGATAACTCTTCAGTGTCTTTACCCATTACATAGTACTGACACCCTTCCAACTAGGTCATTAGTTGGACCCCAACTCAGTTATCTTATTTGGGGCATGTCGATTAGATGATTACCTCTCATAGTTTCAGTTTTACTTTACAAAATAGAACTCAATTTAGTTCTTTAGAATCAGGACTGTCAGATATAGTCAATCAATATCAGTAACTCAGTTATCAGTAACTTTAGATATCAGTTACTCAGTATCAGAACTTAGGACTTAGCTTCAGAGAAGCTTGGTCACAATATTTATTTATATCAACAGTAGTGCATACTCAGTATTTACAACAGTATCAGATATCCATGCACTCTCGTATTTAGTTACTCTATATCATATAGTCAGTTATTGTTCATGCATATGAATCCTTGCATTCAGCCTTACCTTATCTAGCATACCACTACATTCCATGTACTAACGCATACTCTTTTTTTACGCTATGATATCTTATATCATAGGTCCAGACGCTCATGTCCTAACTTCACATAGACAGATTCAGGTTCAACCAGGAATATCAGCTTTAGTAGTGAGTCCTCATCTGTCGAGGATATTCTTTTATTTCATTATTTTAGTTGACTCGGTATTTTAGTAGATGGAGTTAGTTGGGAGATTGTCCCATAAACTCTATTTTCAGACAGTTCAGATTAGAGGCTTTTCAGACTAGTTTTCAATCGGTATTAAGTTTTACAAATATTATCACAAACGATATATTTTATCAGTATTTCAAATGTTTTGAACCTTATGGCATTTCAGCCCATTATTCCGCATTTATTACAGTATCATGTTTCAGTGCTCGCAGCAGATATTAGTTATGGGTTAGCTTGTGGTCCTTTGGGATTGTAAGCACCATGTAGCGTCTAGGGTACAGACTCAGGGCGTTACACTCACTAGAGTGACACCCATGATGTTAATCACCTTCTGCACCCCATATAGAAACTCCCGCGGATCCTCCTCAACCTTAGATCCATAAAATAAAAGGGGATTCATCTGAGTGAAATAATAGATTCTAGTTGGAGCTATATTCAATACTAGATTGGCTGGTGCAATATCCTTATGATTGTTCTAAGCAGCTACATAATGGGCTAAAGCTGTAAAGGTAGCCCCAAACTCAGTGTGAGAGACACGATCGTTCAAGGGATCTTCTTAAATAGGTAGTGTGGGTTGATCCTCATTTCTTCTTCTGTTGTTCTTTTAGTAGGCATTATCTATAAATGAAATGAAGGATGAGTTAGAAAAAAGAAGTTCAATAAAGCTCATGTTTGTTTACACTAAATGAATACCAAAAGAAGGGAAACTTTCCTAAGAATGTCTCATAGCCTCTTGCCCATAGGTGTGGCTCACTTCACACCCATGAACAAAACTCTATTCAACTCGGAATTCTGATATCCTAGGACACTCTAAAACCTTAAGCTATGATACCAAGATTTGTCACAACCTGAGACTACCCCTAGTCGCAACATAGTGCTCAAGGCCATAAGTGACCTTAATTTAACCCATGATTTGGTACCTTCTGTGAGAAATGAATAAAGTAATACTGAAATAATATGTGTGGAAGATAAACCGATGAGATATGGCACAAAAAATGGGGTACAAAACTGAATATATCTAACATGTCTGAAAATAATTGATAACATCTGAAAGATAAACTGACTGTCTGAACATCTAGTCTGAACGTCTGAAAGCCTATAACATGTGGAGTTGATGGGATAAGTCCCCAACTAACCCCGAATACTGACATAAAAGAAAATGCAGTATAACAACAACAACATACCTAGTATACTCCCACTAAGTGGGGTCTGGAGAGGGTAAGTGTATGTAGTCCATACGACTACCTCAAATGTTAGATAGAGAGGTTTTTTTCGATAGACCTCTGACTCAAAATAAAGCAATCTAATATAATATAAGGAATATTAATAGAAAAAGATACAATTGACATTGACATATTCAATAATACCAAAATCAAGATACTCCAAGTATACACCAAAACATATAACAACCTGACTTAGATTAACCTTCTACCCTAATTCGCTTCCCCCACAACTTCCTATCCAGGGTCATATCCTCGTTAAACTGAAGCTTCTCTATGTCATGTCTAATTACCTCCCTCTAATATTTCTTCGATCTACCTCTACCTCGCTTGAAACAATCCTTAGCCAACTAATCATACCTCCACTCTAGGGTATCTGTGCTCCTCCGAATCATATGACCGAACCATCTCAACCTTACTTCCCTCATCTGGGATTCCACTGAATACACTACCACCTTATCTCAAATAACCTTATTTCTAGTCCTATCTTTTATAGTACACCCACACATTCATTGAAGCATTCTTATCTCCGTCATCTTTACCTTCTGGATGTGGTTATTCTTAACATGCCAACACCTCACCCCAAATAACAAACCCGATCCAACCACCACTCTATAGAACTTCCCTTATATTTTGGGAGGTACCTTTTTTCCATGTAAGATACTAAAGGTGAGCCTCCATTTCAATCCACCCTACCCCGATTCGATGAGTGACATCCTCAATAATCTCTGTATTCTCCTGAATCATCGACCCAGATACTTGAAACTCTCTTTCTTATTAATAGAATGAGTTTTAAGCTTAACAACCACACCGGACTAATGAGATACCTCGTTGAACTTATACTCCAAATATTCCATCGTGGACCTTCTCAACCTAAATCCTTTAGACTCAAGAATTTACCTCAAAACCTCCAAATTAGCATTAACTCCATTACGAGTCGCATCAATCAAGACTACATCATCCATAAAAGCAAATAATAAGGTACCTCATCCTGAATGTGCCGCGTCAAAACATCCATATCTAAGGAAAACAGAAATAGGCTAAGCATCGACCCTTTATGTAACCCCATCAAGATGAAAAGGTCCTCTGAGTCCCCACCCCTTGTCCTATCCCAAGTCTTGGCTCCATCATACATATCATTAATCGCCCAAACATATACTATAAGTACACCTCTAGCCTCAAAAAAACTCCAAAGAACCTCCCTAGGAGTTATATCATAAGCCTTCTCTAAATCGATAAACACCATATGCAAATCCTTCTTCCTTTTCCTATACTGCTCCACCATTTTATTGACGAGATGGATAGATTCTGTAGTCAAGTGCCCTGGCACAAATCCAAATTAATTTTCAAATATAGCAATAATCCTCCACAACCTCAAATCTACCACTCTCTCCCAAAACTTCATAGTGTGACTCAACAACTTGATACCCATATAATTTCTGTAATCCTAAATGTCGCCATTATTATTATACAACTGAATCATCATACTCCACCTCTAAGCTTCAAGCATCCTAGACATCTTAAAAATTATGTTAAATAATTGAGTCAACTATTCCATACCTACCCCCCTATGCACTTTCCAAAATCTACCGAAATCTCATCTGGTACCATCGTTCTACCTCTATGCATCCTATGAATATCCCCCTTAATCTCTTCAGCCTTAATTAACCTATAATAGGCATAATCATGAAACCTCTCGGAATGCTCCAAATCCCCCAACACAATGCTAGTATTTCTTCCTTCATTCTGGAGTTTATGAAAGTAAGACTACCATCTCTTTCTAGTATGACCCTCCTCCACCAAAACTTTGCCGTCCACATCCTTAATACACTTCAACTTATTCAGGTCCCTAGTCCTTCTCTCCTTAACCTTGGTGAACTGTATAACTTTTTATCCCTACCTTTGATATGTAACCTGTGTATAAACTCTGAAAAGCAACATACGGTAAATGACTGAATTAGTACATCCTTGGTGAATAAGGACTCACCACTACCGCGACTAGGAAGATATTGATCTATCTAAGGATGATTAGTGAATTATGTGTTCAAACCTATGTTATAAGACAACATAGCACAGAGAAAAGTATATGATTGGTACTTTGAATATACCGGTGCGTGAGGTAAGGACTAGCTAAAATATATATATGTATACATATATATAGATATATAAACTAAGCATGGATGCATGAATATATAAAACTGGGAATGCAAGACCAAGTAAAACATGTACTAAAATAGTCTATAAAACTTAATGAACGAATACTGAAAATATGACTACTTGGTAAAGCAAATCTAAAATTATATTGACTGAGTACTAACTGAAGCCGTGAGAGCTATCATATAACTGACACGCCCCAATTTGAGCTAATCAAGGTCCATTCTGTAACCCCAGTTAGAAAGGTTTCAGTACCTTGCCACAGGTACTAACACTAGCTGTGTGGATTCACTAATCTATTGTCCCAAAGGATTAGAGTGTCAAGCCTAAACTAATGGGTGACCCCTGAGAGGAAGTCAAGCCTAAACTGACTGGTGGCACCTCATAACCTATGTTTGCTACGTAGTTCTAGAACTTAGGGACTACTACTAATAACTTTGCCTAAACTAACGGGGGAGCCACTATCCCTGCGTTTAATTGGTGATAAATCCTACTCCTAACTAAACTGACACTGGTTCTGAATAAGGTTTACTAAACATCTCAATTGATTATACTCAACATGAACGTAACAAACTGAGTATGACAAAAAATCATGACTTGACTGACTCACTACTTGAAAAGTCTGAACCATGAGTAAGCACATAGGTATCAAGTGTTCATAACCTGCCAATACTAAATGATTACTAAAATATGATAACATTATTTAGAACACTGACAGAAATCATAATTTAGAGACCCAAAATGTAATACGTTTTGTTAAACTAATAAATTTCATAAATTGGAACATAGGATTGAGTTAAACAGGGTAAGATAATCTACTCACATGGATTAATTCATGAATTTCATATGTCAGCATGGAATCAATTGAATATAACATGGTGCTTAAAAATTGAAATCACAAAATAACCTAGTTTACATGGGAACACATGTGGACATGACTTAAATTCAAATTACTAAGAAAAATATGGATTAAATTCATTTTGAACATGTATGTTTTCATAAAAGAAAGGAAATTCATACTTTAAACCACAAAGAGGAATTTTGGGCTCATTGGGTGGAAGGAACCCAATGATTAATACCCCACATACCTCAATTGGTTGAATTCTTAAAGAATGCTTGAACTTGAAACTTGAATTCTTGATGGGAGGCTTAAATTTAGTTCTTGGGGAGAAAGAAAAAGGGTTTTACGTGAGTTAACATATGAAAAAGGGTAAATATGCCCTTCTTGGTGTTATAAATAATGAATTGAGTGATTTGGAAGAGGGTGAAAAGACCAAATTATCCTCTTAGACTTTTAAAAATAAAGCAAAAAAAATCATTGTCATAGAGGCTATCGTGGAGCCTTGCTTAACGACGTTGACCCTATCACGGTGTTTGGCCTCCATGATGCGGCCTTATTGTGGAGGCTTACTGCCTCTATGGTCCAAAAATGCCCTGAACCTTTTCCAAAAATTCTAAATCACTTTCGGGATACCCCTTTAACATTTCTTAACATGTTTCAACTCAAAAATCAACATTCCAGATTCGGGTAGGCCAAAAATAAAATCTTTGAAATCTTTGGGTCTTAAAATAACTAAGTACCTTACATTTAGTGTGTAATTCATGCATTGTACCCTCTTAAACATGCAACTAAGATCTGAAATGAGCTCAAAATATTGTGGGGTTTCACACTTTTAAGGGTAAACCTGTGAGAAGCTAGTTTATGGTGCAAAGGAACAAATTTTGTCGACATTAAGACATGAAAATTGTGATATCCATTTAAGTATAAACCCGTGAGAGGCCAGCTTAAGGTGCAAAGGGACAAATTTTTTCCACCTTAAGGCATGGAAAGTTTGATATACTTTGAAGGGTAAACCCGTGAGAGGCGAGCTTAAGGTGCAAAGAAACATATCTTGTCCACCTTAAGGCATGTAAATTTTGAAATCTTCTTAAGGATAAATCCACGAACGTGCACCTTTTAATATGGAGAATTTAAAAGTTCCAACATGAAGACTTAATGAATCTGAAAACTTCAACTTATAGACATATATCATTTAAAGATTTTAGCAATTAGACTTTGAAGGTTTTGATGTAGCATGTATGAAAACTCCAACTTGAAGACTTGGTGAATTTGAAAACTTTAACTTATGTGAATAAAGCAAATATTCCATTAGAGTTTGCCCCCATTGAGCCATCCATATTTGGTGTAAGTTTGAAATTTGATGAATATACTTTAAAACTTAACTTTTATACGGTAGATCAAGAGGAAACATATATTTTTTGAAACTCACGCAACTGAACTCAGAATAAAGTTCTAAGTGCCTACGTACCTCTGTAAAGAAGATCAAGTCACAACGTAGTTTTGGGTGAGTATTTTCTTTTTGTATCCTAACATTTACGTAGCTCCCCTCTTTCGAGGTTTTCAACCTAGTAGACCCTTTTTTTAGTCATACACAGTTTATACTTTTGTGGGTCAAGAGTGAACATGTAGTTTATCCCATGCCTTAAGGAGTAGACATGAAATTTGTACTCGTGCCTTAAGGAATTTCATCTTTCTTCAAGTATACTACTTTCTTTAGAACTTGACATTGATAGGACCAATTTTATCTGTATCTGCATCAACAAGCTTGTAAGTACCATTTGAATATACTTCTTTTACGATATATGGTCCATCCTATTTTGATGTGAATTTGCCCCTAGGCCTATGAGAAGTAGCAGTGGGTCTTCTTACTGTAAGGACTTGATCTCCAACTTGAAAGTACCATTAGTGAACTCTTTTATTGAGAGAATCAAATAGATGGGCTTGATAACATTCAAGATTGTTTTGAGCCTCCAACCTCTTCTCATCAAGAGCTTGTAACTCCGCAAGACAAAATTTAGCATTTTTTTGTTCAGTGAGTCTTTCTTGAATGACTAGTCTAAACACGGTAGTTGGCGCACAAGTGGTAGGACTGATTCAACTTCAAAATCAAATGAATATGTGGTTACTTGCATTGGTGTGCAATAAGTCATCCTATTTGAGAAAAAATCTTCTTCCACTCATTCATTCCAGTCTCATTTGGATTTGGAGACGACTTTCTTCAACATATTGCATAAATTTTTATTTATTCTTTGGCTAGACTTATGTTGCTTGAAATCAAAGAGATCATAAATCTTGTTCATAGGCTTTTTATCAAATGGCTTGTTATTGTCAGTTATTATGTACTGAGGAACTCCAAAATAATAAATAATATTCACTCAAATGAAGTTTGAAATATTCTCCTTCTTTACATCTTTGGGGGTAAAAACTTCAACCCATTTTAAGAAGTAATCTACTGCAGCCAAGATGTACAAGTGACCAGCAGAAGATTTTATCAACGATCCCATAACATCCAATCCACAAGAGTTGAATGGCCAAGATGTTATAATTGAGTATAATACTTTAGAAGGTTGATGTATGAAAATTGCATGGAATTGGCAAGCTTCACATCTTCTAGCATAGTCTAAGCAATCTTTCACTATTATTGGTCAATAATACCTCATTCTTGTAATGTGAAAATAAAGCTTCGGTCCAGACTGATGAGATCCATAAACTCCCAAGTATTCTTCTTGCAAAGCTTGAATTGCTTCTTCATCTCCCAAACATTGCAAGGGTACTACTTTAAACTATCAACTTATAGTATGTCGTTATAATAAAGGAAGCGAGGTGCACGATGACATATGTTAGTCCTTCTCGTTCGATCCTCTGGAAATATCCTAAAACACAAGTAGTCAATGACAGGTTATCTCCAATCTTCCTTTATGGATTCAGACAAAGCGACGAGGTGTTTATCCTTATTTTCTACATCCTCATCCTTATTCTGTAGTGGCACTACCAATTCTTAGCAGATAGTAACCCGTGTCTGATTCAAAGAGTTAGGGTTGAGGCCGAAGTAGCTAGGGAATCATCTTGCTTATTTTTTTCCTTAGCACATATTGGAGGGTTAATTCTCCAAGCCACCCCAATAATTTCTGAGCATTATCATGATAAGGGCGTAGCTCAGGCTTTCTGACTTCATAGATTTCCAAGATATGCTTGACTACCAATTGAGAGACACCAAAGACTTATAATTGTAGTTGTTTTATATAAACTATCATTTCAAGTCTGATAAATAAGGCTTGATATTCAGCAACATTTTTGGAGCAACGATTTATCAAGGTAAAAGAATATGGGATGACTTCTCCTTGTGGAGTGATGAACACCACATAAGCACCAGCTCTACCTCAATGTGTGGCACCATCAAAGTAGTATCTTCCATGGAGGTCTATCTTCAATAACCATAGCATCTTCATCAATTAGTTTCCAATCATTAGGAACTTGGTGGTCTGCCAAGAAGTCTACCAATGCTTTCCCCTTTACATCCTTTAGAGGAACGTATACAATTTCAAACTATTGAAATTAAAGGTACCACCTTGTAAGTCGATCATTAAGGACTTGTTTTGACATGACAAACTTAATAGGATTTTCCCTAGACACAAGATGAATGAAATGAGCTTGAAAATAGTATTTTAAATTTTATATTGAGAAGACCAATGCCGAGCACAACTTTTCAATCCTAGAATAGTTTAACTCATTCAGTGTCATCACTCTGCTCAGATAGTAAAGAGAGTTTTCTTTTCCTTCACTATTTCTTGAGCCAGTAGTGATCTAACTGGAATTTCTTGTGCTGCAATATAGAGTATCAACGGGTTTCTAGGTATAGGTGCTGTAAGAAATGAAGGTTTCATCAAGTATTATTTGATACTTTCAAAGGTCTTACAACAAGCTTGGACCCATTCGAAAGAAATATTCTTCTTCGTGAGACGGCTAGATGATTGACATTTTTCGGTCAAGTTTGAGATGAACTCCTTAAATATGTTAGCCTTCCTTAAAGGCTTTTTAACTCATGAATGTTTCAAGGCTCAGACATCTTTAAAATTGCATCGAACTTGGCTTGATCAATTTCATATTTTAATGGGTTCATCCTAAGTTGATATCTTCGAAGCAAGTCAAATACCATTCTTAGGTCTTTTAAGTGGTCGTACGTCTTTCTTGACTTCACCACTAAGTTATCCATATAGAACTCAATATTTCTATGGAGTACAACATCAAAGATATTTTGCATAACCGTTTGATTAGTGTCACCGACATTTTTCAAATCAAAAGGTGTCACCTTGTAGAAATAAATATATTTGTGTGTATGAAATATAGTGAGTTTTTCATCTTTTGGTGCCATGTGGATTTTGTTATTGCCAGATTAACATCCATGAAGGACATCACCTCATAACCAGTAATGGCATCAATCATCAACTCTGGAATGAGAATTGGAAAATCATTCTTAGAACAAGTGTAACACCCCGCATTTTTGAGCTAGAAATTGGACCATTGTTCCTACGTGTGTAAACTCTAATCCCATGATTCATATTTAAATTCATGTGTCATGATATTTATCCTATTGTGTTTAGTGATTATGAGGTGAAAATGTTCATAAAAATCACGTAGAGCAAAGTTTAGCTAAGCGCCCTTGAATCGTCTGAAGTTTGGTATTTGATTCTACAAAGTCAACTTTTAACATGTATAACTTTTGATATATTTAGAATTTTTCAGCTCAAGACCCACTAAATTGTAGATAATTGAACTATATTTCCAATGATATCAATTTTTCCTTAATCTAATACCCGAGCGAAAAGTTATGATCATTTTTGTCAGGACAAGTAAGCCACCATGATTACACCATGTCTTGGTGAGCTCCAAAAGTGGGATTTTTCTGAAAAAAATTAATTTTGAAGGATAGTTTTGACTTTTTCCCCTAACCTCAAGTAGCGCTAACAACTTATTAGGACTTTATTAAGGCATAATATACCCAAAAAATCGCTCAAAAATCCTCTCAAAATATAACCCTAGCTCCTCCCCAAAGATTTAGAATTCAAGTCTTTCAATTCAATATTATCAAGAAAAGTTTCAAGAATAAGGTTTCATTCTTTAAACCAAGGAACTTAAGGTATGTGGGACTACTCTAAACACCATGGGCATAAGATTTACTATTTTATCAAGTTTAAAGATCCCCAATCATGTTTATAAAGAAGGGTTTTGATATTGTTGCAAAAAGTATGTATCATGGAATTGCTTTAATGATATTTTATATTGTCTTGGACCCCTTTTCATGAAATTTAAATTATAACTATATAAGTATGTTTTCGTTTGTAATGAAGAGTTTATTGAGAGCATGATTGATAAAAACTCCCTCTCCTTTTATAATGTCTTTGATTTCAAGTATTATGGATTGTTTAAATTACATAAAATTTCTTAAAGAAAACTAAAGGGAGAATTCTTGTTTAATGATCATGGATTGGTACTGTTTATTACATGTTGAGAGGGTGCTTTCGCATGATAAATATTTATTGTATCAAATAGCAATTTCCATGGGTTTTGAGTTATGCAAATATGATATTGCCACCTTATGATTGTACTATTGAGAAAAAAGTTCTTTTGATGTAAACTCAAATGAAAATACATTGTATGACTCTCTCTCACCTGATGTTTTAAAACTATGGGTGATCATTAACATGAGGATAAGTGAAAAATGGCTATAGATATATTATGGTGTGATATTAACGACTTGCAAGTCAGGGTATGATGATACCTAATGATTTCATGCTCTTAACAAGATAGTGTTGAATATTTTAAAAGTATGAATATATTTTCTTTAAAGAACTAAAAGTTGGACTTAAGAGAGTTAGTAGGTTACCCGAAGAAGGCATTTGAGTGTAAGGGCTCATTGCTGGAAATCGTAGTTGCCGATGCGGGATTTATGATATATGATCCTACATGAAAGGACATTTTTTGGACATCTCAGATGGGGGGATTTCCTATAGTGTGCTCACATGGGGGGTGTCACCACTCCAATCCTGGCGGTTACTTGGATTAGAGGCTTGGCCGCCGAGTCAAGGACGGGTTTCACATAGCTCATGGAATTCCAGATTTGTAAGGTGTACCGACTAGCTAAAAAGAATAACAAAGAGTGAGTCAAAGTTAGCAAAGATTGTTATGAAGTGCACTAAAGTATGACCATGCATTTTTACTTGAATTATGTTCATGGTTATTACGAAATTCTGTCATCTATTTTGTATAAAATGCATGTTATTTTTGAGTTTTTTCACATACTAGTACAATTGTATTGAACCCCTATATTTCAGGATCCGAGGCATAATCCTGGGATCCCACTAAGCAATAGGTCAAATCCTGTAAGAGTTTGTAGTTGGTGAGCCTCCCCTTAATTTGGAAGGCCTATTTTAGAATATTGTTAGTTTATTTTGCTTTATGGTCTGACTGGGGGCTTTGTCCTAGCTTTCAAATAGAAATTGGTCTATGGTATTTTTAGAGATTTCGCAGACTGGTTTCATATGTTTTCTAACAGTATGAATTAAATTTTGTATTATTTAGTTGAAGTAAAAGAATGACCATGTTTCTGTTTTGTCATGTTTTTTGAATTTTCTTTAAGCATATGAATTGTGTATATGATTTTTAGTTAGAGAAGCGCTCTTGGTCTTTCTTGGTTTGGGATGTCCATCACAGCCAGGGACTCAGTTAGGGTCGTGACAAACTTAGTATCAGAGCACAGTTCATGGTCCCAAAGTATCTGCAAAATAGTGTTGGGTAGCATCCTATTTATGGGTATGTAGCGTACCAAACTTATAAGGAGGAAGCTACTGGGATTTTAGGAATCTTTCATTGTTCTTCATGTTCTAGATCGTGCCATTGTGTTGTCCATGTGGAAGTTATCCAAATTTCTTTTGTACTCTGACTTAATTAACTATGTCTCATTGTCGAGTTAGTTCAAGTGCAGAATCTTAGAGTCTAAATGAGGTGGTCCCTTCTAATTGAGTCATATAATATTATTAAATTACACAAGGACTCGAGAGGAGTCCATAAGTGTTTTAAAGTGCATTGATTTAAGCTAATACCCCTATCTATATCAATCACGCATTGAGCCTGAGGTATGAAGTGTATTCAGTCCCCTCCAAGATTTTTGTTGCAGATGTCATGCTTAAGGTTAGTGATATATCACAATGTTTGGAAAATATTTCCACCCAAGTAGTAGTATGTGCTACGGTGTCATGTCTTATTGGTAGTAATATGGTCCCGAAGTTAGTGATATGACATCACAAGCTTAGAAGTTAGAATGAGGGTGACTTTTGCATAAGGGAGCTATTTAAGTTGTATAAACATTGATTGAAGGATGGGTTTCCATTCTATAGTGGTAGGCTAATATGGTAGCAATATTTGTAGATTGTATGGTAGTTTGTGGAGGAAGTTTTTATCTGTGATATTATCTATTCAAAATAAGGAAGGAGCCTAGAGTGAATAGTTATGATGGTTATAGAAATCCCTTAGAGGTTGTGAATGTAAACGGTTAGATTAGCCAATAAGTTATTGGTATAGACTCATTGTTGTAAATGGAATTTTAAAGGTAGTTGTGATGTATTCATGGGTAAGTAATGAAAAACCCTGTACTTTTTCCTAGCTTAGTTTAGCCCCGAGTGTGTCAAGGATCAACTTTAAAAATGAATAACTCATGATACGTGTACAATTTTCTAGCGTTAGACCCACTAGTGTGTAGATAATTGAATCAGCTTTCCAATGATACCAATTTTACATTAATCCAAAACGCGGTTGAGAAGTTATTATGTTTTTAGTGAGAAACAACAAATCACTGCATCGCGATGATGTTCCAATTCCCAATTGTCTGATTTCCTGTGGGGCACCGCGATTAGCCTGGTCATAGTTAAGCCTAAATTCCCATTCGTTCCTTATCCAGTAGCTCACCGCAATTTGCCTTTGTCATACCAAAATTCTCAATGGGACAAATACCTCATCACGATGGAGTGCAAAATGGCACTCGTCCCTTATCCAGTAAGGCCAACGCAATTTTAACGTGTAGCGCCAAAGGCCAAAATAGCATTCGTCCCTTATCCAGTAGGTCCATATCGATTGCAACTCATCGCATTGTTGGTTAAAATTGGGATTGTCCTTATCTAGTATGTCACCGCGATAAGCACCGCGTTGCGGTGGGGCCCAAAATTGGAATTTTTCCAGTTTTGAGTAATTTTTACGAAGGGCAATCTAGTCATTTTCCCAAGCCCAAATTCATCAAAAACAAGGGATTAAACCTATTCTAAGCACTTTATGCATATTTTTCATCAATTCTCTCTCAAACAAACCCTAGAACCTCAAAACTTAATCCCTAAGAAATCCTAATTCCACCATTCTTTTTCCAAGATAACCCAATGTTCTAGATTCCCAATTCAAGATATTTAAGAATCAATCCTCAAGAGCAAAATTAGGGACTCAAAGTTCAAGTTTTTCATCTATTCATCAATTAAGGTGTATGGGGTTTTAAACAAGGATAATATTTCATCCTTGTGCCCAAAACTAGTTTTGAATTACACATTCACATGATTTTACATGAATTTCAATTTAGGGTTCATACCCATTTATTGTTAATTGAAGATTCTGAGATTACAAGTGATTTGAAAGTTGAATTGCATGTCTACTTTCGTAAATTTATTCCTGTGACTATATTTTCCAGATTTTCAATTGAATTACGAATATTTTCATTATCAAGCATGAACTTTATGATGATTTGACATAAAATTGATGCATGGGTTATCAAGCCCTAGTTGAATATTTCTATTTCAAGAATGATTATGCTTTTAAGCATCCCAAGATATGTTTATGGACAGCTTTGAAAAAAGATTTGATCATTCAATCTCAATTTAGATATGGAATCCACTTTACAGTTTTAACTATAATTTACAGTAAGCATATTCACTAGATCTTTTTACTATAAACCCTTATAATAGTTTTAAAAGTGGATTTTCTACAAAATGAGCATACATATTTAATGGGAGTAGAATTTAGCACTGAGCGGAATATGTGGGTTTAGTGCATCCTACTTTTCTAGAACTACGCGCCAACATAGGTACAAATTCAGTATTCCTATTTTTATATGGATGACAGTTATAGATGTGATCACTTAGCTCAGGTTATACTCCCTGACAAGAGTATGACACCTCTCTCCAACGTGAGGTTTTTCCTTTAGGGAAATGAGATGTTTGACACTATGATATCTCACATAGTGTATGTCAGTTAGAAGAACCTCCCTTACAGATAAGATTTTTAAAAAAAACTCCCTACAACTTAAAAATCTTACTGAATAACTTTTAAAAGAATTCATTAATAGAAAAGCTTTTACTAGAATTTCTTACAGTCTAATAGAAAAGAATGACAGATAAGAGTTCAGTTTTTAGACTTTAAATGTGATGGCTCATTAATTTTATATAGTATGTTTTATTGTTCATGATATATGATTTTCAGCTTTCAGTTATTCAAGCTATGTGAGTCATTACATATAGCATTCATTCTCTATAAATGTTGATGAACATTGACATATTATTTTACTTATGCATTCACCGCCATATGATCAGTACATCCTCAAGGTACTGATCCATATATACATCTATGTGCTATATTTTTTAATAATGTAGGTTCAGGTGCCCAGTCTTCACATTGTGAGTGATTTCAGGCATCTCTATCTATATCCCGACAGTTAGTGAGTCCTCATGATTCGAGGACCCATTTATCCAGATTTTCAACTTCCATAAGTGATTGATTAGTTGCTATTAGTTTATTCCCATTCAGTTGGGGGTTTGTCCCAATGGCTATCTAGTTATTAGTAGTAGAGGCTTGTTGGACTACTAGTTATGTTTCAGATTTCTAGCGTTAATTGTTCAGAACTTTACGTCTAGTATTTTTAGATATCATGTTCAGATAATTTCAGCTTAGCTCAGATAGAATTTCACATTTTAGTTTGATTATATATATCTACATTTCTTATTATGAGCTTCAGCCTTAGTAACTAGCTTACAGGATTAGCTTGAGAGACTCATTGTCTTGAGCACCGTGTGACATCTTAGGGACCCATTTTTGAGGTGTTACAAACTTGGTATCAGAGCCTAAGTTTTAGAGAGTACTAGGGAGTTAGACAAGCCGCATTATGTAGAGTCTTGATCATGGGTGTGAAGTGCTCCACATTTATGAGCAAGAGGCTACGGGACATTTTAGGAAATCATCTCTTTTTTCATAATCCATCATGATTACAGCTATCTCTATCTGCTTTTAACTCGTGCTCTTTTGTGATAGAATATGTCTCCTCGCAGAGCTAATGCCCCCAGAAATAATAACCAACCACCCCAGCCTATCAATCCTCTAAATAAGATGTGTCTCATGCAAAATTTTAGGCAACCTTTCAGGCATTAGCCCAAGCTATGACCACTAATGTTCAGGCCAACAATCAAGCTGCAGTCACATCAGTAAAAGGGTAAGCCTAGACTTCGTTTCTTTATAAGAATGAATCCGCCCGAGCTTTATGAGTCAAAGGTAGGTGAGGACCTGATGTTAGGCGTATTTACATGCCTAAAGCACCTTAATTTACCCATATTTTAGCTAAGTTTTGAGGACAAAATATATAATTCCTGCACTTTTAGTCCTTTTTCCTGTAAGTGAGCTAACCAACGTGATTAGCAAGTTTTCAGGTACAAATGATGAAGATTTCAGCATTTTGTGGAAATTGGACACCAAAGGAAATTTCACATAAGAAGGAAGGCAGCTTCTGGAAGCTTATGGACTGAAAGTGACGCATGGGAAACTTGTCTTGGGTAAAAACAGTATTTCCAAAGACTTGGGGATCAGCAGTAACTTAGTAGGATTAGGATAAGGATACAGTAACCTAGTAGGATTAGGATAAGTATGCAGTAGCTTAGTAGGAATAGGATATGGGTGTTATAAAAACCCTATTTTGCTGAACTTTTTAGCAACCAATTTCCGCCACCCTCATCCTTATTCCTCCCTATCGATCCTTTCCCCTTTTCTTCATAAATTCTTTGTTGACATTATTTTTCATCTATTCGACTTTTAATTTTTACGACAAGAGAAACGCTATTTGCAAGGAATTCACGCCACAAGTGCTACCAAAACATACTTCACGTGAGATTCTTATTTTGGTATGATGATAATTGCTATTGTGTTTTCCGTTGCACTCATGAGTAGCTAAACTTCTCTGTTAGGGTTATGGAAGCCTTATGAGATACTATCTATTGCTATGAGTTTGTGAATTCTTGATACGTATGTTGCTTATATCATTACTCTCTTCATCTTAATTGAATTCTTGTGGTTGCAAACATATAGAATACGCCAGTATAGCATTAACTTATTCGAAAGAAAAGTTACATGTCTGGAAAAGAGAGAATGACAAGGAAATAGGGCTACTAACCCCTGTTTAAAAGTTAGTGCCGTAACTGGATTAACCTCTTAGAGAATTCGTACCATTAGATACGCTTTAAGCTCGAAAGAGTTAAAGTGAGATAATCTGTGATGGTCGAAAGACGCTAGGATTTACCATAGAATACGAATCTCTATAAGCGCATGCATGTCGAAATTCCGCATAAATCATAGCCAATAGATACGTAAAACTCATAAGGTGGACAAAACCCTAACTTATAATTCTCATTGATTAAAATCTTGCTAAATAAAACATTCTGATTTTCTTTGTTACTTTGATACTTTTAATTCACGCTACAATTAAATCCTCCCTTTTCATAGAATTTTCGATCAACAGTCTACTAATCGTTGCTTACTTAGTGACCAAGTACTCCCTGTGGGATTAGACACCCAACCCAGTTGGGTTCTATATTTGACGACGACCGCTTACACTCTTACGAGAGCTGTAGTTTGAGCGTTATCAGGACCCACAATTGTATCTCGATAAGGTAAAGATGATCACCCAAGATATGCTTTTTACTAAAGAAGACAGTGTAGAATTGGCCTCTTATAGACTGAAAGATGTTTCTTATGATTGAGTTGTGATGTAGAAGAAAGGTAGGGGTGATAATGAAACTCCTATGAGTTGGCAGGTATTTCAAGATGTGTTTCTTGATAAGTTCTTTCCACGTGAATTATGAGAAACAAAGATTGAGGTGTTCATAAACCTGAGGTAGGGCTCAATGACAGTGAATAAGTACTGTCTTAATTTTAACTAGTTGTCCAAGTTTGCTCCTGATTTGATGGCTGGCACTAGATCTTGTAGAAGTAAGTTTATTACCAGAGTGTCTGGATTTATAGTCAAGGAGTGTAGGACTGCCATGCTTATTAGAGATATGGATTTTTCTAGATTGATGACTCATGCCTAACAGATTAAGGAAAAAATGTAGAAGGAGAGAGATAAAGGAAATAAGAAGGCCAGAACTGGGCATTTTGAGTATAGTCAGCCAAAGTTTGCAGAGGAAATCATTTGTAGTTTTAGAGTCATCCACCTTTGCCAGCTCCATCTTCAGCTAGTGCTCCCGCACCTAGAACTAAGGAGGAGCAGTGGGGTAGGACTTTAATGTTCAGATCTCAGAGTAGTTGTAATACCCTGAACTTTTTTTTAGTTAAATCTAGTCTCTAGAAGAGTTAGTGATGACTTTCTAAATGATTAATGTTTGAATCAGTTATAATTTCCCCAATTTTGACCTTTTATCATATGGGAAATTAAATTATCTTTCTAACGATACCAATTTCGTCCAAATCCGGTATCAGAGTAGAAAGTTATGGACGTTTTACTGAGAGGTACTAGAACTACCCAGGTGCAATGGGTAGGTTGACGGACCATCGAGCTAGCGACAGACCGTCGCCTAAACCATCGCAACTAAGGCAGTAAGTCAATCTTCTGGCTAAGGTGCGACGAAAATGTTGATAGATCGTTGAGCTAGTGATGGATCGTCGCCCAAGCCGTCACTAATAAGGTAGTGAGTCCCTATTCTGGCCCAACTGTGACGGTCAGAATGACGGACCATCGATCCAGCGACGGACCATCGCACGAGCCATCGCAGAACCCGTTCAGCAATTTAAAGCTATTTTAAAAGGGTATTTGGGTCTTTTTCTACCCGTTTTAGCCCCTAATTATACCAGACAATAGCTCATAACTTCATTATTCATTCATAACATCCAATTAGGGTTTCTCTCAAAGATCAATCCCCAAGAACAAGAAACCCTAGGTGCTTAATTCCAAGTTAATAATTCAATCTTTCCTCCACAAATCTTTAAGAAATTATCCACCCAGGTATGTCAAGTGTTCATTCATAGATTCTTTTCGTCCATGAAGCCCAAGAATCTAATTTTAAATTATAAATTATGATGTTTATGTTGTGGATTGATTACGATCATGTTGAAGTTGTGTATGATACCCAAGTTGGAATCGTTAAATATGTTTTAATTAATTATTCTAGCATGTGGATTGAAATCTACTAGATTGTGTTGATTTATGCAACCATGATGAATTAATTTAATGTCCAAGCCTAATCTTATAGTTATGCGTGCAAGGTGTTTTATAAAATGCCTAAGAAAATAGGAAACATGCCTTATGACTCAATTGTGACCAAAATGATGAACCTATGTTTCACCCTTAAGTTTAAATGACTCCCATATTATTGTTATGCTTTGTGGATTGATGTAATACTAATAAGAGTAGGCTTATGAAATTATGACATATTTACATGCATTTCTATTCATTTGTGAGCTTATGGCATGCAAATACTTCATGAATATCCCCGATAATTGTACTATGAATTGTTGACTATGGTCATGTGTCAAGAAGTATCAAGTCTTGTCAGTTTCATGCTATTGAGTCCTGGGGGTACTTGTACCTGACAATTTAGCTATGTGCCTAAAGCCAGTGTCATCTTTTCAAGATACTCTCAGTCAAGCCATGTTCAGTAGAATTCAGTCAGTCTCATGACTCAGGAAAACTCAGTAATCTCAGTAATCTCAGTCAGTTATCAGATCTCAGTGATACTCCGTCAGTCAACAAAACTCAGTAAAATCAGTCCAGTCAGTTTAGTATAATTAATTCAGTGTATAATCATATGGGAGTAGGATTCAGCACCGAGTGAGCCCAAGGGTGGGAACTCACTTGCGAGTAGAGGGTGTGATTCTTAGAAGCAATCTATGCACTCCAAAACTACATAGCCAGTGTAGGTTGAGATATCTAACCTGTTAGATGAGGGTTGATGAGGTGGATTAACCTTTTATATGAGGGTCCTATCGTTCTCCATAGGGTACCTGTTAGATGAGGGATCACTCACAGCTTATCTTCACCAGTGGCGCGGTATTGACACCCTTCCAATTGGGCTATTATTTCTGTATTTTACATGATGTCATATAGTATACAGGTATAGATATCAGTCATGGGTTAGCTTGTTGTCCTTCGGGGTCATGAGCACCGTGTAGAATTCTAAGTACTAGATTTGGGGCGTTACAATAGTTTGGGTGGAAGACCTAGCTATCCTGCATGTGCTAGATGTGGTAAAAATTATCTTGGTGAGTATTTAATGGGTCAGAAAGGTTGTTTTGGATGTGGTAAGTTGGGTCATAGTATCAAAGAATACTCGTATGCTAAGCAATGAAGCAGGGATTTTTATCCCCAAACTCAGGCTACTAGTGCACCAGATCCCATAGGTTGCCCAGCCCCTCCTCAGGGCGCATCATATAGTATTGATGGCGGTCAGCGTCAGAATTAGTTCTATGCTTTACCATCCCACCAGGAGCAGGAGAGTTCACCAGATGTTGTTACCAGTATGCTTCGTGTCTTTCATTTTTATGGTCATGTTCTGTTAGACCCTGTTTCAAATTTCTGTTATATGACTCTGTTAGTTGCTATAAATTATGGGATAGATCCTGAAAATCTTTCTAAGCCCTTCTCTATGTCTACTCCAATGGGTGAGTTAGTAATTTCCAAATAGATCTATAGAAAGTGTCCTATCACTGTCCTTCAAAAGGTTATGTTATAGATTTAATAGGATTAGACATGGTTGACTTTGACCTTATTTTTGGTATGGATGGGCTCCATTCCTGTTATGCATCCATAGATTGTCACACTCGACTGGTAAAGTTTTAGTTTCCTGATGAGCCAGTTTTTGAGTAGGAAGGTAATTCAATGTCTCCTAAGAGTCATTTTATATCCTATCTTAAAGCTATAAAGTTGATATCAAAAGAGTTTATCTATCATCTAGTTCAAGTTAAAGATGATAAGTCTGAGACTTTAACCGTTCCGTCAGTCTGGCTAGTAAATGAATTTCCAGAAGTTTTTCCTGAAGAATTGCCAGGGGTACCTCCCAAAAGGGAAGTAGAATTCAGAATTAATCTTCTTCTTCATACTCAGCCCATCTCCGTTCCTCTATATTGTATGGCTCTGTCCAATAACAATGAGTTGAAAGAGAAACTCAAAGACCTCTTAGATAAGGGTTTTGTAAGGCCCAATGTTTCTCCATGGGGCGCTTCGGTCCTATTCGTGCGTAAGAAAGATAGTTATCTATGAATGTGCAATAACTATCGTCAGTTGAATAAAGTCATTATTAAAAACAAATATCCTCTCCCCAAAATTGATGACTTATTTGATCAACTCCAAGGTGCAAGTTATTTCTCCAAGATAGACCTTAGATTCGGCTATTATCAGCTTAGAGTGAGGGAATATGATATCCTAAAAATAGCTTTCAGAACCTATTATGGTCATTTTGAATTCCTAGTCATGCCTTTTGGGCTAAAAAATGCCCCAACAGCCCTTATGCACTTGATAAACCGTGTGTTCAAATAGTACCTATACATGTTTGTCATAGTCTTTATCAATGATATCCTTCTGTCTATTCCCATAGTGACGATGATCATGCATACCATCTTAGAATTATGTTGCAAACTCTTAGAGATCACCAGTTGTTCGCCAAATTCAACAAGTGTGAATTTTTAGTTAAGATCAGTAGCTTTCTCCGGTCATATTATTTTTGGGGATGGCATTAGAGTTGATCCCCAAAAGATTGAAAATGTAAGAAACTAGCCTATACCCATTTCTCCATCATACATCAAAAGTTTCTTGGGTTTAGCTGGATATTATAGATGGTTTGTTGAGGGGGGTTTTTCCATTACATCTCTCATAAACAGATTGACATAGAAGAAAGCTAAGATTCAGTGGTCAGATTCTTGTGAGAAGAGTTTTCAGGAGTTGAAACTTGACTCACTTCATCCCTAGTTTTAGCATTACCTGATAGTAGAGATGAATTCATTGTGTATTGTGATGCCTTTAGAGTTGGTTTAGATTGCATTTTGATGCAAAGAGGTAAGGTCATAGCCTATGCCTCTAGATAGCTTAAGCCTCACAAAAAGAACTATCCTACTCATAATCTTGAATTAGCTATTGTTGTGTTTGCTTTGAAAATATGGAGGCACTATCTTTATGGGGTACATGTTTATATGTTTACAAACTACAAAATCCTGCAATATGTATTTACGCGGAGAGAGTTGAATCTACATCAGATGGTTAGAATTTTTGAAGGATTATGACATAATTGTTTTGTATCATTCGGGCAAGGCCAATGTAGTGGCAGATGCCTTTTGGCCTTAGTAGACTGTCTATGGGTGGTGTTTCTTAGGTGAAGAGTGATAAGAAGGAATTAGTTCGAGAAGTTCATCAATTAGCTAAATTGGGTGTTCGTTTAGTTGATTTGGCTGAGGGTAATATCTGGGTCCAGAGTAGTGCAGAATCTTCCTTAGTTTCTGAGGTGAAGGAGAAACAAGATTAGGATCCCATATTAGTTAAGTTGAAGAAGTCGTTTAGATATCAGAAGGTAGAGTTTTTATCCTAAGGGGAAATGATGTGTTGAGATACCAAAGTAGGTTATGTGTGTCGTGCGTTGATGATTTGAGATAGCAGATTATGGTTGAAGCGCATGGTGCGCATTACTCTATTACCTTGGTGCTAATAAGATGTATTAAGATTTACGGAAAATCTATTGGTGGAGTGGTATGAACAAAGATATTGCAAAGTTCATAGCTTAGTGTTTAGTTTATCTACAGGTTAAGGTAGAGCACCAAAGGACTGGTGGCACCCTGCAAGAGTTCAGTATCCCCACTTGGAAGTGGAAGGAGGTGAACATGGATTTTGTAACAGGGTTACCTTGTTCGCATTGTCAGCATGATTTGATTTGGGTTATTGTATACCAGTTGACCAAATCATCTCATTTCCTACCATTTTATACGTCCTACTCAGCTGAAGATTATGCGAAGCTATATATTAGAGAATTGGTTATATTACATGGAGTTCCTTCGTCTATTATTTCAGATAGGGATACTCATTTTACCTCTCACTTTTGGAAAGCCTTTCAGAAAGGTCTTTATACCCAAGTCTATCTTAGCTCAACGTTTCATCCTCAGATAGATGGTCAGGCAGAAAGGACCATTCAGAATCTAGAAAAAATTTTGAGGGCATGTGTTCTTGATTTCAAGGGTAGATGGGATGAGCATTTGCCATTAATTGAGTTCGCTTACAATAACAGTTACCATGCTAGCATTCAGATGGCCCCATTTAAGGCTCTTTATAGGAGGAGATATAGGTCACCTATTGGTTGGTTAGAAGTGGGTGAGGCCACATTGATAGGTCAAGGTGTGGTGTTAGAAGCTATGGACAAAGTCCAGTTGATTCGAGAAAGGTTGAAAATAGCTCAGAGTCATCAGAAATCGTATGCGGATGTGAGAAAAAAAGATCTTGAGTTTGAAGTTGATGATTTAGTTTATTTGAAAGTTTCACCCATGAAAGAGGTAAAGAGATTTGGCAAAAAAGGGAATTTTAGTCCCCACTGTGTCGGTCTTTACAACATATTGAGCCATGTTGGAAAGGTGATATACGAGCTTGAGTTGCTTGCAGACTTGCCATTTGTTCACTATGTGCTCCAAGTGTCCTTGTTAAGGAAGTATATTGGCGATCCAGCGGTTGTAGTACCCTTAGAAAGCACAAATATTCACGATAGTCTCTCTTATGAAGAGAATCCAGTCGAGATCCTTGATCACCAAATTCGTAGACTAAGGAACAAAGAAGTTCCCTTAGTCAAGGTTCTTTGGAGGAATCAATCCGTTGACGGAGCCACTTGGGAAGCAAAAGCAAACATACGAACTAAATACCCTTATCTTCTCGCTGCAGATTTAAATTCACTTCAAGGTAATAAGCTGTAATACCCCGAAAAATTTTTCGTTGAAATTTTGTGCGTAAATGTGTTGGGTTCTATCTTCTACAATAACTTATAAATTTTTTGTGCGAAATGTCTTAGATTATGACTCACCATTGCGTAGATTATCAAATAAGATTTCCAACTATATGTGGATCATCCAAAATGGACACCCGAGCGACAAGTTATGAACATTCCGATCGAACTATGAATAGTAGTGAACAGTAAAACGTGCAGGAAAAAGTACTGAGGCCTGGCGTAATTTTTATCCAATTTTAAATGATCATAACTTCATGTACATAATGATCTGGGTGATCTACTATATATCAATGAAAATCTCTGCGAGTCCTCTATCCAATGAAATTGGTTTCATCCAATTTGTCTATCGGAGCAAAATGTTATGGTCGATCTACTTTAGCCTATCAAAAGTGAATTTTTTGGTCAACTTCAAACATTCACAACTCCTCGTACACAATGATCTGGGTGAGATACTATATATCAACGGAAAGATATGAGAGTCTTCTTTCTAATGAAATTGGTTTCATCCAATTTGAATATCGGAGTAAAACATTATGGTTAATCTACTTCAGACTATCAAAACAGTCTACCAAAGGACAGATTCGAGAATTTTTTTTATTTTTAGGGGAGTTTTGGTCATTCCCCCTCACCCAAAATCCATCCAAACCCTATATTAAAGCCTATTAGAAGCATTATATGTTATATTTCATCAAACTCCCTCATAAAAAAAACCCTAAGCTCCTACATCCAACTTCAAGAACCTCCAAAGTTCACCATTAATTCTGCAAATTTATTCAAGATTCCAAGTTCCTAGTTAAAGAACTCTAAGAACCATCATTAAAAGGTACGATTAATATCTCAAAAATGAGTATCGATCTAAAGTTCATCATTCAAGGTATGTGGGGTTTTTCAACAAGAACTATCTTTCATTCTTGTGCCCAAAAGTAATTTTCTTTACAAAGGCATGATTTTTATTTGATTTTTTATGAATTTGAAGCATGAACCCATATCTTATGATGATTATTATGAAATCTTGATGTTTATGATTTTAAAAGATGAATTTACATGTGTGGTGATATAAAGCATGAATCTTGAATGATATTTATCATGATTTTGATATTTGGGTCGTGAATCCCCATTGGAAATTGTCTTTTTTTTAGAAAGTGTGTGTTATAAGCACGTTGATGTTGAATATTTGACATATTTTGAATGATTTGACCTTTTGGTATTAATGGAGTTGCTTTGAACTCGAGTGTGAAAGAAATCCACAACGTGGTTGATTTTGATAGATGGGAAGCATGATGGCTACCGATGTATATTTATATATTACTGAAATTGTTTTGTTGCGGATTGTCTTTGAAATGATCTGAGCTAAGTCTGGGAGAAATATTTAGCACCGAGTGGGAGGTATAAAGCGACCTTACTTTCCTAGAACTACGTGGCCCCGTAGGAGTGAGCCTGAGGCTGATTTATATAGTGATCACTAGTTTGTGTGGATTTGATATCGATAGTCCTACTCTGATGGCAAGGATAGGACGGCTCTCCCCAACGTGGGTTGTACGTTGGACTCCATGTAGCTCACATGGTTTATGTCGGTTATAGGATCTCCCAGTGTGAATGTGTTTCCTTGTGTCTATGGTGAATGGTGAAGTGATTTGAAAGTGAAATTGTGAAAGTTATTCTTTCGAAAGATTTAAATAATATTTATATTATGAGAATTGATATTCTTGATGAACTGAAAGTGATTGACAAATTATATGATGACTCACATGTGTTATTGTACTTATTTCATCCTCTCATGATTATGATGATTTTCTTCAGGCTATGTGAGTCTTTCATACATCCTGCATATTTCTTATAAATATTTATTATGATGATGTTTATACAACTGCATACACCCCCATATACTCGATTCCTTTCCATGGTATTGACCCACATCTTCGGATGTGGGCTGGATTTTCTTGGAATGTAGGTTCAGGTGCTCAGTTCCAGGTTCGACAGTGATTCTTCGGGCATGCTGTTTTACATCCTCTATTATGGTGAGTCCTCATGTTCCGAGGACATGATGTCTGATATTGGTTTCACGAAATTATTTACATTTGTTAACTGAGTATAAGTTAGTTGGGGCATATCTCAATGGTTCGCTGGTTTTATTGATTTTCTTAGAGGCTTGTCAGACTAGTATAGATGTTGGGAGTTGACTAATAAGTCGTATTTTGTTATCTTTTTGAAATTCTTTTATTCTTAGATGATGATTTCTCTGTTGATATTTGACGGTTATTTATGAAAACCCTATTGATTTGTGTTAAACTGAATGAAAATGGCTCAAAGGGTTAGCTTGGGGCTACTCGTAGCCTCAAGCACCGTGTGACGCTCCGGGACCTATTTTCCGGGGCGTTACAAAAGTTCCCTCAGATTATCTCTTTTCATTCCAAGTTTCAGCTTCACATAGCCATTTATTCGATAGTTCTTGCATTTACTAGTCACTTTTATTTATGCTCCAGTTGTGCATGCCAGCATATAGCCTCAATTACTCAGTATCTCAGCTTAATAAGTCTCATTCGAGGACGAATGTTCCCAAGGGAGAGATATTGTAATACCCCATACTTTTTCCTAACTTAATTAATCCCCTAGTGTGTTAAGGATCAACTTTTAAAATTAATAAATCATGATACCAGTGTGTACATAATTGAATCATCTTTCCAACGATACCAATTTTGCATTAATCCGATATGTGATTGAGAAGTTATGACATTTTAAGTGAGAAACAGTAAATCACCGCATCGCGGTGATGTTCTAGTTCCCCAATTGTCTGATTTCCAGTGGGGCACCGCGATTAGCCCGCATCGCAGTGAAGCCCAAATTCCCATTCGTCCCTTAACCAGTAGCTCACTGCAATTGTCCTGTATCGTGCAATATTCTCAATAGGACAGACACCACATCGCAATGGAGTACAAAATGGCACTCGTCCCTAATCTAGTGAGGACAACATGATTTCACCACGTCGTACCAAAGGCTGAAATGACATTCATCTCTTATCCAGTAGGTCCATCGCGATTGCACCACATTGCGTTGTTG